>JANHMN010000015.1:34058032-34196344 GCA_030674055.1 Rhabdomys pumilio
TATATATGTATATATGTATATATGTATATATGTATATATGTATATATAGAGAGTTTATATTTATATTTATATTATATACATTTATATTGTATACATATATATTTATATTATATACATATGTAATATTATATATATATATAGTTTTTCAACATGAAGTGAGAAATACAACCTAGCCAAATTTGAGAGCTAAACTTCCAACTAATGGCACAAAAAAAGTTTTATGTGGGGAGGAGTTCATTGTTTGTTTCTCATGAAAAAGGTTAGTTGCATGGCTTGCAACACCTGAGGTGGAAGAAATGAGACTGAGCAGTTACGTTCATTCCTGGAGCTTTAGAAGACAGCTAGAGAAGCCCACCAAGAAGACAAGCTAAGAAACAGATTTTGAGGGCACAGAATCTCCTGTCATATGATTACCCTGATAGGAGCTAAGAACCTTTCCAAAACCACTAAGAAGTTCTCAAAGACACAAGTTTCAACTTTTCTGTGGCACCATCAAGTGGAGATGAGATAAGGGCATCTGTTTCATAGCCAATCAGTGCAGAAGTCAACAGAGAGCTTGCATTGGTGAGGTAATTCCATACGCCTGACACCTGAGGAGAGTTGAAAAGGGCCTATCATGTTCTAAAACAGCCAAGTGTCTCTCTTAAACAACAGGCACACAGGCACAATCCTCAGCATGTCTAGACTTTAAATTATGTATCAGAATTTAATAGATTCACTTGTGTGATCATGATTGATTACATGATGAATAATACCATGTCCATAAAAATTCTTATTTTCTATAACTCACCTAATGTGATTGTATATCCACTTATTATTGGAAGAAACATAACCAATCACCAAGAATATTTAACTATAAAGACTGGAATACTGCAGGAAGTATTCACTCATAAGAAAGAGACCTAATAGGAGACAAAAAACTTACAGATGAAAAGGATGTATGCAAGCTAAAAGCATCTGAATCTAGTCATACTGTTTCCAAGCACCTACTGATCAACCCACAGCATTGAAGAGGGAAGACTCATAAGTCTTCTATGTTACAAAGCTGGGATCTCCACAGATGCATGCACCTTCATTAAGCCTTGTTTATTCATTCATTTATTCAACAAACACTAGTTTGCTATCATTTTCCAGACACTGAGGAAGCAGTGAGGAACTTCTGCTCTCAAGGGAATTATAGACCATTGACAGAGAAGCAGATCAAAAAGTATAGCTTGAGTTTCATATTTCATACTAACCCTGAGTAAATACTGTGTTTGACTGGGGCTGGGCAGGGGCGTTCAAAATACCTTCCTAAGCTGACACTATTGTGAAAAACACACTGGGATCAGCATGGGAAAAACATTCCAACAAAATGGAATCACATCAGGTGTACAAAAAAGAAGACATATAAACATAAAAAGATGTGAGAAGCTACCGTGTATCAGTTTTCTCTGAGCTTGAAACATTGCATCCTGCCAGGAAGCTACTTAAGCCCACAAGGTAAACTACTCGAAACAGCTTCAGGAAGTCTCTGAAACTGACCAGATTCATTAGGCCCCTCCCTCCTAAGAGTAAACAATAAAGACTGCTGAGAGTCTAAGTCAACTCAAGTTGCAACCAACTCAGACCAACTGAGCTACCTGGAAAAGACGTTTTCCAACCTGGGTTGGGCAGTATGCTCCAGGTTCCCAGCTTTTGTGTTTTGCCACCCATGCTGGGGAGGGCTTTGGTGATGCAGCTGTCTTTGAGTCATTTCTCCTCCTGTAAGTAACTCATCACCCATATTCCTGTAAGTAACCCCAATAAAACTCATTTGTTCACCAAGTTAGACTTTGGTGGTATCCATACGTTGGTCTGTTGCAGGCCCTATTTGAGGTAAATAAATATGTGTTATATCTGCCCAGAAAAAGTCTTGTCAGGTAAGAGCGATGGCAAGATAGAGCTGCAGCAATAGACTCTTGAGGAATGGGGTGAGAATTCAACTGGCAGATATTGGCCCCAAGCGCTTTGTAGGATAAGCACCTCCTCTAACATAAAGCCCTTCCCTGTAAGGAGTAGTGATTCATCAAACCCAGCTAAATATCAAGTTATAAATCCCAGACTTACATTGTAGAGAGATCTCTCTGATGAAGAATGGAGAATAGACTGCCCTCAGGACCAGTATGAGAAATTTTTGCAGTGATCCTGAGGGCTTACAAGAGAGATGCAGGATGGAATTGAAGAAGATGGATATTAAAAAGGAAGATTCACTGCTCTTGATGGTGGGTAAGGTCTCTAGGGTAGAGGTGTAGATATTCTGGGTGACTTCCTAAGCTCTGAATTGAGTCCTTTGCAAAACAATTGAAGCATTTTAGGCATGGGAGTGAAAAATGAAGAAAGTGATCTCCTCTTGGGATACATTGACTGTGAAGAGCACCCCAATTAAAAAAGATATACCAAACAACAAAACATATAATTGTGTACACAGACATATTCCAAATATTATGAATTCAAGACTCAGATATATTTTGCCTTCACAGGTAGCAGGTGACTTCATAAACTGGAGCAAAGAAAAAGAGGCAAGCATGGACCATGAAGGTAACAGCACTTCCATGACCTGGACAGAAAAACAAGAAGCAGAGCCTAAGGGCAAAAGAATGGGCAAAGCGGAGAGGCAAAAACTGTTTAAAGAATTTTCCTGTTGGCTTGTTAATTACACATGAGCAATTATGGGGGCAAGTATCAATTCAGTGTTGAGAAGTAGGGAGCTGGAGGTGCTAAGAATGAGGGGGGAAAAGGAGAAAACACAGACTTCCAGCAGAACTCTGTAAAATCTTAGATGGGAAGTCAAGAAGACACAGTGTAGAAGAGCTTTGAGGGTAGGGGAGAGGTTCTCTGGCCTTGTTTCTATGTATAGAGGTCAAACATTCACAGGATCTCTGCTCATGTGCACAAGGCGAACAAGACCGGCTCATCTTCCTGAAAGGCCACTCCGCCACTAGGCAGTGGGATATACTTACTTTTGGTAGATGCTTTCATTTCTTTCCATCAAAAACTGTCTCTTTTGGTAAGGATCCTCTTTAAGTGTGTGCCCTGCTCCACCATCATGACAACTGACATTAATAAGACTGTTGTGGGTTAATGTGTGCAGGCACCTTTTCAAGTGTCTTATAAAAATTACTTTAAACTGTCATAATAACCCTATCGTTACTTCAGACATGGGGAAAAAAAGAGTAACTTGACCCAGGTCAGGCAGCTAATGAGTGGCAGATCCAGGATGCCTGTGCTGTACACTAACAGCTAGAAGCTGCCAGAGAGGAATGAGTTTTCTCTCCATAGTCCAATGTTTCTGTCTGCTTTCTAGACTTCAGATTTCGAGAGAAAGAGGCCTATCTAGTCACATGACACTGAGAATTATTGGATACATTATTGGATTCCATTCTTCTAAATATGGGGTTTGGGAACCTAAGTCTCCCCACAGTATGTGGCCCATGTTCCTCTCCGTAAGCTCTCTCGGAGTCCCTTATGTCTCTCCAGATGATTGGGGTGTGGGCGGTACCTATGGAGACCTTTTGTGCTCCTCTGTGGGCATGGGGCAAGAAGCTGTGTTTTTGCCAGTTATTTCTTCAGTTGCTATGGCACTGTTTCTTCCACAGCATTCTAAACCTAGCCATCAGCTGCACCCTGCTCCATTATGTCCCTATTTCATTTGCTCATTTTACTTCTCCATGCCTTAGGCCAAACAGTCTGTCTTCCTTCTTTCCTTCTTTCCTGTCTGTCTCCAAACCCCAAGTTCCAACTACAATTTGCACGTAGTAATTAATCAAAATCGTATAGTATTAGAAATGGAAGAAATTTAGAAGCCAGGAGTGGTACCTCAGTCCTAGCATCCCAGCACCTGGGAGATCCTAGCACCTGGAGGGCTGCGGAAGGAAGATTGCTTGTAGGTTTGAAGACAGCCTGGGTCACATAGGAGTTCCCTGAAGCAGCAGAGCAAGATGTTGTTTCAAAAGCAAAGTAAACTAAAAGTAAAAGCAAGCAAGCAAGCAAAGGCTGCCTTCAAAAGTGCACTGTTGCATCAAAGAATTTGGCTTTGTGAGTAAAATACACTAAAATCTTTTAGTCAGACTTGTCCTGGAATTCATGGAGCAAGAGGACTCGGGACTCAGCCATGGGTGGTAAGCTGGAAGAGCAGCTGATATCAAAGAGGAAATTACACGGACTTAGTGTCTTCTAAATGTCACCCATAGATACTCTTGTATCTATGGTATGTATATATCTTTGGGATTATACACAAGTAGAGAAAGCTCCTGTGGGTCCTGTCTCCCTCAGCTGTTATTCCTTGCAGCCTGAAGTCCCATCCTGTGTTTGGTCACAGATTTTTCTCTGTTATTTTATTGCAATTCTCTTTTTAATTTTTGCAACCAGAGTAGGAGAGACTTGAGCTTGTCAACATTTTTCATCTTGGGGGAAAAAAAGATTATTGTAATGGAGTTCTTTTATTTAGGAGGGGAGCTGAATGGCCTGTCTACTTTCATGAGTCACACACAAATGAGAAATTTAAGGCTACATAAGCAAATATTTTCATTACGTGAAGAAGACATATTTTCCTTGCAGGAGTTCAGCTTACAGATTTAGAGAGTCGTAAAAGAGCTACTGGTATTATTTACACCACTAACACAGATATTCCCGCTTTAAAAGGTGGCATTCATAATTATTAGAAGCCTGAGTTTCCTATCTGCCTTAATGAATCACATAATGCGTGCATGATTTATGTGTATGTGTGCACAGTGAGCCAGGCACTTGTGTATCTTATGACTGGTTCTTGTACTGTAAGTCAAGAAATCATCCCGAAGCTCCCACAAATTACTGCGTGAGGCATTGAGTCTCTAATAGATTAGCAAAGAAGGAAGGACAACAGGCATCTTGTACAAGAGATAAACAACTAATAGATTTGAGAGAAATGGCTTTTTTTTTTCCTAAAGACGAGAAAACAAAAAGACCCACGATGTGGGCTATTTATGATCATTGAATTAAGAGAAGCTTAAAATGACAGAGCCCAGTTATAACAAAGCAGAATGAAAGTCGAATGTTTATATGTTGTTGGGAGCATTGTCAGTTAATGCAATAACTTTAGAAAACAATTCAGAAACATCCTTTGAGATCATGTGATACTCCTACATCTGGGCCAAGTAATATGCCAGCCTTGGGACTGTGTCTTAATGAAGTTAGCTGAAATCAATTAGGGAACTAAGCCACTAATCGTGCGTTGGCAGAGATTTTCTTGAAAGGGCCAGATAATAAATATTTTAAGCTTTCTGTCACATCTACTCAACTGTAGTGTAAAAACAATAAATGATGCATAGATGACTGTGTATAACTGTGTACCATTGATTTAACTGGCTAACTTACTTATTTATTATCCTTTGTGGAGAAGGGGGTCTCGTTATGCAGCCCAGTTGCTCTCAAATTAACAGTCTTACTCCAGCTTCCAGGAGGCTGTTACTAAAGACATGTTCTACCCAACAAATTTTTATTTGAAAGACTACAAGATTCAATGAATGGCTCAAACCTCATACAGGGTTGCTTATTAGTGACAAATAAGTACAGGGAAGAAAATGGAAAAGACTCAAAATCGGGGGGCTGGGGGGGATAATTTCATAAACTATGATGATAATCAATTAAGAAGAATTACAAAAATAACAGCAAGGTGGGAATTACAAAGACTAGATCCAAAATTTATATATGAAATGAGATTATAAATATTAAAAAAAACCTGTTACTGTAGAAGAGAAAACTAAAAGGAAATATACCAAACATGTAAAATAATGTTTTGCCATAAAGAGGAATATTTTGAACTTCTTCCTTTCTTTGTTATTCAAAATGACTCGAGAGTCACGGAATCTTTAACTGCTCATGATTACGTTGCATTATTGGATTCATCCAGCACCTGAGTTTGGTTAGGAGAAGGGTAGGGGAAGGGAGGTAGAGGATCCAGGAACATCTATAGTTCTGGGATGAACACATGTAGTCTATATCATACCACTAATGAACTATTAACCTTCATCCATCATCTTGCAATAGAGATTGGCTGTTGGCCAGAGATAGTAAGAAGAAAAAACATTCGCATGATTTAAGCAAGTCAGTATGCACTACCATCAAACTGACTCAAAGGTCTATGAAATTAATGGCAAATTAACCTTGTCACCACACAGACAGACACACACACAAACATGGTCCAGATAGTGGGCATTAAGGCCTTGCTAGAAGCCTTTTTAAAACAAAACTGATATTGATCTGGAATGGTGCCTGTTCATAAAATCATATTCATAAATATTTATGCTATCATTTATTACTTAATACAATAAACCCTTTATTCTCAGGAGACATATCCCCTGAAACCGCAATAGTACCAGAGCCAGCAGATAGTTTTACCCTGTACTGTGCATACATATTGTGATATGGTTTAATTTATGAATTAGACACGGTAATTCACAAAAATAACTAGCAATAAAAGAGAGCTACGGTTGACTCATTCACCAAGATAGATATTAAGTAGCTGTATTAGTCAGGATTCTCTGGAGAAACAGGACCAATAGAATGATAAACACTGCAAGGAGCAGCTATCAGACTAACTCACACGATAGGGTCTGGGTAGTCCAGCTATGGCCACACGTATGCTGCAGAGCCTGAGAAACCTGTTAGTTGTTTAATCCACCTTAGCAATTCTAATCTGGAATTAAAGACATGGAGGATTCTTGGGCAACCATTGGTCTCCCATTCAAGTCGGAGGGCCAAAGGAGCTGGGTTCTGGTGGTAGTAAAGACCAGCAGCAGTAGCGACAGAATAGACAGAGACAGGCTTACTAGTAGAAAGTTAAGGCAAGCATGACCCATGTTCCCCACCCCCAGACCTTTTCATATCTATGTAGGCTGTGGTTAGAAGGTGATGTCCACTCTAGGGGAGAATGGGTCACCTTCAGCTAATCCTTTCTGAAAGTGACAGCACAGACTTGGTCAGGCTGATGTGTACTAGATGATTCCTCATCCAAATCAAGTTGACAACCACAGTGAACAGGTGATTAGTAAATGCAGTGTGAGTACACTGAGCAGATGGAGAATTGACATCCAGAGTGAGATAAAAACAGGTTGCTACAAGCCAGGGTACAATGAGGGTACTGGTTTGAATGAGAATGGTTCCCATAGGCTTATATACTTGAGTGTTTGCTTCCCAGTTGATGGACTGTTTAGAAAGGATTAGGAGGTGTGGTCTTATTGGAGAGGTTGCATCACCCAGGTTGGGCTTTGAGGTTACAAAAGCCCATGCCAGACCCAGTCTATTCTCTCCCTGCCTCTTTCCTGTGGATTAGGACATAAATTTCTATCCACTGATTCAGCACCATCCATGCCTGCCTGCTACAATGCTCCTAATGTGATAGTCAGAGGTTAACCCTCTGAAACTTTGAGCAAGTCCCTAATTAAATGCTTTATTTTAAATGTTGCCCTGGCCATGGTGTCTCTTCACAGCAATAGTAACCCCTAACTAAGACAATGAGCTATTTAAAAAATGATGAGATATGTATAGAATATTCCATTAATTTTCTTACACTGCTGTTGACCAAGGATAAGAGGAACCCAAGCTAAGTGGAGACTACTGCTCTCAATTTGAGTCACTCACTTGGTCTACAGAACTCACTGTAAGAAGATACAGGAGGCTGTAATGTAATTCTTGATTTGTTATCACATATTAAAATCTGTACAACCAGCCTATTGTTTAATGATTAAGAGTACCTATCTGGGTTTAGACAAGCTGTGATCAAATTCCAAAGTTAACTTACCAAGTATATGAACTTTGGCAAATGCATAAGACGTCTATTTCCTCCTTTGTCTGATACATATACTAGCAAAACATCCTTTAGACTTATTTTAAAGATTAAATAAATTACAACATGTACACTGTGCAAAGTGCAGTTTAGTGTGCCCTATGAGACAAAGCCCTCCACGGCGTTTGCACATAAGCAGTAGTCTGTTATTACGTTCCACTGAGGCTCACTGATTTTTTTTTCCAATCACCATGGCACATAGAACTTTACCACGCTACTCTGTTTACATCAGTTTTTCCTCAGGCATCACATTAAAAATTAATGCAACTTCTTTGGCAGACAATGATGATCCAACATCACGTCTCACAAATTACACAGCATTACAAGATACTCGGTGGGAAAACATCAGATTTGCTCTGGTAATAATCTTAATTTCCCATTCTGCTCCTCACTCTTTCAAAGCAAGAAAAGCTGCCAATTAGACCACAGAGCCCATCTGAGGCTTTCAAGGGTGCCATGTGGGAGACAGGAGATCCTCTCTGGGTCACCTTTAAGATGCAAGTAGAAAAGTTGTCGTGGGGTTTATGCTGCCTGACAAAAAGAAAGACGTCACAGAACAACACAATAGACGATCCATTTGCTATTATAAGCTGCAGTTGGCTTCAGTGTGATTTCTCAATACCTGTTGTCAACATTGACTTTTGTTACCCAAGTCTTGTAAACTGAGCAGACTCTTAATATATCAATCATAGTCCAAAGGCAACTGAGAAGCCATGACAGCTAAATAATACGGATAAGTGGGTAATAGCATGCTTTACTTGATGCCGTTTGTCGTAATAAACATGTTTATATTTTTCTTACCTATCCCAAGCATTCTTTTTACACTTACTAATACTCCTGCAGAGTATAAAATAAAAGTGTTTTCCAATTATGTCTATGAGTTTTCTGAAGATTGTGTATGTGTGAGAGAGAGAGAGAGTTTGTGAAAGTTTGTGTGTGTGTGCTCATGATAGAATGTGTGTGAGTTTGTGAGAGACAGGGCAAAAGAGTGTGTATATTTGTGTTTGTGAGAAAATATGTGTGTTTGTGTGAAAGTGGATGAGAGTGTGTGTGCAAGAGAGAGAGATTGTATGTCTGAGTGTGTGTGTATGTGTGTGTGTGTGTGTGTGTGTGTGTGTGTTGAAACAGAGAGTTGCTGTGTAGTCTAGAAGCCCCAAGCTTGTAATCCTCCTGAGGGCTGGGATTACAGGTATGTACCACCACTCCCAGCTTCTGTAGGCTTTCCTACTGGCATGCTCACATGATGATGTAAGAAAGATCTCATCATCCTCCTAAGATGAATGATCAGATTACTAAGCAGTAAGATTTATTTGGAATGTCTGAAGAATTTTGTGAAGGTATTTCCAAATACAGACTCAGAGACAGCTATAGAAAGAAGTTTTGAAATATGAATCAAACAACAATGGTTCTTAAGTAATAGTCAAGGGCCGTGGGTGTATGTTCATTGGTGCATCAATTGCCTAGCATGTCCAATACCCAGCCAGGACTGCTAAATAAATAAGCTTTAAAGACATTTGCATAGACAAGATAACAAATGCCTGAGCCCCAATCTTAGAATCTGCATGGAGATCTTTTTAATTGGGCCTAGGAATCTACATTTTATCAGACACCCCAGTTGGCTAGGAGGAAGTGTGATCCTGACCACACTTCAGTGAAGAATAAATTACATAGGTAATGCTCCATTTTCACATAAGATACTCATTGGTTGTCAGCAGGGACTTGTGTGCTCATTCGTGAACCTGTTGACAATGCTATAGGGTTAGTGTCTAGCAAAGGCCATGCTAGATCCTAACACACCAACAGTTCTGAACCTGTGTGTCAAAACCCCTTTGGAGGCAGGGTGGGGGGAGTGTCAAATGACCCTTTCACAGAGGTCGCCTAAGACCTTTGGGAAACACCAATATTTACAACATGATTCATAACAACAGCAAAATTACATTGATGAAGGAACAATGCAATGATTGTATGGCCACCACAAATGATGAACTGTATTAGAGGGTCAAGGCATTAGGAAGGTTGAGAACACTGACTTAGACCTTCCAGACCTCATCAAAATGTGCTTTGCTGGCCGTTTCCCTACCATCTGCTTCCACACACAGCCTGCTACCTTTCCATACAGTTTCTGTGGGCTACATCATTCTTCCAGCGTCAAAAATGGCAGTCTGTGGTGCGGTGCTGGTGGTATAGTGGTGAGCATAGCTGCCTTCCAAAAATGGCAGTCTGGTGTCTTAAGCCAGTCAGCAAAGCTGTTCCATTAATCACATACTAATCCAGAAGAAATAGTGGTGATTTAACCTAAGTCAGACCAATAAAAGAGTCAGGAAAATTCACTTCTGAATTTTTGTTTGAGATATCTAGAAGATACCTCACAAAGTAAACCAATGCTTAGAACTTGCTTGTCCTCACAGGGAGACCTCTGTGTAAGACTCTAATCTGTATTGGGAAAATAAGGCCTAGTAGAGAGAGTTCCAGACCTCATGACAGAATCTAAACCCTGAATAAAGTCTCTCATTTTACTCAAATGTCAATGTTACAAGCTCCAAATTCCTGTTCTTACTCCTTGAGTCTGTTTGCTTGCTTGCTTGCTTTCCTTCTTTCTTTTCTTTCTTTCTCTCTTTCTGCCTTCCTTCTTTCCTTCCTTCCTTCCTTCCTTTCTTCCTTCCTTCCTTTCTTTCAGAATTTTTTATTTTATGTGTATAAATACACTGTAGCTGTCATCAAACACACCAGAAGAGGGCATCGGATACCATTACAGATGGTTGTGTGCCACCATATGGTTACTAGGAATTGAACACATGGCCTCTGGAAGAGCAGTCAGTGCTCTTAGTCTCTGAGTCATCTCTCCAGCCCCAAGTCTGTTTTCTTAATGTACAACCCAAAGCACTTTAACTGGTACAGCTGTGAAGGAGACCATTTCATACAAATCTTATCCTTAGTAAGAATTCAGATCATCAGACAGAGGGGGTTCTGGGCGGCCCCTCTCTGCTTGGTCTAGGGGCAGAAGTCCCCTCTTTTAGGTTGGGTGGAGATGGGACTTGGGAACACCCTGGATAGAGTAACAATCTCATCTAGAGTCTCGTGGTCCTCCATAGCTAACATGATAATGTATGTGAATAGATTTTGCTATCAGATTATCTATCTGTTGTTTTGCAAAGTTAGTCAGCCTATTTAAGGCCCAGGGACCAAAGGAAATAAGCAAAAATAACCCAATTAATGGTCCCAAGATGGAAGGAAGTAGGGTTAACAATCATGGAGAGGTTGAAGACCAATTCTTGTACAAGCTCTCATCTTTCTCTTTCTCTCTCTGTCTTTTCTCAAGACCTTCTTTGGCCTTGTCCCTGAGGGACAAGCCTGACTGTATAGGGGTTGATGTCAAAAGTGTCCTCTCTCCAGGAAAAAGACATCGGGATGGGTATGGCGCTCATGCCTCACTGGACAACGACAGGAGGACCGGAGCCATTACAAGGTCCCCTTTAATTACTAGAGGTCAGGCCTCTATCCCCACCTTGGCAAGATTAGAATCGCCACAGCCCTTCTATACTTGGAGAAGGGAGGAGAAGTCAGGGACAGCCCTGCTTATACACTGAAGGCCTAGAATCAGTCATAAGCCTAAAATCAGCAATAGGCCTGACATACATGCCTGCTAACACAAAGTCTTGGGTCTCTATGGAAAAACACTGAAACAGATGGCTATAGACTATTGTAAACAGGCAGCTTTTGTGGAAATCTACCAGCCTGAGTAGTCAAAGACCTTGTAAATAGGCAGCCTTGGCGGATAGTACCAAATTATATAAGGACAAGTGAATCATAGGCAGAGTCATAGTGACCTGACCCCTGAACCTTCACCCAGCTGATACCCTGTTCTGAAAGATATCTGTACTCCCCCTGAACACCTATGCTCCTGTGTCACCCCCTTCCCCACATCCTGCATTTTTGTGTTTATAACCCCTGTGTTAAAAAGTAAAAATTATGATTTGATAATAATAAAAAAAAGAACAATACACTATGTGGTTCACAGCAAGCAAAAAAACAAACAAACAAACAAACAAAAAAAACTTAGACTGCCTATTGTCACCCTTAGTAATTTTGTCATACATTGGAGCACAAGTGTTATCTTTATAAAATTATGTTCACATAAGTCATGCTGCTATTTACCTATATTTGCCTAACCTAAACCAAAATGTTAACAACTCTTGCTGGTATTTGTAATTCTGTGTTATAATGTCAGATATTTTCTTTATGATTTTCTAATTTATATTTTCTTTGTCTATTAATAAAACATTAACATAAAAAAAGAAATCTTATCTTTGGTTGCCTTCTTTAGGGGGGAAATAAAAGAAGATAGCAATGATCTGTAACACTTTTTAAGTTAAATAATTAGATTGATTTAAGTGACACCAAAACATCTGGAAAACGATGTGGACACAAATTCAGTAGAGAGCCATATTTCCTGTTAACTAATTGAGAAATTAATCACTAGCAACTCTTTGGTAAATGCCTCTGGAATGGCTTTTAATTTGCATGAGAGTTAAAAGAGGTGAAATAGTGGGTGATTTACTACCTTGTGCCGTGATGCGCTAAGGACAACACTGTTCTTGAATTCTGTTATCAGTCTTAACCAAGGGGAGAGTCTGATCATAACCTGGAAAAGACAGGAAGACAAGGGACAGACATTGCTCATCTGAACCGTGTGTGACACAGATCTTGACATTAGTGATGGCTTCTCTACTCTAAGGGAAAGGGTTATCAAAGAGATCAAACCAAAAATAATAAAAAAAATTTTTTGGTTCAACTCATCTAAATTCAATGCCTCTTAAAACGTGTTCAAGAAGGGCTGAGGAGATGACTCAGATTTTAAGAGCACATACTGTATTTACAAAAGAGTTGAGTTCATATCCCTCAACCATGTCAGACAGCTCACCTTTGCCTACAACTCCAGACCCAGGGGACTCTGATGTCAGCCTTTATTCACATGTACCTATCCACAAAACATGCAATGCATATGATTACAAATCAAATACATCTTTTAGTCAAAGCAGGTAATATTTAGAAATAGGTACAAATTGGTACATTCCGATTTTTCAGATGATACACCATGTTGAATAGATTTATGTTACTGGAAAATAACTCAATGTATTAAAAATAACAATCACGTTTCCATACAGGTAAATTATTACACGATTACATGTTTGGTGATATATTCTGATCTATCCCTTTGAATTTATTAGAATTACAAGCACCCAGATTTAGAATCATCAATAGAAGAAGCTATCCAATAAAATGAAGAGCCAGGCGTACAGCTAGATCTTATAAAACATTTTTCACCTCTGTAAACCATAATTTTCATTGCTTGCAGCATTTTTGAGTGCAGACACCACAGGCAGTAATAACCAGCTTAAATGCCTTTACGGTACAGTTGTTTGCAACAATGCCTCCATTCATAACTCTCAGAGAATGAACTGACAGCTACAAGTGCCTTGAAAGAATGCATGCTCCTCTTTACATTGTCCCACAGGTTAAATCCCAGGGTGCTTTCAAGCCCACAACAGTAACAGTAACAGGAGATGAAAGAATTGTGTTCATCGTGATTACATATGGCCCAGAGAGGTACAGACACCTCCCAGTTTTTCATCAGGGAACACATATTTGAACTGCATTGTGAAATCAACTCTGTGTTCCGATGAATTCGTCATATTAGTATAAAATTTGAACTGTTTTATCTGGCTATTGGTCAGACTAAAGGAATGTAAAATAGACAGAAAGCAAGCAAGTACAACCGAATTAAAGTCCAGTTCTGTTAGGGAAATCTGCAGTGGAGAAAGCCCAAAGTAAAGATGCTTTTTTGGGGGGTGGGTTCTGAATAACAGGAAACAAACTCAAACTGGCTTAAAGGTAGATTGGATGTCACGACTCTGCAATTGGAAGTCCAGAGGTGGCTATAGCCTTAAGCGTGCATAAAGCCAGGGGTAATTAATGTTCTTAGAGCTCAACGTTTCATCTTTTTCTTTCAACTATGCTTATCCCCACTTTCTGTATTACAGGCAGTCTCAGCCTGTGTGTTTGTTGTCACACAAAATGGCCTCTGTAATCCCCATTTCCCCAGCTTACCAATCACAGTGGCACTGGATATCCCCATCCAATAAAAGTCAGAATCAATCTCTGAGGAGTGGCATTGATTTAGAGGTCTCCATTCATGCGCATGTCCCTGAGTCAATACTTGGCAGGGCGGTAACCAAGTTTAGTTACATGTTCACCCATGAGGACTGGGAGGGTAGTTCAGTCAGTGGTACAGCACTTGCTTAATATGTGTGAGGACCCTGGATGTTCAAATTCTAGCACACGAGCGTACTCGCACATGTGTGCATACACACATATACACATATACACACACATACATGCACACACATGTGCACACACATACATACACACATATATACACAAATACACACACATATGTATATACACATACATACACATACATGCACACACACATACACACACACAGACACATACACACATACACACATATACACACACATTGCTGATATTCTTACTTACTGTGCATAATAAAGGCATGGATTTGGAGAAGATATTGATAGAGTAGAAGGTAAGGTAGGTGACTCTTCATATTCTGAGCTTAGGAGGAAAGGCTGATTAAATTCGACAACATGAAACAAAAACTCCCCTCCCAGGAGATTTGATCCCTGCCGTGTAAATTCTGGCTAAGAATCTCATGTGCTATTTTACTGGTACAATTTAAAAATAGTCTTTCTATTTAAGAATGGAACTTACAAAGAATAGCAAAGAACATGCATTACCCTCTACCTCCTGTCTTCAATACACACACACACACACACACACACACACACACACTCACACAGAATGATGATATTCCTACTCCCCCATGGATCATGGAGTAGCATGCTTAGACTTGTAACTCAGACCATTCTTACCTTTGTAAGTGGTTGATTATTCTTTTCTGGGGTGGTGTTTGAGACAACATCATGTGTAATCAAGTCTGCCCTGAGGTCATGAGTTTTCTCCCTCATTCTTCCATATACTGGGGTTGCAGGCAGGCATCACCATACCTAACTGATTGTTCTATTAATATTTAAATCTTCTTTGGACAGAGAAGCATTCCTTGACACATGTTTTTCAAACTCATGCAAAAATAGCCTGTGGGAAAACACTGTGATATTATTGGAACTAACTTAGTTCCAACCAATCAGAGTTGAGAAAGGAAGAGGCCTATTCTTGAAGCTCTTTCTATAAATTTTAACAAAATTATAGATTCAGAATTTACTCATAGGCCTGAATAGTCACACTAACTAGAATGGTTTTTGACTGGTAAAACAGAACTTATTTTTGACAAGGAGGAAGTGAAAAAAGAAAAAAGAAAAGAAAGAAAATCCGGAACCTAAAAATAATCATTCTTCTTGTCAAATAAAGGTTGGAATCTGTGTATTCTGTCTGCTATGTGGCCTTCAGGTCATTGTGGAAAAGTTATCCAGAAGGAAAAAGTGAATTAGAAACAAACAAACAAAAACAAACAAACAAACAAAAAAACCTATAGAAACCATTAAAAACGAAGCACACACACACACACACACACACACACACATACACACACATATTTGACTATAAACTTAAGGTTACCATTATCACACATGCTACATGATAGAGAAACCACAGGCTAAATATTAGAACGGAGAATATAACAGTAATTTTAAAGAAGGTGAAAGTCTCCAAAACGGGTTAGAATTTTTTGCTAAATTCAGAACATGGCCAGAATCAGCAACCACTGTGGATGTGATTTCTTCTGCAAGGGTCCTGGCCAGTAAGGTAGGATTTATTTCACAGTCTTTCAAATCCAAATCCAAGTCATGAGGTCTTCACAGCATGTTCTATTATTTCTAACAAATAACAGAAAGCTCTCTCTCTCTCTCTCTTAGAACATTCACTTTGTCTTCACTCCACAGAAGAAAGGGATCCACACAATTGCTTTCAACCGTCTGTTTCTGCCCCAAAGCCCAGCTGAAATTACAGGACAGTCATTTCTCGTTGGATTGAAGCTTTTTCTCCCGCCCGTAAGTCCTTCCTTGGTACCTGGCATTACCAAGTCACGGAAGCTATTCTGCAATACAAAATTTTCCTCTCCTTAACTCTCTCAGGTATAGAAACTTTAAATAGCTCTGTCTTTTAGCACTGCTTTAAAATTATGACTTACCTGACATTGCCTTGCAAACAAGATTTTAATAAACAGTGTCACATTTTTTTTCACAAAAGCAGAAACAGAGATCTAGCAGTCTGTTTTGGTTGGGATATGAAATGTTCCCTCACAGAATCAGGCGTTCAGTGCTTGATCTGCTGCTATTTTGGAACTCTGTGGCATCTTTAGGACAAGTAAGGACCTACTAGAGCAAATAGGTCACTGGGAGAGTATTTCTGAAGGCCACACATGGTCCTTAATATCTTCCTCCTTCTCCCTCCCCATGATGTTAGAAATTCTACAACAGTTTCCACTGACATGTTGCTCTGCATCACCAGAGACCCATATTCAATAGAGCAAAGACTGTGGTCAGCAGTCTCAGAAACCATTAGTACAATTAAATCACCCCTCCCTCCTTTTATTCCAAGCTTCATGTAGGAGGACAAGAAAAAGAACTGTCTTGGTTTGGTTTCTGTCGCTGAACATCATGACCAAAAGAAACTTGTGGAGGAAAGGGTTGACTGGGTTTGTTTGTCCTGATGACAGATTGAGGAAAAGCCAAGTCAAGCAAGAGCAGAGGTGGACACCGTGGAGGGAATCTACTTACTGACTTGCTCAGCTACTTTTTTATACATCTCGGGAGTGCTTGCTTGGGCCTGGCAGCATCTTCAGTAGGATGGTCCTTCCTGCATCAATTGACAGATAAGCACATAACCCACAGACACTTCTACATGCCAGGCTGGCAGAGGTAATTCTTCATTTGAGGTTCTCTCCTTACTGGATGACTCTAGCTTGTGTCAACATGACAAGAAGGAACCAATACAGGTTCCATTTGCCACAGAATCTATTCAATATCTAGGAAACACCTTCTCATTGTTAGTAAATATGTAGTTAGCTTCTTCATTCTTAGTGCTCTCTTCTTATCAAGTAAGAATTCCTTATACCCTCATCTGCTAGCAAAGCAAACTAAATGTGTATGCAACTACAGCAGGATATAAAACATTAATAGCAAGTCGGCAAGGTGTTCACATCAAAGGGCTCTGATCTTTGATTTCAACTTATCTGAAGATGGACTTTCAGAATTGTCACATACAATAAAAATGGGCATAAAAGATGCTGTGACTCAGCTTTACTACCGGGTTGTCGACCAGTTCCACACACATCATTTAAAAGCGAATCGTGTGCTGCCTGGTTGAGAAATCGCTCTCTATGTCTGGGCAACAAGAGACCCTACTTGGTCTGAGCACCTCTTGAAAACTGCAAACACTGGACATGAGGATTCCCACAACTCTTGAAGAAACTGCCTCTCTTTGAAGCCCATATTACTATTGGAACACAAAGTGGAAAGAGAAATTTACTTACAGGGATTTTTACCCTAAAATACCATCCGGTTTGGTCACCTAACGTTAGTAGCAGAGCCACTGCCTGGAGCTGCAGGAGCATCAGAGGGAAAGGAGAGACACTGGTATCTGCTGGAATAGCTGCTAAGAAAAATTGCAGTCTGGTTTCAGTGCCAAAAATTGTTACATTTCTCCAAAGCCATCAGGGCCATTTTTCTCCTGGCTTCTGGTACCATATAATTGATTACGTTTCCTTCTTTTCATTGGCTGTTAGGAGGGCTACAGCCCACTTCTGTTTCTGGCAATCTTTCAGACCTGGCATCCTGAAAAACTCTGCCAATAAAAAATAACCAAAGTGTCGAATTAAGGGGGAAAGGTAGATCTTTAATTGCATTTCTGAGCTGGCACAAAAGAAAGAAGTCCGCAGAGGCCAAAAGCAATGCGGAAAACAGAAACTCGGAGGTGATTGATGTAAGTACTAAGCCAGCTCCCCCTTCCAAAGGGGTGGGGTGAAGCACCAAAGACAGAAAGTACCCACCAGGACAGCTGCCATGGATAAAGGTGGAACATAAATCCAGGACCAAGCGAGGGAAGAGGATGGGAGGATTTCTCGCATGAAGTTGGGACATCAAAGATCTACAGACCTTTAGCCTAAGGAAAACTGAAAACAAAGCCAGTCTTTCAGAAACAGCACCAAAAAGACCTTTAAACTTTGAAGAAAAAAAAATAAGAGGGGGTGGAGAGACAGAGAGAGAGAGAGAGAGAGAGAGAATAGCATTGAAGTCCAAATCCAGCCACCTGTGTGATTCTGAAAATTTAAAGCAAAGAATTTTGTTTCAAGTTGTCTAGCAACTGAGCTTGTTTTCCTAAGATGGCTGAAAGAACGAAAACGAGCATGCTAGCATGCTCCTTCTTCCAGAAGTTAACGCAATTCCATCAAAAAGAACCTGAATTCACATTCACCATGCAAAAAGTGGGAAAAATCAACAAAGACAACAGAAAAGAACCACAGAGACTTCAGATATTAAGTTTTTAAATACAGAATAAAACAGAACTGTATTTCTCACCTTGACAAAATGTGAGACTTGAAAGTAGGAGTTAAGAACGTGAGAATATATTTTAGATATCAACTATGGTTTTGTAAAAAATAAAATTATTTAAAAAATTATAAACTTAGGCCATAGAGATGGCTCAGTGGTTAAAATCACTTCCTACTATTGAAAGCATTTGGTTCCCAGCATTCATGTCAGAAGCTTACAACCTACTATGATTTCGACACCAAGGACTCCAACATCGTCTTCTGGTCTCTGTGGGCATGTGCATACATGTGACATGCATGAACACAGTGAGATCCATCTTTTTAAAAAGAGATTACAAACTCAGTAAATGGATTAGATAGAATAAATATAGCTGAAAAGAAACCGGTGAACTAGAACACAGATCTAATGAAACAATTCTGAACTCAGATAATGGAATAAAAGAGAAAACTATGAAGAAGAGTTTTTGTTGCACAAAACCTTAAAAAGGTTTACCATATTTTTAACCAGAGTTCCAAAGCTGTGAACCTAGTTGAAGAGACAATATCCTCAGTGGTAAGAGCCATGTGCAGAATGGATTGTGACATTTTAGTGTGTGTTCTTCAGGAAGCATGGCTATGATGAAGGACACTCTCATTAGAAACTGAAAAGGGGGAGTCCCTCTCAAAGGAGTAGGTATATTGTACCTCTCCGGAGTCGTTCTGGAAGGCTTACTGGATCGCTCGGGCTCTTGTGAATTCACATATGCAGCAGCCACAGCATGTCCAGAAAATGCTGTTCCATGACATTCCCCCCAGCCCCCACCCTTGCTCTGGCTCCTGCCTTCTTTCTGCTCTCCCCGAACACTCTGAAACTGCTCGAGGAAAAGGTAATAGTGAAAGACTACCGGTACACAGCTTGGGCTCTTTGGTGGAGCTGCCTGCAAGTTGTACTTGGGAGCTTTAGGGATTCGGAGTCGTTTACCCAGGCTGCAGCGGACTTTGTTTGGAGATGTGCCCTGTGATGTTACTCCTGAACCACGCTTCCATAAGTAACCCCAGTACAAGTACAAGTTCACCAAGCTGGACGTGGGTGGAATTGCTTCCTGGGGCAAGAGTCAACAGATGTTTGGTCCCATCACTGCAAGAATGGTCAGTCATTCAACATAATTTTTAAATCTTCTCCACCCCACTCAGCTGCTCACATATTCATTATCTCTCTCCCTCCCTCTCTCCCTTCCCCTTCTGTCTCTCCCTCCCTCTCTCTTCTCCCCTCCTCTCTCTCTCTCTCTCTCTCTCTCTCTCTCTCTCTCTCTCTCACATGCGTATGCTCACATACATGTTTACTAAAAGCCACTTAGTACAAAAGTTGGAACTTAGTTGTCTGCCATAACACAAACATTTCTGAAAATGTATTTAACTGAAAGTGAAAGTCATAGAGCTAAAGACCCGCACATAGTGTGTCAGTCTAGAGAACTGCGGTTCACATTCACATTCGCCACACTTGTTTCCCTATCTTGCTTTCAATAACCTCACAACAAACACATTTTGCCGGCAGAATGACTTAGAAATGACTCAGCACCCCTTCCTTGGGGGGATGTGTAGAATGGACAAAGCTTCTGCCCTCCCATCTTGACTCCCCTGGTGGCTTCCCCGGGCTGGATGTCTTCTGCCTTCATGAATTCACAACATAGTAATGCTCTGGTCAGCTGGCACTGTGGAACACAGGTTTCTTCAAAATTAACGTGGTATCGGATTCCATGTTAGATAGCAGACTGTAAGAAAAGCCAGTGTTCTGACCTGTGATTTTGAGTCTAAGAATATTTTAAAAAGTAAATAAATAAAAGCCACAAATAAGATTATTCTAGCATACAAAATGGACCCTATGTGACACCCTAAGGAAGGCAAACAATGTAACCAAATAAATCTGTGTTTTATTGCTTTCTTAATAAGTCTTTAATTTGATATACATACAAACTTTGAAAAAGTTGCAAAAAAGACTATGAAACCCAATGTATACTGGAGAACTCTTGTATTTTCATGTTTACACCTGCTTCCTATTTGATCACCCCCCTGCCAAGAGATATCTAAATCATCTGAGATGAAATCATTCATACCCCCTAACTGTTAAGCCTGTGTCTCCTTAGAGCAGGATATTATCTTATATAACTACAGTGGGATTATTAACAGGAAGTGTAATACTGTTCAATTATCATTAATTATCCATATTTAAATTTACCAATTGCGCCAATAAATTTTATAGTAGCATGTCCTCAAAGTCCAGTGTGTAAGCCAAAAGAAAATATTGCATCTAACACAATGTCTGTTTTTTTTCTTTTTTTTTTTTACTAGAAATAGATATTTGACCTTTCTTTGAGGTTCACCATGGGTGTTTGTTTGTTTGCTTGTTTGTTTGTTTGTTTGTTTTTAGTTAAAGCTGGTTAATTTATAGACTACCCCTTACCTTTAGTTTTTTTTTACTTTTTTTCATAAATTGATTAAGGATATGCACAAGGGCAGATTTGTCCCAAAGGGATGCATATTAACTCAGAAGACAGCTGGTATCAATTTAGATTATCCACAGGTAGAGATGTATATATTTAATCATATCACAAAATCAAGAGATGAATATGCTCATGGGTATTTATAAAAGCTTACAAAGCATGAGTCGAATCTGATAAACTCATAACATAGACAGACAGTAAACCTGGTTATATCTAGAATCACCTAGGACCCAATTCTTTAGTTATACCTCCAAAAGATTATCACAGATTAGCCTCTAAGCAAGCCTATGAAGGTTTAACTAGACTAGGTTAAATAAGATAGGCTTTGTGTATGCTTGGCCCAGGGACTGGCACTATTTGGAGGTGTGGCTTTGTTGGAGTAGGTGTGGCCTTGTTGGAAGAAGTATATCACTGTGGGGTGGGCTTTAAGACCCTCCTCCTAGCTGCCTGGAAGCCAATATTCTGCTAGCAGCCTTCAGGAGAAGATGTAGAACTCTCAGCTCCTCCTGCACCATGCCTACCTGGATGCTACCATGTTCTTGCTTTGATGACAATGGACTGAACCTCTGAACCTGTAAGCCAGCCCCAATTAAATGTTTTTATATGCATTGCCTTGGTCATAGTGTCTGTTCACAGCAGTAAAACCCTAACTAAGACAGCCACCCTAAGTGGGCAGCACCATTACTGAAGTCTGAACTGAATGAAAACAGAGACTGAAATAAGCATAAGCAATCATTCCTTCCCACTCCCTGGCCGAGGGATCAATGTGACCAGGTGCCTCAAACTACTCCTGGTAGGACTTCCCTGCTGTGGTGAACTGGACCCTCCAAAACGTGAGCCAAGACAAACCCTTTCTCTCTTAGGTTGCTTTTGTTGGGGGATTTTATCACAGTAAGAGGAACACTAACTGATACACTTGATCAGGCCCTTTGAGAAGTAGCAATGAAATATGCGACACATTAAGAATAGAATGAGGGAAAACTGCTACAGGGAACTTGGGAACTTTGGGGCATGTCCATGCTGAGGGAAAACAAGTTACTAGTAGTTTCAGGGAGAGAATAATAAATTCGAGTAATAAATCTTAATTATCCCACACTCCCTTTCAGGACATCACTGATAATTATGTTAATAAATCACAACTGTTTGTGATCTGTTTGATCTGTTTCTGGCAAAATGGAAAAGGAACTTCTGTGCTGGCTTCCTTTAGCTCAACAGGTTTTGACTTTAAAGGGGTTTAAGACGATGCTCTTAGGCCATACCCTCTACAAGCAAAACCAAGATGTCTGTGGGTGGCGTGGGTGAGATGGCTCAGTATGAGTGCTTACCACTGACCCCTGGAGTTGATTCCCAGAGGCACACTGGAAGGAGAAACACAGTTTCCACTAAGGTGTCCTCTGACTTCTGCAGGTGTGTTGTAGCATGTGTTTATTGGTTTTGTGTGTGTGTGTTTGCGCGCTTGCTCGCGCGCGCGCACACATACACACACACACACACACACACACACACACATGCATGAATTTCATGAATTTCTCGTGCTTTCTCTTTGTTATTTTTAAAATCTGATTTGTTTGCACATTTGTTTTTTTTTTTTTTTTTTTTTTTTTTATTTTTTTAACTTTTACAATCCAGGCTTTATCCCCTTCCTGGTTCACCCTCTGACTGTTCCACATCCCATACCTCTCCCCTATCCCTCCCCCAAAATGACATCCCCACCTTCTCACCCGCACCTCACCAGCTCTCCCCACTCCTTGAGGCCCCAAGTCTCTTGAGAGCTAAGTGCATCTTCTCTCACTGAGTCCAGACCCAGCAGTCCTCTGCTGTATGTGTGTCTGGGGCCTCATATCAGCTGGTGTATGCTGTCTGGTTAGTGGCTCAGTGTCTGAAAGATCTCGGGGGTCCACGTTAGTTGAGACTGCTGGCCTTCCTATAGGGTTGCCCTCCTCCTCAGCTTCTGCTAGCTTTAATTGGGATCCAGCTCAAGGGGAGGCCCCAAGGCCTGACACAATACTATAATGTGCTTATAAACAGGGACCTAGCATGGCTGCCCTTCAAAAGGTGCATTTGTTTTCTAAAGAGAAGGAGAAAGTGGGTATGGAGTTGGGTGAGTGAGAAGGAGGAGAGGATCTGGGAGGACTTGGAGGAGGGGACACAGTAATCAGAATATACTGTATTCAATATATTGTATATTGAAATGAAAAATGTTTATTTTCAGTTAAAAACTAATTATAGCTCTACACACATTTACCACAGCAGACAATGTGTTGTGTGTTTTCACAGTGAAGGTCACAGTCAGCAGAGCATCGTCCAGTTAGCTCCTACCCTAACTTGTTACCTTGCCCCATGGACAGTGTCTGTGTTTAAAGGGCAGCATGTGGGTTTAAGACTGCTACTCTGAAATCCTCCTGTGGTAATTTGCTCCATCCCATCAACTGGATACATGCGGTGCTGTTTAGAGTGAAGGAGAAGGAAACTCAAGGCTTTGCAATGTGCAAACGATAATTTCAGCATCAGTTTTCAGAAAGTGTTCTGTTAGAAGGGGGAAAAAATAGTCAACTTCCCTAGAGGGTTCAGTGCTGGACTGTTTCCATGCTGCTCTCTAGGAGTGCAAACTTCAGAGACTGAATCACGTGAAGAACTGAGCTTGTTTCTTCTGCTGAGAGCTCAGTTTGCCACACGCTCACGTGGAAAAGGATCCAGCCCACAGGAAGGTTGGTGCTGTGACAGCAGGACAACCAGTTACGCTTTGTGCCCTTTGTCCTGATCCTTCTCAGAGATTGTTCAGGCTCCTAAGTAAGGCAGCATTTTAAACTGCACAGGAGAATTTTAAGACGACATTGGTACCGACAACTTTTGTGTCCCTGTGAAGGAATACCTGATAGAAGCAACTTAAAGAAAGAAAGACTTGCCTTGGCTCACGGTTTCAGGGGCTCGGCGTCTCCGTGTCAGAAAGGTGACACAGCAGCTCAGATGATGGAGGCATTTGGAGGCAGGGAGGCAAGGAGGCAGGGAATGGAGCCTGTTCATATCACTATGGGACAGTGAGCAGAAATTGAGGCACGAGCCAAGGAGCCATATACAACCTTTAAAGTCATATCCTTACAAACCAACTTCCACTGGCAAGACTGCATGTCTCAAAAGATCGATGAGGTCACAAAATATGAGCCGAGGAACCGGGCACTCAGAGATGAGGCACAAGGGAAGACTTCGGATGCAGCTTGACACACTCCAATACCCCAGCTGACCCACAGCTCCTAGGGAGTATAAAATAAACACAAATGATTTTGTAAAACAAACAAACAAATGCTGCCATAAAATATGGTTTTCCCAAAGACCTTGTGTGAGAAATCATCTACAGTATACCTGTAGAAACAGAACAATAAATGTACCAGAGATCTTAATGTAAGATCCACTAGAAGAAAACACCGGGGAACATTTTTAGGAGACAGTCATGAATGGGAGAGATGGCTCAGTGGTTAAGAGCACATGGCTGCACTTCCAGAGGCCCTGGGTTTGATTCCCAGCACCCAGAGGCTGGCTCACAACTGCCTATGACTCCAGACCCAGGTGATCTATGCCATCTTGGGACCTCTGAGAACACTTCATGAACACAGTGCACAGACATACATACAGGAAAAACACTCATACACATAAATAATAAATACACAAGATGGTCAAACAGCTTTTTAGAAGAGACAGCCATAGCCAGTGGCTTTCTGAATAGCACTACACTGGTTCAAGAAACAACACAAGGAGCTGACAGCTGAGATAGTATCAAATTAACAGGCTTCTACATACCAAGGTAAACAATTAACAAGCTGAAGGTAATGCCTACAGAATTGAAATATAAAGCAGTCAACCACTCATCTGAAAAAGTTATAAATATAAAAAAATATATAATTAAGTAAATAACTAAAAAAAACTTAGGCACCAAAAGAATGAATAATCTAATCAGTAAATGGGCAAAGCTAACCTAACAGACACTTCTCAGAAGGAAGTACAAACGGCCACAAAGGCATGAAAAATCAGGGCCTCTCCACCTCACTTGGGCAGCACAGTAGAACTAGTCTTGGTAGCCAGGGGTTCATTGAAATGAACTTGTTTGCAAGGAAATATGTTTGAACAAAAAGGTACACTGTGTGACACACAGTGACACACTGTAGTTTCCATGGTGAGGTGTTTTTGTTATTTCTTGTTTTCTTTTCGGAGGGCGGGGTTGGGGGGTGAGGCAGTTTGCAAGGGCAGAGGGCAGATATGAAGGGATGGTGGATGAGTGGGATTGGGGTGCATGATGGAAGATTCACATAGATCAAGAGAGAGAGAGGGAGAGAGAGAAAGAGAGAGATAGAGAAAAAGAGAGAGAGAGAGAGAGAGAGAGAGAGAGAGAGAGAGAGAGAGATTAGGGCCTAACAAGAAAGCCAGATTCAGATGTTCTTGTGGCACAAGCATGAGAACCTCAGACCAATACCCTGAACCAATGTAAAAGCCCCAGGCATGGTGTCATGGTATCGTGTGCTTGCAGTCAGGCACAAGAACATGAAAAAAGTGGATCCCCAAGGCTCACTGGGCACCCAACCTAGCCTCCCACACAAGCTCCAGGCCAGTGAAAGACTTCCCTCAAACAACAGGGCAAATGGCATCTGAATGAGAAACACCCCCAATTGACCCCTGCCAATATTCATACCCACATCCATGCACATGTACTGCAACATACATGTGTCCCATGGACATATATATACATGCACACACTAAAATTGAAAAACCTCAACATCTTCATCCATAAGAGAAGTTGGGAGGGGTGGGGAGGACTACATTGTCAAGTGTCAAGTGCCCAATGGCACACACACATATACTTCACACACACACTTTATTATAATTTATTCTCCAGTCAGTATTGTTATCAAGAAATCGAAGACAGTCAGTCAAATTTGCAGAGATGCAGGAAGGAAAGGAACCCTGCTTCAGTGCTGGTGGGAATACAGACTACTTCATCCACTATGCAAATCAGTATGGAGATTTCCCAACTAACCTAAGATATATTTATTCTGTGAACCAACTATACTACTTCTAGCTCTGTACGGAAAGACTTTTAAGACAGCAAGTGATGTTTTATGATAGCCAAGTTAAGGCCTCAGGACTTAATCAGTGGATTAGTCAGAGGATGAACGTAGGAAGAAAAAGAAGTGTTACTCAACCACAAAGAGAACTTAACGGCTACCACTTGTGGGTGAAGGGATAGAGCCCATCATGTTAAGTGTGATGAGCCAGAGTCAGAAAAACAAACAGTGCATTTTCTCTCCTACTGAGAGTCCAGACTAATTTAAAAAAAAAAAAAAGAAAGAAAGAAAGAAGTAAGAGAACTTTGGAGAAGAAGGTCAGAGGAAAGTGCAAGGGAGGTGTCAAAGACAGGGCAGAGGAGGCAAATAAGATCCAATTAGATTTATATGGACCTTTGAAAATGTCACTATCAAACCTGTTATTTTGTACAACTGTAAGATGGAACTCCACTAAAGTCGTTTTGATTAAAATTTCCATTCTAAATAGGGACCAAATAAAGTTTAAGTTGCAAGACCTCTCTGGGTAACTGGCATCCTGCTTGGCCAGAAAGAGACATGTATATGGGTATCTAACATGTCAAGTGGAAACATGAATTCTAGGCAAGTTGCCCTGCCATGATTGAATAGCCCAACCGATGGGATCAGGAACCACAGAGACATGATCCTAAGGAAGTGCCCGATCCTTAAATTCTGATTGGTGGGAAAATGTACTTACAACTTGGCACAGATGTTTGTGGATTTGGGGCTTAAAAACCCTGTACCACTCTGGGTCGGGGTTACAGTTCAGCTCCCAGGTCTGTTCTGTGACCCTGACTGATCAGCAGCAGGCTGAGTACTCTAAGTTTCTGTCATCTACGTAGATATTTACTAAGATGAACATTCAAAGACACAGTCAGCTCCTGAATCTCTGCTGTTGTTCCTGGCTGGTCAGTTTTTGTTGCCTCATTCATACAAAGATCTCGTTTTGCTAGACTATTGTGACCCCTTGGGTTGATTTGGATTTTGGACCCCAACACAACTAATACACACTAGGAAAAACTAAAGACAGTGGAAGGAGAGAGGTCTCCAGAGGGTGTGGTGGAAAGATCTGTGTACATGTTCCTGATCGAGACTTCTAGACTTTTAATTTTTGAAGAAGTAGATTTTTAAAACAAAGTCTTTCTTTCTCTGAACTCCTTGAACAGCCCTTATAGCCTTAGGCTTCTGCCACTGGGTATTTGGTTTTGAGAAAACAGCTCCTGAGAATAGAGTTCCAGACATTTGTCTGTGTTTTCCTACCCAGGATTCTGTGCTCTGTTCTTTCCCTTTCAGGGTTCATTCCAGATCTTCGTGCCCTCACTCTCCCTTTCAGTCAGTCATATTTCCCCCCAGCTGAGCCTTCCTGTGCTTGCTTACAAAGGTTTCCAGGAGGAATAGTTTAAAGCTGACTTGGCCATGGCCTTGGCTTTATAGCCTCTGGCTTCTGAGAAGATAAGAAAACATCACCGCTCGCTTCGCCTTCAGATCGAATAACGTTATCACACGGAAGAAGTGAGTGGCTTCCTCAAAGGCACTTAGTAAATCATTGGCAGAGGAAGCAGTAACTGACTTTTGGACCCTGCCTGCCCTTCTTGTGTGGCCTTCCATTTTACATTCATGAGAGAGCTAGCATAGACTCAACAGCCAAACTATTTTCCAGGGAGCCAGCCAGTGCACGACCAGCTTGTTCCAATCTACAGCTACTTACAGAAGCCCCCACAGACACCTTAACAGGAACCCTGCTTTGATAAGAAGGCTTACAAGAAAGATTTTTTTTTTTGTTTCTGAAAGCTTTTATTTTTTTTTTCTCTGTACAGGAAAAGCAGAGAGTTAATTGATGGTGTGGCGGCTGCTTCTGTTGCCACAGGGGAGATACAGCAAAGGGTAAAGGATCTGGGACCCCGAAAGAATTGAAGATCTTTGGGGATGATCATATTAAATTTATGTTTTAACAAATTCTGAGGCTCATACTGGGGGAAACAATGGAGGGTTTTTTTTTTTTTTTTGTGAGAGCAAAAGTGAGAAAGAGAGACAGACAGAGACAGACTGGGAGGCAGAGAGACAGAGAGAAAGAGACAGAAGCAGAGAGATTACACAAGCTATGAACTTTGACCAGTTCTAATAAAGTAAGAGACTAATTTGAAAGAAAAATAAATTGCATGTTCTAATAAAGTAAGAGACTAATTTGAAAGAAAACTAAATTGCATGTAAGATAAAATAGCTAAGTCCTGTGGCTAGGAGTGTCATTCCTTGGAACTTGAGAGTTGCCTGGGGCTTGATCTCTACCACTCCCACACTCCCAAACACACACACACACACACACACACACACACACACACACACACACCCAGACATTTGATGTCTACATTGAAGTCTATGATTCTGGGAGGTCAACTGTGCTCTTGCAAGTGGAAACAATGACACGCTCACCCCACAACAGCCTGCTCTGCAAGGTCATGAAAGCAGCGCTTAGCTTGAACACCTTGTGAGAGTCCCGCTGGTCAACTGATAGCAACTCTTTGTGCCTTGAAACTGACGGGCACCTTATAGCTGCTGCATCAGCCCTTCTCAACTTTTGGATCATGACCCCTGAACGACCCTTTCACAAGAGTTGCACATCAGATATCCTGCATTATCAGATATTTATATTACAAGTTCATAGCAGGAGCAAAATTAAAGTTATGAAGTAGCAACAGAAATAATTTTATGGTTGGGGGTCACCACAACATATGAGGAACCGTATTAAAGGGCAACAGCATTAGGAAGACTGAACATCACTGTGCTGTGTGGAAAAAAAAAAACATTCCTAGCTTTTCCAGTCTAAAAGCAGGCCTATGAAATCTGTAAAAGATGTGAGAAGGTTGAACTTTTGGACTGAACTCAAATAGAAAAAAAAGAAAACTTAAGACAATGAAGGATGGCTTTGAAGTTCTTATTTCATTATTAACCTAAGGGACAGCCTAGATCTCGAGCATATTTTAACTAATCCAGATTCTTAGGAAGGTTTGGATGTGGTTCAGCCATGGCAAGCCCCCCTAAGCTTAACATTTCCACAGCTGACAAAATTTGCTGGCTGGTGAGTCAGGCATTAGAAATGTCTACAGAATGGAGAGGGAAAAAAAGTGCTTTCCTTGTCCCAGCCTCCTGGGTGACACGAGTCTTGCTCAGAGGACAGGATTTGTACCAGAAAGACTAATTCAGTCTTGTGAATATCATCCCAAAGCCAGGATTTGAACAAAAGTAAAGCAAGCAAAAAAAAAAAAAATCACTGAACAGAGAGAGTCGCCTGCCTCCTGTGTCATTTCTCGCTCAGTAAACCCTTCGGGGCATAACAAGAAAAAGTTAAATAATTTGGAGAGGTTAGTAGATGTGTTGTAGAATATTAAGCCAAGTAAAAATTATACAGCTATCAAAAATAATTACATACATTCTAGGAGTCAACATGAAAAAAAAATCACAACATGTCATTAAGAAAAAAGGGGTCAGTTCAGATTAATGAGAATTGAGGCCATTTGTGTGCAAAATATTATGTTGTACTGTATGTGCACGTGTGTGTATGTGTGCCAGGCATCACACTCACTGTGCAGGAGTCCCCAGTAGAGATACTTATGTTGAGATGGATATGTCCTTATGGTGGGTGGGCCCACACATTGCAGTATGCTTTACAGAATCTAGACTATTCCATGAGGTACCTGTAGCAAGAGATGTACAAGCTCCTACACGTAACTATCAAGACCTCTCTAGGTACTGTCTCATGTCCCTTGGGAGGTAAAAGCATGCCCTTTTGAGATCCATTGGTCTGAGCACTAAGGCTTGGCGTTGGGGGACATGGTCGCCTTATTTTCCTTCTCATTTCCTCTGGAATACTTGATTTTTTTTTTTTTTTTTTTTGTCTCCTTGTTTGAGTTTGTCGTGGACATTCTTAGATTAAAAAAGAAAATTAGTTTGTAGATGTTTTTGGAGGGAAAAGGTTTACAGATTCACCTCATAACTCATTATGAAACCTGGAGAAACTCAACTATGTATCTGTTTAAAAAAAAAAAAAAAGTTCTAGGGAAAACTGTGCTGCCGTTTTGATTGATGTCGTGGGTACACGCAGTGTATTTACTCTAAAGAGCTCAAGGCTCTGTGTGTGGGGGGGGATCAGAATGCACATTCTTTTTATAGCCCCCAAAATAACAGCATCAGAACTGTTAGGGGAAGTGTCAGCCAAATCAAGATATTTAGCTAAGGCAACTGGTATTCAAATCCAAGGTTATGCTGTTTTTAAAAGTTGCCCTTCAGCAGAATGCCCTGGATGTCCACACTGGAAAGCTGGCTCACTTGCTTATTTCCTCAGATTATGACAGCAGACTCCTGGTGTCTTAGTTAGGGTTTTACACCATGACCGAGGCAACTCTTGTAAAGGACATTTAATTGAGGCTGGCTTACAGGTTCAGAGGTTCAGTCCATTATCAAGGCAGAAACATGGCAGCATCCAGGCAGACATGGTGCAGGTGGAGCTGAGTGTTCTACATCTTCATCTGAAGGCTACTAGTGGAAGACTGGCTTCCAGACAGCTGGGATGAGGGTCTTATAGCCCATACCCACAGTGACACACCTACTCCAACAGGGCCACACTTACTCCAACAGGGCCACACCTTCTAATAGTGCCATCCCTGGGCCGAGCATGTACAGATCATCACACTGGGAGACACTGAATTCCTTGAGAAGGAAGAAAACATTGACAGTTCTGGTATAGATTAATTTGTGACCTATGCTAAGGTAATTAAGCTAGGTAATCCAGATATAGACGACTTCTTGTAGGGTAGCCTTTGAGATCATTGTCTGGTTACAGTTATATGCTGCAAGATCGTCCCCACAAGGCAGCTTCCTGGTGGGTCCAAGGGCAAGACTAGCAGGAGCTCCTCAACTGAAGAAGCATGAAACCCAGGAATCTTCAGGGCTGCCTCACTGGGCAAAGAGAAACTCCCATGGAGGACACCAAAAGTTCTTCAGAGTGAAAGGGGCCAAACTGAAAATATACCAAACAACATAAAGGAGGAATTAGAGGATGCGAGGAGGACAAAATTAAAGAGAAGCAGAGACTGGGCGGGGAACACAAGACCAAAAGAGAACAAGGCTCGCAGCGCTTGCGCAGCAGGGCAGCAGGAACAAGAACTTAGAGCGTTGAGGAACAAGGATCAGGAAAGGAAGAAAACGTGTTCTGGTTTCGCTTTTGTTTTTGGTTTTGATTTTCCGCCGTTAATTTACTTTTTATTCACTTTACATCCCGATCAATCAGAAACCCCCGCCCACACATCTCTCTTCCCAGTGACTGCCTCCCTAGCTCTTTCCCCATTGCCCTCCCCTTCTCCTCTGAGAAGGGGGAGGTCCCACCCCCCAGTACCAACCCATCCTGGCATATTAAGTCACTAGGCTAGATGACTAGGCACATCCTCTCTCTCTGAGGCTAGACTAGGCAGCCCAGTTAGGAGAACGGGATTCACAGGCAGTCAACAGAGTCAGGTATAGCCCCCCTCCCATAGCCCCCCGCCCCCCCCTCCAGTTGTTGGAGAGCCACATGAAAACCAAGTTACACATACACTACACCTGTGCAGGGAAGGGGGATAGGGTGGACTAGGTCCAGCCCATGAATGCTCTTTGGTTTGTAGTTTAGTATCTGGGGACTTCCAAGGGTCCAGGTTAGTTGATTCTGTGGTCTTCTTGTGGAGTCCTGAATTCCTCCTGGTGCTTCGAGGTGTTTGTCCTTTTTTTCCCCCTAATGATCTATCTATCTATCTATCTATCTATCTATTTATTATCTATCTAGCTATTTATTATCTATCTAGCTATTTATCTATCTATCTATTTAATTCCCTTTGCATCCAGAGGTAGTCTCCCCACTCCCAGTCCCCTCTCCTCACATGGCTCTCTCCATCCCTCCCCTTTTCCTAAGCACACAGTAGTGGCCAGTGGTAGGGATAGCTCCAAGAACGATTGTTCTCCAGGCCCAGAGATATGTGTAAGTATTTATGCTCTTTTTCAAAGTAGTCTTTGTACTCCTTAAGTCAGCATAGTTTAGTTTCACAGTGTTTACCCATGATTCAGCCTTCATGTCATATGTTAAACAAGTCTCTGTTTCCTGCTTCTGCTCCTAGGGAGTTAGTCCCTAGCTGTGCAGGGCTTCTTACTCGCTCCCCTCCCTCTCAGAGAAAGTAAGTTCTTTTCCTGACTCCATAAAAGATAATGTCATAGATGCATGATACACACTCTGTGTGTGGCCCTGGAGCCCTTCCAGTAGGAGTATAACAGCAACAGCCAGAAATGGCACACACACACAAAAAGATAAACTTTAGTGTTGGTATTAGGACTAGCAGTGTCTTCTTCCTCCTGGGACAGGGAGGGAAGAACACATACTCTGGGGCCTCAAAGAAAATGAGACATCATTTACCCACAGTGCTTAGGCCACAAGGCAGCTAGAGGGCTGACTTTTGAAAACCTTCTTCCTGCAGTATAGAAAAGCATCGTATTAAAAATTAATCATTAAAAATAATAAATATACTCCCCCACCTTTCTAATTTATATGTGGCAGTATTTAAGTGACTTTGCTAAGGTTGAGATGTTAAAAATTATGAAACAGCAGCCTGCAGGCTCCCTTCTGCATAACCTTATTTAGAGCAGTGGCTCCTAATCTCAGTGTTGACATTCTGTAAGATATTTCATCTGTCTCTAAGACTTCACATAGAAATTTGGGATTCGCTTCCAGTGAAACTGCACAGGCTGATTGGAATACCAAGCACCTTTGATTCTACCTGGTTGGCCTATTGAAAGAGAGCAGCTCTAGACTTGAATTCTTAACAGGCCTCAGATTTTCATCTACATCAGAATAATCAATATAAGCACTCAAGTTATGTAGAGTAAAGAATGTTTCTTGAGTGTATACTATATCCTAGGAACTAGTCTAGTTATGTTTTTAAGGATTCGTTTTTAATTTACAAACATAATATATCTATTATCCCTTGTGTGGTGTGAGGAAAGTGAGGTCTAGAAGATTCTATAAATAGTGTTCAAGTACCCTGCGTGGTTGAACAATACTGCTCCCAGAAGACATGAGTTATTAAATGAAAATTTCAATGTCTAGCATAACTTACCTCCCTATGAGTTACTGGTCAAGGAGACCCCAGAATGCTGAGTCCAGCATGAATTTAATGGTGGAATGACATGGGCCTCCCATGTTTTGGCCCTCCCATCCCTGGGACAGGGCCAAAAGAGCATGGACCTCCACGAGTAGCTGCTATGGGCCTAAGACTTGTTTGTATAAGAAGGTACATATTTCCATGTTCCTCTAAGTAATGTCCTCCCTGTTAATGTGAATGACTCCATGATACTTAGGGACAGCTTGAGGGAGGCAAGGGTGTGGCTAATGTCTCCACAAAATACCAAATGCTGGAACTTTCAGGACAGCCCTTAAGGCTGCAGAAAAGAACCCTAAAAACATGAGTTTGAAAATTCATAAGTTCTCAACTATGCAAAAATATAAGGGTGCAATATGAATTGTATAAGGAGTTTCACAGATCTAAAGGAACAGAGGCAGCTGCACTGTGAGCCAGGTTGTCAGAAAGATACAAAGACAGAATGATTAAAGTGTAGACAAATTGCTGCATTCAAGGTCAGCTTGGGACAGCATGACTTTAGGTCCAGGTGTGGTTGGAATGGTAATTTCAGGGCACAGTCCCACCTACCTAGTTTATTGTCCATGCCTAAGAGGCAGGTAGATATCTGAATTCTTTTGCAATGTTAAAAAAAAAAGTGCTGGCTGTGTCCTAAGAATCAAAGGGCTGGGTCATAGGATGCTGAACCACAGGACAATCAAAAGGAACCTGGAATAAATGACTGAATTTGATATGCAAATTAAAAACCTAGCATTTGTTCTGCATGAGATAAGTTATCAGGGAACAGTAACACATTCTTTTTTTTTCTCTAGTGAGAGCTCAGGTGTCTTGAGATCTCTGGAGAGTAAAAACAGTTTTTCAACAGGAATTCTGATTTAGGTTGGAAAATCCATGGATAGCAAACACAGTGTTTTTAGAATTTTTTATAGTTCTTTTAGAACTATAAAGAACTTTTTCTAACAGGACGTCAGAAATCCCGAGAATTACTTATAGAGCTAACGCAGTTCTTTTAGAATTTTTTTTTTCTGGCTTTCTGATTTTGATCAGAGAACCCAATAATTACTTTCAGAATTTTTCTAACAGGTCTTCTGACTTAGTTAGCTATCCAAGGGGAGCTTTAAGAATTTTTAATATCAGAGAGCTGTTTTGAGCAGAAAGCAAGCTGTCCCAACCAGAGAGTTTTTAGAATAGCAAGAAAAAGCTCTTTAGAGCAGAGCAGAAAAGCTGTCTCGAACAGACTACAGAACCAAGAGCTACCTACAGAGAGCTATCTAAGGAGCCATCTTGAACAGAATATAGGTCACCAGCTTGGACCCAAGATTTGACTTTGAGCCTTTTGTTTTTGACACTTCCAAACACCCCTTTCTTCAGAATCCCTCTTCATGCCCTGACTGATCCTCGGCACCAGAGATCTCTGAGGATGTTACAATAATATGTAATGTTACCAGTGTGCTTGGTTGTTCATCAGAGCCAGATGATAAGATTTCCGATTTCCTCTCTACTTATTAGTTTTCTTTTTTTTTTTGTTTGTTTGTTTTTTGTTTGTTTGTTTTTTTCGAGACAGGGTTTCTCTGTTTAGCCCTAGCTGTCCTGGCACTCACTCTGTAGACCAGACTGGCCTCGAACTCAAAAATCCTCCTGCCTCTGCCTCCCAAGTGCTGAGATTAAAGACGTGCGCCACCACCGCCCGGCTACTTATTAGTTTTCAGTTTTCTGAAAAGTGCTATGCAGGTTCCTGGGAGTGCAAAGACTTCAGTGGTCTTCCCCAGTGCTGGAAGTTGCATGCTACAATGTAACCATCCGGCCAGGTGCAATAGTGGTATGCTGATTATCAGGGTAACCAGCTGCTTTGGAACTAAATTTGAGGTCTGCTCCACAAAAGGGGATTCCCGTCGGATACTGTAAACTGTGGTCAGAAAGTCATGGCTGGGAAGGTCATAGGACATACCTTAAATCTACTACTGTTGCTCTAATAGTACGCATGTGGTCAAATTGCTTTCTAAATGTTTTTGATTTCCATCCATAGATTTCTGCTGCTCTCAGCCTTGGTGGGAGAAGCATCCTTTCCGCACTGGGAAATGGAGAGACTCGTACCTGGTCAATAAGTGACTTTCAAGTGCTCACCCCTCAAGAAGAGTGCTGTGACAGAGTGGCCACATACGTGAATGCTAGCCAGAAGCATATGATTTTTGTTCTAACAGACTTCCATGTCATCAAATGCAAAACTAATGTTTCTCTAAGACCAAGTCACACTTACACTCGTCCAGTATAAGACATATTTTTAGACTTGTAAGAGTACTCCCAAATCTTTTACTTGAACACTTTTCTGCTTCGAACTCTGACTAACCTTTTTGTTAATTTTTGTGCGCCTATATTTAAATGTATTTTACCAAGCATAAGTAAGAGATGCTTTAATGCTTTCTCTAAGATTTAATCTGAATCAGATGCTTGGGAGGCAGAGGCAGGTGGATTTCTGAGTTCAAGGCCAGCCTGGTCTACAGAGTCAGTTCCAGGACAGCCAGGACTACACAGAGAAACCCTGTCTCAAAAAAAAAAACCAAAAAAAAAAAAAAAATCTGAATCAGATGACTGTACACAATACAAATAAGGAAGGAAAAAAATAAACCCCACATAATCTTTTCACACTATGAATGTTAGCGAAAAATTATATAAGTGTGTCGTAATGCCATTCTCTACCCCGAGTAGTCCTTACAAATCTTCTTGAGAAAAGGTTTTAAAAAAATAAAATAAAATAAAGTATTTGTAACTACAGCCAATTAGAATGCAATTAGCCACGGAGCAGAGCCGTTTTTCAGCCATCTAACAGCAAGTTATTCATTTTATGGATTAACAATACGCCTTGTTCTACTACTTTCTCATTTTATGCTTCCCTGCACCTCTTTCTTAGCCTTGTACCTGCTCATTAACATGCGAAGATAAGAGACACTAGCAACTGAGGTAGAACCCAGAGAGGCTCTTGCACTCTGTATTAGGGGTCCTTGTGGACCCGGACTCCAGAAAGCAGGTAGTTCAACAATGCGTACACGAAGTTTCACACATCAGAATGAAATACCGCTTCGTCTGAAGTCCGTGCAGCTAGAAACATCCTTAGCTATCTCAGAGTTCTACGTAACACATGGTGAAAAAGGGAGCCCAGACAGGGTAGGTGGCTTAGCCAATGTCACCGAGTTTGAGACTACCACAGTCAAAACGAGAACTCTTAGGCTGTGCATCTCAGCCTTATCTTTCTGTATCGGATGTGCACTTTTTTATCCTCGCTCGTATCTTCTGAGCAGGTCTCTTTTCTGCGTATCCTTTCAGTGAGGAGAGGAGTGGCTTCGCTGAAGGCAGATTATAATATTCATTTCATCGACTCCATCTGAATGAATATCCTGTCTGCTTTTTTTCACCGGTAAGATCAGTGTTTATCTGCTACACTTAAAGTTTTTCCAGTCTTTGTAACAAATAGGGAAAAAAAATCTCACACAAAAGATGCCAAAGGTTTTTCCCCCTTGAGAGTGTTTAGCACACAGGTAAACTACTTGACTGATTGTTTGCTTTGAGTTAGCAGGAAGGTAGGAAAGAAAACGTGAGCAAAAGGTCTGAAGCAGATATTAATTTTATTATAAAGACTCAATTCATACGTCAAGGACATAATATTTTAATACTATAACTGAAAACGATTTCATTCTAGATTCTTGGTGATTTTCAGGAAACTCTACCATATATAATCATGACTTCCTTGACTTCCTTTAAATTAAAAGTGTCCCTTAATAAATTATAGACTTATCATCGAGCTGATATGCTTATAAACTATTATTTATACGAATCTTCAACTTCACAACAAAATTAGCTTCCCACAGCCAGTCACTGATTTATTCCTGCGTTAGAGAGTACATGTAAATAATTCAATGTAAAAAAAAAATGCTTGCAAAGTTCAAGGAAGATAAACGATTAAGATAATTTAATATAGTTTATACTTGGAATTAAACAATCAAATATACACCTCCTCATCTATTATGTGCAGTTCAGCGATGATACTTTTCTGGTGTGTTTTCCTTCATTAGGCCTGCCCTTTCCCCATTTGTTCACCTTTAAAACTTGGAAATTCAATCGTCTAGGATCTATAATTTTAGTAAACAATTTGCATGTAAAAATCTCTCCATTTGTCTTCAGTGGCCAATTTTAGCAACATTCATTCAAACATGTGCTCCGAAAAATTAACATCAACTACCTCTTATCAGACATATGAAAAAACACATTTAAAGACAGACAAACTGCAGTTTTCTGTAAATAACAACAAATTAATTATACACTCAGACAAGAATATTTAATGTATTTAAAAAACATTTACTGACCTTTTTTTTTGTATATTTGATTTTAAGCAGCAAATGTTTCTTCTTTAAAGGATACAAGTAGTGCTATGCAAATGTTTCCTTTTCCTGATTTCTTAAGCTCCCTCAAATTTGCATATAAGCTAAATAGATGACCATTTTGAATAAAAAAAATGTAAGTGCAGAAACAATTATGGTAACACTATGAGTGTTTATCTTTGCAAAAATACAATGTCTAAATATTTAAATTTAATCTCTATTTGTATACATTCAACGTCTGGTATTTACATAGTTTAGTAAGTAATATTTTAGCAAATGTTTATGTTAACAATTCTGTGGGGATTGTTCTTCTAGAGTTCATCTCTGACATGCACCAATAAAATAATATTTTTAAATAGTCTGAATAAGGACTGGCCATGTATCAGACACACTGCTGAGTGCATTTCCTGCATTGTTTGTTTATTTACAATTTCATGAGATAACTCTTTGTATTCAACGTGTGTTTCTGAAGAAGAAACTAAGATTCACAACCTGAACAAGGTCTCCAAGACCTGACACTTAATACACAGCTAAACACAGCAAGTTTGGGCTATCAGCTCTTCCCACAGCTACGTAAAAAGGCAAAGGGAATGAATGCCCTGTACACGTCTTGTCTTGTCTTTGTACAACTCCTTTGGAGGCAGAACGACCCTTTCACAGCGGTTGCCTAAGACCATCAGAAAGCACAGGTGTTACCATCAGAAAGCACAAGTGTTAACAGTATAATTCCTAATAGTAACAAAATTAGATTTTATGGTTGGGGTCATCACGACATGAGGAACTGTATTAAAGGTTTGGAGTATTAAGACGGTTAAGAACCACTGGTCTAAGTGGCTTCTAGGTGCAATGTCCTTTCCAGTGTTCATTCTTGTGATATAAGCAGTCTTCATCCATGGACAAGATACCCGAGGCTTGAATAATTCCTGGAGGACCTGGCCTTGGAGTAGAAAAAGCTGAGAATTCCTAACCCCACACCACTGATTTCTGTATATTTTCAATGTGAAGTAATCAGAATATAAAAACCTCATGCTTTGGGGGATCATTTGCTAAGTCCCACCAGCAGATAATGAACTTTTTCTTTTGACAACACAATGCATAGACTCAGGACAAAAGTGACTGTGTAAGATAAGTCTGAAAATCAAAATTCTTCTGGCTTTGCATAGTAAAGGAAGAAAAAGCAAGGAGCTGTTTTCTAGAGAAATGAAGAAGAAAACTCACCTAAAATGGCAATATTCTCCGATAAGAATTTCCATGTTAGTAACTTGGTTATTACCTTCACCATGTAATCTTTGAAGTCAAGAACTCAATCGGCTAATCGGATTTCATAAGCATGATACTAAGAAGAATTGGTTAAACTGATTAATTCATTGAGGTAATTCAAGCTTTTCAGATTAAGCAAGTTCAGTATTTCAAGTCAGATGGTCAAAGAAGAAAGGAGAATCAATTATGTCAAATGCTGGATGTGGGTCAAACAAGATGAGGGCTAAACATTGCATGCTGGTACTTAGCTGCATGGAAGTCACAAGGCTTCATTCCTCTGTTCTTGTGTAGAGCAAAGGTCAGACTGGGGAGGGAGCTGAAAGAAGTTGAGCCTCTTTTCAGTGCTCTTGGTTCTTTCAAAGAGTTTCAGTAGTCAAGGAAGTCAAGGGGAAAGATAATATTGGAAGAAGAGCCAACTCTACAGAGATTTATTAGTCTGTGCTATACTTTGAAGCCTGAATGTCCAATCAAACCCCATCAGTTCTCAGGTTCTCTTGGTTCTCAGGTGCTCCTGTGAGGGGGTAGAACTTTATAAAGGTGGCACTCAGTGAGAGGTCTATAGACACCAGGGAGCAAACCCCTGACAAGACTGTAAGACATAGTCTCTGCCATTCTTTCTTAGTTTTTGGCAATGAAGTCATTCCCCCCATCCACATGCCTGCACATACCTAGGCACTTTTAAGGTATGCCTCCACCATGATCAACTGTGTTACCAAAGTTCCAAACCATGAAGACCATCTGATCATAACCTGAATCTCTAACAGTGTTGTAGTTTTTTTTTTTTTTTTTTAACCTTTTCACTTTGTAAGTTCATTTATCTCAAGTATTCTGTTAGGGAAGTGGAAAGATGACTAACAGCTCAAAAGTATAAGGAATGGTACTTTTTTTTCATACACCGAAAAGAAGGAGCAGAAAAGGACAATTCGTGATCCAGAGGGAGGTGGTGATGGCTGGGTAATGCTATCTGCAACAGTTCTCCACAGGCTCACTATCAAATCACCACATGCGTACTGGCCCAAAATAACCCAAGTTGGTGATTTCAGGTTTTCTGTAAATCTATGATATTTCAAGAGGTTTGGCTGGTTCCTGCTTAAGGTGTCAGAATGGCAAAATCAAGGTCTCATTCCCTCTGGACTCTGAGTTGAGTAATTCACTTCTAATCTCACTGGGCTGTTGGAATTCCAGTTCTCAGGGTTCCCACGAGCATGCTGATGGATGTCCTCGGCTCCTCACCATGTTTCCCTGCCTGTCGACCAGCAGTAACGCTAAGCCTTGTTCGCACCTGTATAATCTCTGCCTTCCAACAGAGAGGGTTCTCCAATCTGAGGATTCACATGATGAGATTAAACCCACCTTCCCAATCCAAGACGCTGTCTGTTTTGGTGTCTGCAACCTTAATTACACCTGTAAACCTCTTTGGCATGTAACATATGGGAAGAATCAATGGAAAAGGGTATGGTATCTTGAGAAGGGTCTCTGTCTATCGCAGAACCAATCACTTTTAGGTTGAACTATCTGAAGCAACTGTGCTGGTTTTAGATAGTGGATTAAAAGGATCCACTGTTGCTGTGGTGATTGGAGCAACAGAATGCAGAAGCTAGTGAAGTCTCTGGCCACTGCTCCTGTTTTCCCAGTGGCATCTTAGTCCATTCTGGTCATCCTAACAGAGCACTCTAATGAGTAGTTTCAGCACTGGAAACTTATGTCTTACAGTCGTAGAGTCTGAGAAGTCTGCAAGGGCAGAGCCACCAATGCATTATCTTGTGAGAGCTTAGAGCATGAAATGTCCTCCACAGGTTCAGGAGGAGGAAGGAGGAGGAAGAAGAGGAAGAAGAGGAGGAAGAGGAGGAGGAGGAGGAAGAGGAATGATTTCTAATGCTACACTGTTATACTCTTAGACCAGAGCCTAGCATAATCATCATCAGAGAGGTTTCATATAGCAACTGATTAGAGCAGATGCAGAAATACACAGACAGACACACATTAGGGGAAGCTCAGGGAATCCAACAGGAGAGGAAGGATTGTAGGAACCAGAGAGAGTCAAAGACAACACAAAAAAAACCACAGAGTCAACTAACCTGGGCTCCCAGGGGGTCCCAGAGAATAACCCACCAACCAGGAAGCCTGTACAGCTCTGACCTAGGCCCTCTGCATACATGCTATGGTTGTGTACTTGGGTCTTCTTCTGGGACCCATAATAGTGAGAACAAGGGTTGTTTCTAACTCTTTTGCCTGCTTTTGCAACCTTTGTTCTACTGGTTTGCCTCATCCAGCCTTATTATGAGAAGCAGGGGTCCCTGGTCTTGTTGCAATTTGATGTATCATGTTTAGTTGATATCCCTGGGAGACCTGCCCTTGTCTAAAGGGAAAAGAGTGGATCTAGGGGAGAGGGAAGATACAGGGAGAGACTGGAGGACAGGAGAAAGGGGAAAGTGCAGTTGGGATGTAATATATGAGAGAAGAATAATTTTTAAAAAAAAAAGACAAGACCCATTTCCTTCACAATGTGACTCTTCTGTTCACCTCTTTTTAAAACAAATCCCATTTGCAGAGTATCAGCAGTGCAAGAGATTATTAACAAATATCAAAGGGGCTAATTGATCTTCTGTATACTCAACTAATAACAGATAAGTCACAGATGAACAAGCTGAAACACCCAACTATCATGTCCACCCCAGATGTATTTTGTGCTCTGATTCTATATCGTATTTTCTGGCAAGTGAAGGGAAATGTCGGAATGACATAGTGGAGGCTTCCAGCCCCGCACTCCACCAGCCTTTCCCTGTTCTCTCAGCAGCCTGCATCAGGCATAAGAGTAAGCAATGAATTTGGCACAGGACACATGAAATCTTGCTTTCTGCGGTCCTAAGAAGTGTCACAGGCAGAAAAAAAAATGGTTTGTTTTGATTTCCTAGGGATGGGCACTAACTATGGAGCCATTACTCATAAAAAGCACAAAATTGGAATTGGGGACTCGAAAAGCCTATGACAGCTGTGACATCACAATTTTAAACTTTCTGAGTGTGGGCAGCCCTAACTGGTTCCTCGCTGTGTGCACCAGCTGGCTTCCATCACATGGGCAGCGCCCTCCTTCACGGTCGGCCGCCACCCGCTCCCCCTCCCCCTCCCCCCACATTCCCTGGTCTTTTTCTACTTCTTTGCTGAAGCCTGCCAGGCCAAGATTTTTAAACAAGCCCACCAGGTTGCTTCTGTGTTCATGTGCCTTGGCCCTACCCATCTCAGGGGCAGATGTTTGCCTGACATATACCATTCAGTTGAACACAGAGGTACTGTTTCAGTCTTGGTAATGTATGGAAAACATATGGAGGACAATATTTTTGCCAAACAGAATGTTTGAGCGTGCGCATGTGTGTGTATGACAGAGAGAGAGAGAGAGAGAGAGAGAGAGAGAGAGAGAGATCACTTCAGCTACTAACCTACTTGCATTTAATAAACGTACATGATTGCCTGAGTTTCTTACAACAATCTTAAGAATATTTTACTCCTCACTCACCAGCATCCCTGAGGCCACGCCTAAAACAGCTTCATTATGAACTACTGACATGTGATTGACAGAACCCTTCCTAGCATCCAGCTGAAAGTGAGCCCCCGTACCAATTCTCTCTATAGGATTCATGAACCTTGGTCACTCTTGGGTACAGGTTAGAAATGTGCTATATCCCACCAAGTTGAAAATGCACACCACCTCTATAGGAGGCCATTCTATCCTTTTGGTCTACAGAGGATGGGAAGCGAGGGATGTGATGATAAGACAGAGTCAGTTGTCTAAATAGCCAGCTTGGTATAAATGGATTGTAAAATCTTACACATACTATTAATATTTTATTTCCTAAGAGGTAACTTCCATTTTCTAGGTGTTATGTTCATAATCCGTAATCCTAAACTCTGCTTTTCCAGTAGTCTAGCACTTCTGGTCTCTCCTAATTCATATAACCTAATTTCTAGATAAAACTAATACCATAGTGATTACAAGGAAAACCCAAATTAGAATCCGCAATACTCTACCGAGACTGTGATTACAACATATATGTATGATGCCGTGTGGCTTGCAGCACACTGGTGTAGGTCACCATGCTCAGAGCCGTGTGCCATCCTTAGAGCAGGCTAACATTCATGTTTTACAGCTGACAAACTAAAGTGAATGAAGTTAACACAAGTGCCCAGCCTTGCATAGACAGTGTTATAGAAAGCTGAATATAAGTTATAATATATAATATAAGCTTATATATTATAATATACAATATGGATGATAATATAAGCCAGGCAACCATTCTTTTTGTTTGTTTGGGGTTGTTTTGTTTGTTTTTCGAGACAGGGTTTCTCTGTATAGCCCTAGCTGTCCTAGAACTCACTCTGTAGATCAGGCTGGCCTCGAACTCAGAAATCCTCCTGTCTCTGCCTCTAAGTGCTGGGATTAAAGGCTTGCGCCACCACTGCCCGGCTTGGTCAACCATTTTTTAACCTGTAACTTCACAGAGCTCAAGTTAGTAAGTAGTAGCTAGAACCCAAGTTCCGAGTTTCTTCTTCCTCTCATACCTCTATGCTTGGATTCTTAGTACATGTGATTTTTATTTTTAATGCTACCATAAAAATAAGAATTAAATGAGTGCTATAAAGCACTTAAAATAATATTGCTGGCAAGTGTGACTTCAAGTGAACTTTGAAATGAACTGGATTACGGAGCTGGGAGTTACTCTGTCTGTGCTCACACGGTAAAGCAACAGCAGCAAAGGAAGTAAAACAAAGCTATCCTTGCATTATATAGGCTTCATAAAGCAGCCAAAATTCTGAGTTCAAGTAGGATGGAAGCAGCAAATTTCCCAGTTTGCACCCTCATAGAAATAGCACCTCCATAATGGGATTCGGGATCCTAGAACCATGAGTAGAATGTCTGCACTGTGTAAGAAGGAAAGACAGAGGTGCTGAGAAATTGGGTTTATTCATTCTTCTTATGTTGGTCTTCCAGTGTGTGCAATTTGCACCTTTAGTAGTAAAAAGCAGTAAACTGAAGGTTAGTTTTATTTCAGTGCCTGAGATACTTACACCATTGCTTTACGACTGTGTTACTGTAGTCTTTGTTTATTGGAACTCACGCATCAAGCTTGGAAAGTAGCTATACACACAGAAAGGTGTATAAAATTTGTAAATGAAGAGTGTAAATATGGAAACACACACAAGGTATACTAACCCGGCAGCCTGGGCTACAGTGATAATGGTTGAGTTCCCACTCAAAATATATCATCACTGTTTCTGGAAGACAAAACTAGAACCTTTTCAATGACCTTGCAAAGTAACGGTTTAAAGTATTAGGTTGAATCGTCACAACAGATGACGTTACTTCACATCAGTCAGACAGAAACAACTATTAAACAACTTGAATTAAATTTAATGCTGCACAGAGAGGGTGGTGTTCAAGGGGGTCCCATGCTTATTTTTAAACAATCACCACTACTTTTTAAACAAAAGTAGAAAACAGCCAATGTTGCTTTGTTCCCATTTTTTGCAAAGAGAACATAGCTTGCCATTCGACAAAGGCAAAGGGGTTTCACTTTATCCTGTCTTATGGAGTCTTATCTTCCAGCTCCCTGCATTAACAGTTTCCATCATCAAAACCTGTTCTAGCTGAATAGGTAGTAATCACCCAAATTGAGTAGTTAGGACTAATTTTCTCCCTTTGCCCTTAAAGACACAGGGGAGAGGCATTTCTGTGTGTCAGAGTTACAGCAAAAGGTTTGATGCATTGCCATTATGGAACACTCCAGTGCTAGCTTAAATCCCAGCATCCCTCTTATGGATGAGCACCTGAGCTTGGAAGAGAAAATAAGAAAATCCTTTCAGATACAAACGAATTTAAAAATAGAAGCTCTGGGAGGTCAGAAGGCAAAGAAAACAATGGTTGAACTGGCATGTCCACTAATTGCACGAGACCTTGAATTTTGTCTTTAGGTCCAAAGAGGGTCTAAGGTACTTGCAAACAGCCATCGCCAGGAAGACTGTTGTAACACCAACAGCAAGATAAAATAAGAAATGGATGAAACGATGATATATAGACAAATTTAATCTCAATTTTAGTTATCCATGGAAAAGAAGGAAAGAAAACAGTCCTGAGGGCTCAGGGCCAGAACAGAGAATGTATGTGAATGTGGAGTCATTGATTTTGCATCCCTGAAGACCGCAAATCAATTTCTGTTTTGATTAAACAACACACACAAGGAATGAAACAACAAGAAACACTAGTGAGCTGGCTGATGAATTTCACATATGGAACAAAACGAAAACAGAGCAAGCTGGGAGCCTTTCAGGGGCAACTCCAAAGCACTGTACTCCTCAAGGGGTTGTCATTATATAACTATCAGAGAAAAAAATTTGTGACTTTGGCATTTTTAACATCTATTCTTTGGCAGATTATATCTATCCTTTCCACCTCCTCCCAGACCCCTATGTACCACCACCATCTCAACGTCATCTCAACATCATCTCTTCTTCCTCTCCTTTTCTTCCTCTTTTTTTCTTCCTTTCTCCTTTATAACCCACCACAAACTAATTAGTGCTATCCACATGCAGATGGACCTATATGTATATGGGAATGTATTGGAGCATAGATGACCTATCATGGACTACACAAGTAAAGATAACTGACTTTTCCCTCTCTTCATAGCCCTTACCTTCCAAAAGCTCCTCCATTATGCTTAGGACATAAGGAACTCCTCCAAAATCTATGGTTGGTATTAACTGGTTTGATATAGCATCTCATCTGTTATCAGTTCATCAGCACGATAGTCCTGTCATGTTTAGAGGACACAGCTATTAAAATGGGATAGCAATGAAAGTATATGCTATTAACTCTCTTGAACTGGGCTTCTTCCTCTATATTACGTCCACTCCACTCGTTCAAGTTGCTCACATTTTTTTCTCCTTGGTATGTAGTTGTCCACAGAATAAACACATAATAATTTTTGACCATTTTAAGGGTGATTTGGGTTACATTTAGGTATGGATCATGTGTCTGTGCATTGATGAGTGTATTCCTGTGTATCTCTTCCACTTATGAAAGGGACCGAAGGATGATGGGAAATGCAGACAACTTTGTAAGTTATTGATCATAACAATGATATTCTCAGTTGACAAGGTATAGAGATTCTCCTCATTCTACAGCCTGGCTAAAGTCAAGTACTTTTCATCTGTTCTGTTTGTTGTTATGATAAATAGTTGATATTTTAAATTAAATTATAATCCTGTATGATAGATGTCTTAGGGTTTTATTGCTGTAAAAAGATAGCATGATCAAGGTAACTCTTATAAGGACAACATTTAATTATGGCTGGCTTACAGTTTCGAGGGTTCTGTCTATCATCATCACAGTGGAAAGCATGGAACTCCACAGGCAGGCATGGTTCTATAGAAAGAGCTGAGAATTTTACATCTTGATCTGCAGGCAATAGAAAGAGCCTGTCACACTGGGCATAGCTTGAGCAATAGAAAACCTTAAAGTCTGCCCCACAGTGACACTCTTCCTCCAACAGAGTTACACTTATTTGAACAAGGCCACGCCCTATGAACCAAGCATTCCAACACCTTAAGTCTATGGTGGCCAATCTTATTCAAATCACATTAGTTCATCCAGGTATCTGGAAGAAGCAAATCAAATATTTCCTGAAGAAACATGTTCTCAACTCAAGGAAATAACCAGAAGAAACCTGAAGGAATTACTTTTCTTCCAAAGTATTGTCAGAGAAAAAATTGTATTGTAAACAGTGGTAAGTTTGTAAATTGGAACATTGAGGGGTGGAAGCCAGCCTTGATTGTGGTATTTGCTAATTTCCATAGTGCAAATACTACTATTTTCAAGCTGCCAAGAGAATTTCTCTAAAGTGAGCTCTCAGGAGCCCTGTAAAGTGGTTCTAGATCTTGTGTGACCATTCCAATGTTCAATGCAGTTAATAGTATAGCCTGAGAAAAGCTACATTAACTCATCAAATCTACCCTCCTAGTGGGTGTGATGGTTAGCCTTCATTGTCAACTGACTGGAATGGGAAATACTCAAGAACTAGAAAGTGTTTTCAGAGACAACTGTCACGTAGAACAGCTGAAAAGGAAACACAGCATGAATGCACATGGCACCTTCCAATAAGCTGGGACTTGTAAACATAATTTTTATTTGCCAGATGTAACTGTTACCTCAGAGGCTTACTTACTGCTGAATAAGCTCACTCTTTCTAGATCTTTCTGAACTCTGGCTGGCTGGTTCAGCTCAGCTGTTCTGGCTCAAACTCCTCTCCAAGCTGACTGATTCAAACTGGCTTCTCTTGGCTTCTCACTGAATTGCTCCGCTTGACCTCAAACTGTTATCTGAAAATTTGTTCTAATCTTTTGGCTTCTTCTCATTCTCTGGCTCATTCTGTTTTCACCTGTTGTTTGTCTCTATAAAACTGTCCTGATAGAACTGCCTTTAAACTAAACTTCACTGCACCAGACTGCTGGAACTGATTCAAGTGACTGACTGACTTGCACTCACTCTGCACTACTATTAACTAGCCTCTCTTTCCTGTCTGTTCTCCTGTAGGCTGGGTGTATCTTCTCTTTCACTCATTCGATCACATCTTTCTCTGATTGATCACCTTCTCTGACCTTCAATTAGATGCCACCTTCAAATGTGGTTGCTTCTTTCTACAAACTAACCTTTCCTACAGTGTTTGGGATTAAGCATGTGTGTCCATATTCCAGACAGAATACACAGATCTAAAAGGTATTTGAAAGTAATCCCTTACCATAGCAATGATGTTGCTGGATTAAAATTCCTCTACAGGGACCTGATAGAATAAAAGTGTAAAAAGAGAAAACAAGATCCATTCTTCCTGAGCAAGTTAATCTACTACTATAGCCATCACTTAAGTGCCTGAGACTCTGGGGTCTTCATACTTTCAATGTGAATTCACACCAACTTCCAGGAAGCTGTCAAGCCTGAAGCCTCACATTGGTGAGATATCTGAGGCTCCTGTCTTTTTGAATTGAGTAGGAACTGGGTGAGTCTCTGAAGAGCCAAACATGTAAACAGCCATTGTTACACTAGCTAGTCTCTAATTTTATAAACAAGTCTAAGAAATCTATGTGTGCAGTGTGTGTGTGTGTGTGTGTGTGTGTGTGTGTGTGTGTGTGTGTGTTCTGTTCCACTAGACATCCTCTGGCCATAAAATAAAGATTTTTTTTTTGATTTTAGAGAAGCAAAAGCAAAATCTCAGTAAGTACAGAAAAGAAATTTGAGAGAGACATGTGAATTCCTTCACCTAGGAACTGAGTATTAGCCATCAGTCCCATCAGGCACAGTTACAAAATATGGTCCATGAAGACAAAGTACAATGAACCACCATAACCCAAACTATATTTTATCATCACAGTTCAATAAAGATAAGAGCCAATAATAACAGAAAGGATCGAAATGCACAGCCATTTGGAAATTGTGACTGATAGAATTTTTCTTGAATGGCTGCTTCTGTTGTATGAGTACAAAGTTTACTAAATATCAGACCCAAACAAAAATGCAATACACTACTGGGAATGTGATTGATTCATCTCTGGTTCAGGATGCTGGGGATCGAACTAGCCTCATGTGTGCTAGACACTTCCTACTGAGCTACACCAGCCCCCTCACCCCAAATTCTATTCTCTAGACTCATTAGTGGCTTTGTTATGAGTGTACTGTGAGCATAAGCAAAATACTGATGTGTATGTAAGTTTTACATAATCTGATGATCCTTTAGATAATGATTCATAGGTTTAGCCAAAATATTTTTCAAAACAAAACATAAATTAATGGTTTTTTGAGCTGAAAGTCCTGGTATTGATTGTAGAGAACAGTAAGAACAAAGCATATAACACCAGATAAAAGATGCTATTTCCCTAGAAAAGATCCTACTTTACTAATGGACACTGTCTCAAACTTCTCTCTGAAGAGTTATCTTTATACATACAGACCATTGTAGCTCTCAGCATTCACCAGACAAGCGTCTGTATGTTATGGTGATGATTAATCCAGAGACTCACAGTGCACTGGTCAAAGTGCAGAGAAAAAGAGACTATGGGAGTGCTCAACCTTAAATAGGATATCTATATCACATCCTCTCCGCCCAAGGCTCGTGGATCATCACAGTAAAAACCAGAGAGAGTCTAAGAGGCTGAGGTTGTAAAGGACCATTGTAAAACAATGTTTTCAGGACAAGACAGAGCTGTTGCACGTAAGAACTCATAGTAGCCATGGTTATAAGCATAAGACATGCACAGTCTCACAAAAGCCCATATTTCCAACATGGAAATGAGGGTGGGGTGAGAGGGCAATGTAGCCCTACCCTTAGCTGATGAGCTGTTGGAAGTTGGTAGCTATTTGGGGAAGGAAGAGTTGATTTTCTTCTGAAAAGTTGCCACTGATAGACCACCTGTGCTCTAGCAAATAGCCTTACACCCAAGCATGTTCTAATAGCACTGAATGGACTCAGTTGGTTAAAAAGAGAGCACAGGATGAAGATGGGGGGGGGGGTAAGAAAAGAATTGGAAGAGAGAGAGTAGATGGTGGGTTTATTAAAAAATGTATGCAAGTGTGAAATTCTCAAACACTAGAAAGAGGAACTTATAACTTGTTCAATTTTTTTTCTCATTTCTACCTTTTATTGTAATTTTTCCCCTGTTGTTAATAAAAGCAGTTCTATTTTCTCCGATTCTCTCTACAAATTGTTTTATTGCAATACACTTCCTGGAAAGATTAAACTGTATGGTTAAGCTCATGGCCCCCACCTGAAATTATAGCTTCTCTAAACATATCACCTTTTTCATTTTGCATAATTTAGTTGCCTCACCCCTCAAGGTCTATTATTTTCATTCATTTGTTCATTTCATAAATATTTAAACAATTGTATGGCATGCTGGGTAAGGTACAATACGACAGATAGGGACTCAGAGACAACTTAGCCATTTTAGAACTCTGGTTACTCTTCTAAAGGACCAGGTTTGATTGCCAGCACCAACATGGTGGCGCACAACTGTCTGTAATTCCATTCCCAAGGGTCTGACACCCTCCTCTAAACTCTCTGGGCACTGCAAATGTGTGGTGCATATACACACATTCAGGCAAACTATCCATACAATAGAATAAGCAATTAACTTTTTTTTTTTAAAAAGATCTCATTCCAAGTGTCAGTTTACTTTGTAGTAAAAACACATACACACATACACATAATGTGTTAAGTAAATATTTACCTAATTAACTAAACATACTACATATGTCCACAAAGTTCAGTTCTTTTCATGAAAGTATGCAATGTAGAAAGACAATATGTGCATTTTTGTTGAAATTATCCCAAATCTGTATTTAAACAGAACTAGGTATCTTTGTATAGGACAACTGATCTCTTTAGTTTCAAAACATCTCTTCGCCAAGAATAAAGCTGAGACCTCCACTAGCTTAGAAAAAGTGGAGAAAATGTTTCCCTTAAAGAACACGCATTACAGCAGCTTTTGAAATAGAATCAACTAACTTTATACGTGAAAATGAAGTGCCCAGAAAAACAAATGATCCATTCTACTCCGAAACGTACTCCACCCTTGTAACGGTTGTTAGATGGTGGTATAATCCCTTTGGCAAGAACCCTGAGGATTGCTCTTTCCCCCAAAAGAAAAAAAAAATCAATTTGCACATAGTGCTTAAGTTGACTATGACCTATTCATAAAGCATGATTCCCAAGGTACTCAGCTCACAAATGGGGGCACTTGCTGGATCTGCTAGTTGGAGCCAGTCTTTTAAAAGTTGAAGAAGGAAGGCCTCTAGGGGGGTTTATGTAAAAGAGAGAGACAGAAACTAATCCTTCATAGCTGGCTGGCAGTCTGCCAATATGTGCTAGAGGAATTCAAAAACACTGGTCCTGGAATGTAAGCCCATCTGGGGAGCTTGTCCGTGACGGGGAAGAAATCTTGGGGAGCTCCCACTGCCACTGGGTACACTGACACTGAACCACCCAGTGGGAAGCAGCTACCGCGTCACCATTTTGACTTCAAGACGGCCATATTTCAGGCTCTCGGAGGGAGGGAGGGACAGAGATGAAAAATGATTTGTCTCTTGCACAGAAACATAAGCAAATGATTTATCTTAATTATTTTTAGATTGCAATATGTTGCCTCATATGTCAAATGTACATTAAAGAGCAATTAGCTGAAATGTCAGCATTAAACGATTCGCTACTTAGCATTTCAAAAGCAGAAGCAAAAATTGATGAAAGCAAGAGTCGGTGTACACCAGTGTGGAAAGATGAAAAGTTTTGTAACTGTAGACACTTGTTTCTGCTCTGAATTTAGAATGAAGTCGTCTCAAATAAGCCACAGTAACAAAGAGTGAGTGAGTGTGTGTGTGTGTGTGTGCATGTGTGTGTGCTTGTATGCATGCACACGTGCAATTGTAGGCACATGTAGATAGTCACATATACACAGCACAATTCACTGTCATTTCTAAATTAAAGCCCATAAACCAAATCTGGCCCACCAGCTATGTTAGTACCAAACTTTTACAGACACACATGCATGGCCATTCATGTATTGTCAGTGTGTTCAAGCTACCAAGAGAGAGTAGAATAGCTGCAACAGAGACCACATGTTCTACATAGCCTAAAACATTTCATCCTTTACATGGAAAAAATTGAAAGCAGGGAAAGTTAACGTAGAAAACTCAGCTTGGAGACACGTGTATTGTCATACCAGGGTCGCTCTTGATACTAATGACAAGCACTGCACTGGAAGAGAGTTGCCCAGACCTACAGAGAGCCCTCATCTTACTAGAGACTGGTGTAAAGACTGCTGAAGCTGAGGGCTATGAACTATGAGAAGATTGAAAGGAGTGGTTTTATACTCTCTCTAAGAATCCAAATGTGTTACTATGAATCTATTCTGGAAAACATCATGAATCTGGTACTGGGTGAAATATTAGAGAAATGTTGTCGGGGCAGGGAGTGGGAGTGGAGACATCCAGTAATAACAATAGACAGCTTTTCAGAAAAAAATATGAATAATCATGAAGGAAAGAAGCATGGGGTACTGTAATAAACCCACAAAATGGTATTTCTCAACTAAGAGAAAAGGATTGAGTAATTGCAAGACAAAAATGAACATCTCACTTAGTCCTTGGAAACAGGAGAGAGAGGATGAGAGACAGGAGAATGAACAATAATGGCCTGAATCACTCCGAGTGGAACAAAGCATAAAGGCATGGGCTGCAAAGAGCAATGAACTCCAGAAGACAAGGGAAATGATGTGAAGGGTAAAGTCTACATTCAATGTAGTATCAGAAGGGCTGGCCACTGCAGTGATACAAAAACCAGAAATGAAGCCACATCTAAGCTAAAATGCAGGACAGAAAACTCTTCTTAAGGATGACAAAATTGTCTATGTTTTAAAAAACATCAATGGAGATTACCAAAAGAAGGCATTGGAATTGATAAGTGCTTTTAGGGAGGTTTAAAAAACAACAATGACTAGTATGCAAAAACCCAGTTAAACTCCTATGTGTTATTGATACACAGTTGGGAGCTGAAATCTAATAAAATATTAAAAAGTATGAAACACTGTGGGATGAACATGTGGTGTATTGCAGCTGAGGAAAACCTCCAGACTTCTCAGTCATTGCACTGTAAAGGCAGGATGCTACTGGCACCATGATCGATGGGTAGACCAAAGGAGCAGAGCAGAGAGCAAACACAGACCACCACAGACAACTAATGACTGAGGAAGATGCAAAGGCAACTTAGTGAAGAAAAGGTCTTTACAATAAACAATGTTGGAGCAAGTAGTAATGCATATGCAATAAAAAAAACCTTTAATCAATACAGTATACCATATTAAAAATTAACTTAAAATAATATAGATCTAAGTGGAAAACCAAAAACTATAAAACTTCTAGAAGAAGCATCAGAAAAATAAATATTTGTAATTTTAGACAAAAAATTCCTCTCCCCCCCCCCCCCCGCTAGGTTCTTCAAGGTAGTATTTCTCTGTACAGTCCTAACTATCATGAAAACTGCCCTGTAGCCCAGATGAACTTCAAAACAGGTTGGTCTTGAACTCAGAGATCCACACATCTCTGCCTCCTGCCTGCTGGGATTAAAGGCATACAATACCAACATCTTGTTTATTTTCAACAGAAATTTCTTATTCAAAATTCCAGAAGACACAGACATAGGCACACTGACCAATATGATTATTCTAAAATCAAAAACTTTGACCTTTTGAAAAAATAGCAGTGGTTGAACATAAAAACAACCTAAAAAAAGAGGACAAAAATATTTGCAAGGCCTATGTCAGACAGAGGATATATATGGGTATGTAAAGAATTGAAAAAGCTCAATAAGAAAGTGAACAGTTGAAAAAGGTCACAAAAATGTTTCACAGATACTTCATCAAAGATATACATACAGATGACAAATAAGCATGTGAATAAAAACGTCATTAGTAATTAGAAAAAAATATCGTTATTTACACATTAAACCACAAGGAGAGACCATTACATGCCAATCAATATGGATAAAATTGAAGACTGGCCATTCCAACTGATGGCGAGAGTGTGGAGAATCCAAAACTCATATATGACTGCTGGGAATATAAATGTTTCTTCTACTTTGAATTCTTTTTCTTTTCAGTCTCTTAAAAATTCAAACATCTAATTATTCAATCCTAGGAATTTCTCGACAAGAAATAAAACCACATTTGTGTAAAGACTTACACACAAATAGTCCTTATTTTCAATAAGATCTCCAAACATGGAGAGCAATTAAATGTCCACCGTTGGTTTGGTAGGTAATCTGTGGCACTGTCATTAAATAGAATACAACACAGAAGTAAAACTTAGTGAATTAGTGATGTGCTCAGTGGTGATTTGAATAAGTGTCCCCCATAGGCTTACAGAGTTGATTGTGTGGTCTCTGTTTGGTGGTGCAGTCTGAAGAAGTCTGGGAATATTTACAATGGGGAAGCTAGCTAGAAGAGGCATGCTTGGGGGCTGGTTTTGAGAGTGTGTAGCCTCACGCCTCTCTCTGCTTGCTGTTGAAGATCTCTCACCTTCCTGCTCCAGCTGCCATTCCTTCTTTGTCATTATAGACTCACTCTCTGGAACTGTAAGCATCAATAAACTCTTTCTTCCATAACCCACTTTCAGTCATAGTATTTTAATTACAGCGTCAAAAAGTACCTACAATACTCAGCAAGTATTAACTTCAAAAGTCGTTGTATTAAGGGAAAAGAGTTAAACAGAACAGAATACATTCTTGCTCTGTCTAATTCTACAAGACTCTGTAAAATGCTAAGATATGCTGAAGTTCGCAAATCAATGGTTGCTCAGAAGAGATGAGTCAAGGAGTAAAAGGGGGCTGCCAGGGAAGGGCATGAGAAAGACAGGAAGACATCCTGTGGGTAGTGAGTATCTTCACACAGATGTGGAGGTGCTGTATGTATCTTACAATGAATCAAGCTGGGTAATTTATAGATGTGCATTTTAATGGCGGTGTGTGCGCAGGGTACGTTACCCCTTAATGAGGCAGCTCTAAAGGAGAATATTTGAAGAAGTGCGTCACAAAAACCAATTTCATTTGGAGCCAAGTTGATTACAATATATATCAATATTTATTGACCCTCCAGGCAATTTTGTATGTCTTACTACCTTTAACCATCATAACATATCATATGAGACAGGTACTACTGACTTCACCTAAGAGATAATAAAACCAAGTTGAGAGTGCACATAATTCCCTGAGTGCTACAGAGCAGCATGTAACGACTTGCTTTTGAATTCCGAAGCACCAACCCACTCTCCAACATGCTCTGCCTCACTGACAATCTCATTTTAAGACACAATTATCAAGTAATACATTAACTTAATACCCATGCTAAGTTCTACTAACCTCTCAAACCACCTAAAGCACACTTAATTACTAACATTTATAAATCAACCCAACTTCATGAGTATTTATCCCCATGTACAAGTCCTACCTATACTGTTTTAGGAAGTGAGTGGCTTTAGTTTTCTTGCTCTACAATAAATACTAAAGCATGACTAAATATTTATGTACAAGAGAATGAAGTAGGAACCTTTTCTGTCCTGTGCCATATATAAAAATTATCCTAAACAGGACCAAACCAAATTGAAAGAGCTAAAACTTTAAATCCCTTAGAAAACACAGGAGTTGATCCTTGAGGCTTTAAATCTGGCAACAAACTCCTAGCTGTGACACCATCTTAAGCCTATTATATAGGACTGTTTCTCACTGCCTGACATTCTTTTCTGTAGGAAGGTGCAGGAATGGAATTTGTTGATACTTACAGTTACTTAGCAAAAGCAATGGCTGCCTTATGCGCCAAAGTGCTCTTTCCTGTAAAGGACACTGTTGTTTTCTTTAAACAACAATCTTCCTCTAACAGACACTGGTGAGCCATTCAGGATTGCATGTTTTCTCTGGCCTTTGATTTACAGGAGGCTTCACAATATAAGGTCCGTACTGTCTCTTATTTTTCCATCCAATCTGTCACATCAGTCACAGAAAAACCAACTGAAATTTTGTGTCAAATGCGTTATTACTTCCAAATCACAGAAAGTTTGCAAATTGCACCATGTGTTATTTATTTTATTTAAATAAATGAGATCTTCCAAAAGCTCCGTCAGCTTTACCACAGTGTTTAGGATTATGGATTTCCAAGGATTTCATTAACTGACAACTTTGCAAAGGAACAAAAAATGATTTATTTTCTCCATTACAAGAAAAAGAACAGGAATAGACACAAAATGTTTACTTTCTTCGCTCTCTATGTTCTTAAGTGTATCTAGTGTCTCTTGAAAGAGTTCTTTCACATTCAATTGAAAGTGTCAGTCTCTTTCTAGAATCTACCCTTGTTCACTTGCACCAAGACAACTAACTTCCTGGAATACAAATCTTCTGTTTACTCTGGACAGATCTAAACTGTAGAACGGTCTAGAGAGATGCCTCATTGACTAGCAGATTAAGATGCCAATCAGATCCTCAATACAGTTCATGTTCAGTTATCAGAAAAACACCATGTTTCACCTTTGATGGTCACACTAGTCATGAACACTCATGGTTATGGTTTATGGATACTCCCTCTGTGGCACCTAAAACACATCTTATTATACACAAAATACCACTTGTATTCATTAGACGTATATGCTTGCACACGTGCCTCTACTGTGTAACACTTTGAAGTAGACACAGAACTTGAGATATGCACGTGTAAGTCTGGAACTAGTCATAGATTCAGATATAGGCATGAATACAGCTGCCTTCACCAGTAGGATACAGTGCAGGACTTATATGTCCTAAATTAGAAGAAAAAGCATAGTTATCATGGCCAATCTCTCTTCAAATGTAGGAATTTTCTCTTTGGTGTCCCTGACTTTGGCTGGAATACTTCTAATCACAGCTTACATGATCTCAAAATAAGTTGTACTTTCTTGAGTGACTGAAATTTATGGGAAGTTAATCATTGTAGGTAAGATTAAAAAAAAAATCTGCTCTGTGTCATCTACCTACTGGCCTTAGATCAATCAGCTGAGGCTAAAATGTCTGTTCTTTTATGGGAAAAGACAAGCCATTCTAGTGGAGAAGGAAGTCTATAAAAAAAAAAAGAGCATGTTGTGCAGTGAAATGACCAGTGGGAAAACTAATTATTAATAGGCTGTGAATTAATTTGAAGAGATACTTTGAGAGACTAATGCCAAAATGGACATGTTCCATTAAGCTGGCTTATCAGTTGCTGGGCCCAAGACCTCCCCTACAAGTAAAGCTATTTGACCAGTCAAGGGTTACAAGCTGAAATAGCTTCAGGAGAGAGAGGCACATCAATGACTAGCAACAGACAAGAGAAAAGCAACAGATAACAAGAAAGAACACAGGTGACAGTGTCAATCCAAAGAACTGTAGATTCACAGAAGACTTGAAAAGAAATCCTAATGAGAGCCCTCCACCCAAGAAATATACCTGCACCCACAGTCCGGATTTTAGACTTACAGTTTCTTCCCTTAGGCTAGACAGTAACAGGTTCTTTGACCATAAGACCTACAAGTTTATGGTCAAGTGGTCCTTCATCATGTTGTTTTCTAAGAAGCCTGTTTCCTGCAGGTTACCTGAACTTCAGTCTGTATCCTAAGATGGGATGTTGTTTCTACATTATATATTAATTTGTTTTTCTGTAATTCACTTTTCCAGCTTACTTCTCACAATCTGTTTCTCTCCCATAGAAATCTCATCCCCAATATTATATAAGAAACTAGATGTGATTTTTCTAGGAATGGATAGTTCCCTCTAGGAATCTCAAGAGGATCCCTCTTAAATCAAAGGTATGAGCTATAAGATGACCTGCCAGGAATGCCCCTTAACTGGAGAACTGGGTCAGTTGTGGGAAATGGGATTAAACTTTTTAGTATTCTATTGCATGTATGGCTTTCCAAATTTAGTGTGTACACGTATCACACTGAAAAATAAGATGAAATCGAAGTGAGGAGTTGACTCAGTGGGTAAAGTACTTGACATATAAGCATGAGAAATTGAGTTCAGATCCACAAAACTGGAGAGATAGATAGATAGATAGATAGATAGATAGATAGATAGATAGATAGATATATAGATAGATAGATAGATAGAACTAGATATAGTGCTACAATGTGTCTGTAATCCCAGACTTTCTATGGGATACGGGATACGGGATACGGGATACGGGATACGGGATACGGGATACGGGATATGAGATATGGGATATGGGAATGGGAGCTGGAGAAAGGAGCATCCCCATGTGATGGTAGTGTCAACTGTCAACCTGGAAGAATGTAGACTCACCTGGGAGATAGGGCTCTGGCTTGTCTATGGGGACTGTCTGAAGTACATGGATTGAGGTGGGAAGACCTGCTAACTCTGGATGGCACTACTCCTCAGTCAGGGCATCTTGTATTATATAAGATGTGAGCTGAACCCAAGCATGCCTGGAGTCATTATTCTCTTCTAACTAAGGCTATCACGTGACCAGCTGCTTATAGCTCCTGGTGGCTTGATTTCTCTACCATGATAGACTTAACCTAGATCATGACCTAAAATCAACCTTTCACATTTAGGTGGCATTCATTGGAATATTTTATCATAGCAAGAGAAGAGACTGAAACACCCAAGAAACTTTTAGATCAGCTAGCCCAGAATGCACAGTCTATAATGGCATGCACAGGACATATAGTAAGAGACCTGCTCTCAAAAAAATGTGAAAGGTAGTGCTAACACTGAAGGTTGTTCTCTGACCTCCACAGAGCAACATGGTGCATGTGTAAATGTGACTTTACTCATAAACATGCACATACATAGACAAGGAAATACATCCCTACATCACATACAAATGTACATACATACATACACACAAACAGGAATACACCCTTATAATGCACACACATACACACACAGAGAGAGAGATACACAAGATGTTTTTAATGTTCTCAACTTAGCAGTTGGTTTGATTGAATGTCAGCCCACGTGCTTATGACAGTTTGTATATATTTGTTAAAATAATTGTGATAAACAGTGAATATAGACTTTTATCTACTGATCAAAAAATAAAAATTAGCTTTTAAAGTATGGTGTGTTACAAGTAACACTAGACTTTGGAGATCTGAATGGCACAAGGTCATCCTCTGCCCCTGAGTAAATCAATCTTTTTTTTTTTTTTTTTTTTTTTGGTAAAAGACAATTTATTGTAACTTAGTTTTCCAATCTAGAAAGTCTGATGGTTATCACATTTAATACATAGAATTGATGTGAGAACAGAAACTAAGATTGTATTTACTTTATAAAATATAAAGAAGTATACAATAATTAAATTTACTGACAATCTCAGATTCTGAGACCTAGTAATTGTAAAAGGCTAGTTCTATTGTTGCAAAAGTAGAAAAAAAAAGAGAAAGATAAATTTTAAAAAGGTAATATGTCCTCAAAGATATCAGACAGCTTTGAAAATAACAAAGTAGACAAAACTAAAACTCCAGGTAGGTAGAACATTTCTGAGAGGAACGGGTCATAGGCAGCCATTTGTGTTCCCTGGAGACACTTGCTGAGTGTAAGCTAGGCACACACAGAGCTTGGCCCAATCTCAGATCACACTGTGGAAGAGAAAAACCAGGAAATTGTACATCTACAGTAGAGAGAGAGGACACATTATAATCCTGGAGACCCCCTTGCCCTGTAGTTCCACTTCCTGGGACATTTGTGTGATTTAAAGGTTCTCCAATCGGTTGGCAATCTAAGCCTGAAGTTACTAAAAGCCAAGGTAAGATCTCCTCTCACTTTAAAGTATTCAAGAAGTCCACTTGTCAATGGAGAGAGCTCTCTTAATCCCATGAGCAAGACGTTTCCTAGTTTTCTGTAACTCTTGGTAAGTTCTTGAAGCGGCCTGGGGAAGGTGACTGAGGAGCTCATCTGGGACCTTTTGTGACACTGATCTGAAACTTCTATAAGCTTTCAGGAATGAAAAGGATTATCAATACACGATCAGTCAAACGCCATGAGAGCTGCTGTTGTGCTTTGGTTGTAAAGTGTAGTCCAAAGAGGCTCATGTGTTAAAGGTTTGGTTCGCAGCCGCTGACTCTGTAAAGAGGTGACTGGATCGTGAGGACACAACCTCATCTGTTGATGGACCTCTACTAAGCCAGGTGGGAGGAAGTTTTTTGCTTGAAAATTTGATACATGAATATTGTTTTTTATATAATATCCATCAGCACCTGCTCCAGCTCCTCCTATGCCCCTTCACTTCCTCCCAAATTTGTGACGTCTGCTTCTATAGTATTATTGCTACATGTGTATGTATATACATTATATATAAATATAGAGAGTCCATTTAGTACTGCTTGTATATTCATGTGTTTAGTATTGGATAAGCTATTGGGTGGAGCTCATCCTTAAAGAAATGAGTTCTATCTTATCTAGGACCAGAGGCTTCTGAGACTTTACCCATCCACACTAACAAGTCAACCAGCATTGTCATTATGTGGGGATTTTTTTTTTTAAGGCAACCGTAGTGTTGAGATTTTTCTGTCATTGTATAGAAAGCACTTTCTAACAGAAGGCAGCCTGATCCTTTGGTTCTTACAATCTTTTTGCCGGCACTTCTGTGATGTGACTTGTGTCTTAGGTTTAGGGTTTCCATTGTGCCAGCTGGCCATGGGTACCCCACTACAAGTTGTTCCCTGCATTTTAGCCAGTTGTGACTTTTTGTGATGGTTTCTGCGTGTTGGAAAAAAAAACCCACAACCTTTTTGATGAGGGCTCTCAAGAGCTCTACAGGTATTAAGATCAGTATTTAGAATGCAGTTATAAAGTATATTTGTTTAATAAAATGGTAGTACTTGGGTATCCCCTAGAGCCCATGACCTTTGTAGCCTCAGCAGTTTGGTAGTTTTACAGCACCAGGTATGAACTAACTCCTTTTGAGTGAGCTTCAGATTCATCAGTCAGCCATTGGTTTTCCCCCAAGATAGAAGTGCCACTATTACATTGTGCATATTTGCCAGAGCAGTCGCTGTCACAGTTCATAGGATTTACAGATTCCTAGGACTTCTAATAGCTTTTCTCCCTCAGTAGCTTGTGTGGTACATAACATGACTAAGAGAGCTGGTTCCCTGGACTGTACCTCCATGTCAGTTCCACTGGTCCTCTGGCTGTCAGTTCTAGCTCAGGTCCTCCAAGTCCTATGTGTAAAGTGTGTTGTCAGCAGCAATAGAGTTGTGATGGTTTGTCTCTGCTCAGGCCAGGGAGTGGCACTATTAGAAGGTGTGACTTTGTTGGAGTAGGTGTGGCACTGTGGATGTGGGCTTTAAGACCCTCGTCCTAGCTACCTGGAAGTGAGTATTCTGCTAGCAGTCTTCATATGAAGATGTGATCTCAGCTCCACCTGCACCATGCCTGCCTGGATGCTGCTATGTTCCTACCTTGATGATAATGGACTGAACCTCTGAACCCGTAAGCCAGCCTCAATTAAATGTTGTCCTTATAAAATTTGCCTTGGTCATGGTGTCTGTTCACAGCAGTAATACCCTAACTGAGACAAGAGTCTTGCCTTCAAGTTCTCAGAGGCGGCAGAGCTGTTTCTTGACGATCTAGGTGTGGGATACCACAGTGAATACTGAACATTTCTCCCTCTGCGGACACTTAAAACAGGTACCCTTTCCCATATCATTCCATTCAGAGTTGTTGTTGTTTTTTTTTTTTAACAAAAAAGTAATCCATCCACTTGCACAAAAATCCCTAAGCTGATTATAGAGAGCAAACAACAATACAATCTATGTACTGACAACCTGAGAACATTCTGGGGCAAGTTCAGCTGTCCATGGACAGCATCAGAGAGCTCACTCTGCCACAGCTTGTCAACCTCAAGATCACAGCCTTGCCTACTTCTTAGTGCCTAATGTTTTTTTTTTTTTTAATCTCCCATAATTAATCTTTTCCCAGCAATTTGTTCCAGTAGCAAAGCATTCCTCTGTGCAGATGCTTCTTTAAAACACTCAAAAATAGTAAGGGAAACCTGAATGCACAGCCTCATCGGCTTGGTAATATCTAGACCATACGCAGCAAGACACCGGGGACATTTTCTCCACAGTCTTTTCTCTGCCATTTTGTGTGGCAGATTTTCAACTATAATCCTCAGCTAATAGCCTCCGACAGAAACCCAGTCATTCGTAACATCATGAAAGGATTCTGCTGGCCTAGTTGTAGTTGGCTTGCTCTGGATCTGTAAAAACTTGTTGATGTTACAACAGAAATCCGTTCTGTGGGACTTATAAGGATTTTCAGGGTCAAAACTTCGCCTACTCACCCTTGTACAGCAGCATGGTTATGAAGGAAGTACTTGACCACTGTAGCGACTATTGAATTGTCTACCCAGACACACACACACACACACACACACACACACACACACACACACACACACAAAAGAGGAAAGAGATGCATGTAGAAGGGCAAGCAAGGACACACCTATAAAGCCCAGACTTTGGAAGAAGGAATAAGCATATCTGGAGATCAAGGCCAGCCTGGGTGATATAGCAAGACCCTGTTTCAAACAGAAGCAAAGGAAACAACAGATATTTAGTCAAAAGCATCAGAATGACAACTCCCTCCTAGGTATTACGGCCATGTTATATATTTTTCCGGAAAGCTTCTAAGGAACTTCAAAGCACATCTTTAATTCAAACATATTAACACAACACTTCCACTAAAGAATACATAATATATTTATGAGGCATTTTTCTTTGTAAGAGTGAACAGAGTGGCTTACTTATGTATTGTGAAATCTGTATTTTATTAGCAGGGTCCTTGTCAGGAATTTTTTAGAATTAAAACCCCACTGCCCTGTCCCTTTCTTGTTCCAAAGTTGAAGACCATTCATGAGCTTATAGATTTAAAGAATCATCACATCTAAGACCGTACAAACGAGCAGAGGGAGGCAGACATTTTCCCAGATCAAGCATAGCTGCAATGAGATCAGACTGAAAGCAAGAAAAGGCATGTGCACAGTTGTAACTTCCTTGCTAAATAAAGGCTGTTTTTAAAGTCAAATTCAATTCTGTGCTTTAGTTTACACAATCACGCTTGTGAGGATGTAAGTATAATTTAAAATGCTCACTTGTTCGTCACTGAGTAATTTGGATTTTTTTTCCCCTTACATTCTAAAAACACTGTAGTTTTTAGGATCTAAATGCCAAAACCACTGTCATTGCCACAGGGACTTGGCTGAGACAACAGTCGCTCCCTCATCTGTCACTCCTCGGGAAGCTCTTTAGCACATTTCATAAACAGCATTTATTGGCTGTTTTCTAATTCTTATTTTTTCTCCTGGATGAAAAGCAATCATTTATCTGGGTCGTCAATCTTAAAGTTTTCAAATGCCAAGCTTAGGAAGTTAAGCCTCGTTGGGGAAAAAAGGCGCGCAGCGCGGGAGCATCCCTTCTGTTTCGAAAGGCGTGCTTCCCCTTGAGCCAGAGCAAAATGGCTGTGGACTGCGGAGCAGGCGGTAACACTTGACTTTTCATAGGCTTCCAGGAGACAGAAGGACCGGGGTTAGATGGTTTCCTGAATGTTTGCCAGTTATATCTGCAACATTAGAGGAACAGTTTGACAACATTCCTAGAAATGTTCTCTGGAAACAAGTCTAAATTTAGAAGAAATATTTTTGCTAACCCGTAAACAACAGCTTTACACTAACGAGTTGCATATAAATCTCTCGGTTTGGGTTAATCACGACTGATTATGAGAGAATATGCACCCTTTGCACGCCTTCCCGTTGAGTTGGCAATGCGCACCACTGTGATTCTAAATTTTTTTTTAATCCCGTGAAAAGCCACTTAGATTTAGCTTCTACTTGATTCTACCAAGATTTTAAAATGCCTGGTTTGGGAAATTGTCTTTTTGTAACAGTCATTTGGGTTTAGAATTTGAAGTTGTCGCTGCAAACACTATCTGATGCAACTGAATAACCTGTGACATAGCAAAAAATTAATTGCGAACAAGTGTGAGAGACAGTAGCACATTTTAGATCTCAGTCAACAGACAGCTGAACCAGCGGCTGCTGGGTGCAAAGTTCCAGTGAATGTAAGGTTCTTGCTGTTGTTGTTGTTGTTGTTTGAAGCAAACAGAATCCAAAGTCCTTGTTTAATGTCACAGTTAATGATTAATTTTTAAGTGACGAATCTTTCCTGCTCCCTGCTCTGGTAGCTCTTTAACTGTGAAGTGGTCAATCTAATAAAATCAAGAAAGAAAGAAAAAACAAAAAGCACAAAGCCTCCTTCAGGGACCAAACTTCCTTCTGGAAGCTTTCTTTTGTTCCAGATAGGACAATCCATCCTTACCTCTCATTAGTTCTAATAAACTCAGACAGGTGGCTGCCCATCTCAAAAGACTTGCTTTAAGACTATAACAAAGCTGATGCCTACACACATCAGATGAAGTACGGAATCTAGCTACCTTCTGTTGAACTCTGTTAGTGTGGCCTGCCAGCTTCGATTACATGGAGAAGAGAAAAAAAAAAAAAAAAAAAAAAAAAGCAACAGGAAACCATCTTTAATAGGCAAGAGCATTTGCCTTGAATTGCCCAAGTAAGCAAGCTGACTCTCAGGTTGTCTAACCTGCTGTCCTTATAAATAAAGTTTTATTGGAGCACAGCCATGCTTGTTCATTTGCATATTTTCTAAGGATGCCTCCCACGACAATTATAGCATTGGGTAGCTTCAACGTAGGACAAATGGCCTACAATGCCTAAAATATTCACTGTATGGACTTTTACAGAAAGTTTGCCAGCTCCTGGAAGATATATACCTCACACTTCTGATTTTCACTTTCATAGGAGTAGCCAACGAAGTAAAAAAAAAAAAAAAAAAAAACCAAATCACGTGGTGCAGTTGATAGTACCATCTTGTTGTCAATGATGATGTTAATTACTCCCAATTTTAAGGAAGCAAAGGCAAATCATTTCACCCAGGACTTTAAAAAATATACCGATATGCAAATTAACATGGTTTTAGTTTTGCCACAGCCTCAAAGGACATTTAAAAATTTTCCCCGCTGAAAATCACATCCTACTCAGTTAAAGAGATTTGTTGCTTTGATACGTGTGGTTTTTCCCTTTAATTGCTGCGGGGATTTGAATTGCTGGTGAAATCAAACGTTAAAATTCTGAGCCTTTTGCAAACCTGTCATTATGCATGCTATAGGCAAGTTAGTAATTTAGTTATGCCAATGATTGCGATAAGATACATCATTGCTGCATTATAATGCATAAACAGGTTTTATGTTCTTCTGCATAATATTAGAAACTCAGATTTATGGAGTCACAGGGCTGTTATCATCACCCAGTTTTTAAATAAGGTAGCGAGTGGTGATTTATGTCACATATAAAGAAGTTTCCTTGTCAAGGTGCTTGCTGATCCATGGCATATAATTTGGATAAATGATAGGAGCCTTTGATGGGGTCATTAGGAATTATTTGCATTCACGGTTTCTTAAAAAGTTGTTTGTTGCTGTTGTTATTAATCTCAGGTGATGTTCGCCTTGTCTTTCACGAAACATTTTGGTTCTTTAGAATATCCATTATAATAGTGTTTACATCAAAACTTTTAAAATGATTACACACACACACACACACATCATGTATATGTATATGTATATGTATATGTATATGTATATGTATATGTATATGTATATGTATATGTATATGTATATGTATATGTATATGTATATGTATATGTATATGTATATGTATATGTATATATCCCCATCCTCCCCCTCCTCCTCCTCCCGATTTTCCCCCTTCTTCTTCTTCTTCCTCCTCTCCCCTTCCTCCCCTCCTCCTCCTCCTTTTCCTCCTCCTGCTTTTCCTCCTCCTCCTTCTTCCCCTTCACCCTTACCCTGGCCTGCATCTGATCAGACCTGATCTAATCCCTAGGATACAACTACTGACTCACAGAAAGTACACAGGCAAAGGAACATGTTCACTGTGTACTGAGACTGATCTCCCCAAGTCCACATTAGTATTGCCTAACCAAATAAATGCCAAGAGGACGAAATCAAGTAGGACACATAAAGACAACATTAGGCAGTTATAATGGATTTGCTTTATTTGGGTCCAGATTCAAATGAACAGTTAAAAATATATCCGTGACCTTTAAGAAATGTTTAGAAGTTGGAGCCATTACTGGATGCATGACAAGAGAACTGCTCTTTGCTTTTGAATGCTATCAAGGAACCATTGGGGTTGAGATATGGTTGTGGCTATGTTGCTATTTCAAATGACTCTTCATCCTTAGAGACTTGGCTGAAGTCCTGACGCTGAAATGTGTGATGCTCAGGATTTGTTCAATATTGTAAAGAGAACTGAGCACAGTGCTGCCTGCGTAAGCTGCTTTAGAGGCTAAGGTACAAGGTTCAAGAAATAAATAATGGCCGGCCATGCCGGCACATGTCTTTTATCCCAGCACCTGAGAAGCTGAGGTCCAGTGGTTGTGAGTTCAAAGCTATGCTGACAACAGAGAGAGAGAGAGAGAGAGAGAGAGAGAGAGAGAGAGAGAACTTGACTCAAAAGAGAAATGGGGGAAGGAGATGGCTGAGCAGAAAGGAGGGAGGGGAAGGAGGACGAGAGAGGGAGGAAAAGAAGAGGATGAAAGGCTAAAATTAAAAAAAAAAGGAGTAGAACAGAAGAAATGGCTCAGTGATTAAGGGCACGGGCTGAAATGACACTGGACCCAGGTTCAGTTCCCAGCACCCATGTGGTACCTCCCAACCATCTGTAACTGCAGTTCCGGGGATCTGACGCCCTCTTCTGGTTCTTGACAACACTGCATGCACGTACACACAGGGCAAAGACTGGGCTCGGACACACATGCAGGCAAAACACCTATAAAATAAAAATAAACAAAATCTCAAAACACAGTAAAAAGCAATAAAGGAATGTGGAATGGCTCAGACAGTAAAGTGCTTTCTTTGGAAGAACAGGACCAGAGTTCAGGTCCTCAGAATCTACGATGTAACATACATTTGTTATCCAGCACAGGCGAAGTAGATGTAGGTAGATTCCTAGGACTTGCTGGCCCCTAGCCCAGCTTACACAGTGAGTTCTAGACTCGTGAGGGACCTGTCTCAAGAAAAGGTGAATAATATCCAAGGAAGGACACCCAAAGGTTTCCTCCGGCCTCCCTATGCATATATACACAAAGAAAGAAAAGAAAAAGACTACAGGAAGATGAGGTACAGGAAGACAGTCTCAAAGCAGGAGTGTCGCTGTGTGATGTGAACATTGGGGCTCACTACGCAATGTCTACTTTTGTGTATATTTAAGTTTTCCACAATAAAAAGTTTAAAATATATGTGTGATATAATATACAACAATGAGTCTCTCTGGCACTAACACTACTAGTCGTGGCTAACAAAAAGAAATAGCTAAAGAAAAGTTTGTAAATATAGAATTAATTTCCATACTAGGCCAAAAGAAAAATTTAGCTACATGGTTAGAAGTAATAAAAGGGAATGAGAATCAAAATGTCAAGGCTGCAGGCTGGAGAGATGGCTCAGAGGTTAAGAGCACCAACTGCTTTTCCAGAGGACCCAGGTTCAGTTCTCAACACCCACATGGCAGCTCACAACTGTCTGTAACTGCAGATCTACACAGATATCTATGCAAGCAAAACACAAATGCATATGAAATAAAAATAAATTTTAAAACACCTTAATTTTTGCTTAAAGCTCAAAAAAAGTATAGGCTTGCCAGCCCAAAAGATATAGGCCTATAGGTTTATAAACCTAACTGTTCAAGAGGCTGAGGCGGGAGGGCCACATGTTCAAGGCCAGCCTGGGTTGCAGAGTGGATTTAATCCAGGCTAGCCAGTTCAGTGTGATGATGTCACAGAGTTGAAAGGTAAAATGAAGGCTCGAATATAACTCAATAGTAGAGTGCCTGGAAGCATGCCTGAGGCTGTGTGCAGTAGCCTGGGTTGGGGGTGACAGAACGGTATGGGGGGTGGGTAGAAATAAGATGCATGCTTATCTTTTCACCCAATGTGACTTTGTATTTTGTCTTTTAAACCCCAAATCCTTCTTGCAACTTTTGTTTGAATAGGACCTCGCACACATGCGTGTGCATGTGTGTGTGTGTGTGCGTGTGCACGCGTGGGCACGTGTGTGTGCACAGTCGAGACTTATGTCAAGGTCACCGACAGAGTGACTTGTTGTAGCTCTTCGCTCCACTCTCCACGCTCACATGCTTTTCCCAAACACATGAAGCTTTCTAACCACACTCCTCTTCGAAGCAGATTGTTAAAACTTACCTACTGTGTATGCTCTCGTTCCCCTCGTATAGGTGCAAGACATGGGATCTGTAATGACTTATACATAATTACACACACACCCCACAAACATACACACACCCCACCACCATCACTATCATCATCAGCACCACAAGAAACAAAGTATCATGACATTGACAAGTCAGTTTGTTCTCAGCAAGGTCAACTGCACTCCAGAGAAATCTTTACATTTTCTCATTAAACTGGATTGTGACCCAAGTGTGGTGATGTGTACCTGTAATCCCAGAACTCGGGAGGCAGAGGCAGGAGAATGACTGCTAGTTAACTGCCATCCTGAACTCTATAGTGAATTCCAGGCCAATTACAGCTACATAGTGAGAAAACGTCTCCAAGTAAATAAACAGTATAAATTGTATCACCGCAGATTGAACCCTTGCAAAAAAAAAAAAAAAAAAAAAAAAAAAGAAGACGCCCGTGGACCATGCTCCAGAGTAAAATTAACGGGAATAGAGTTTTATAGTGCCTTTCTTTTCACATTATTTATCTCCTCTTGTGAGCACAACTTTTAGACTTCTCTATTAATTGTCTGACCGTAACTTTGATTAAGTTGTAAATGTCCTTCTATAAAGAAAGCATATGAGTTAATACAAGAGCAAACCATTGCAACAAGCAGCTGGGCGGCCATCTGTTCCCCCACCTCTGACACCAGCCAGATCCCAGCCTGCCATTCACTTACTCAGAATTTCACAGAAATGTTGGAGGTCTGCCTTCCCTCCTCTGCAATCTCTCCCTGTGCTGTTTCCCCACCACCCCACCCCACCCGCAGTAATTTTGGAGTAACTGCCTCCTTCTCTCTTTATAAACCTGTTGCTGTATCCCCACCATACCCTGCTGTACCGGAGCCAACAGCTCCTCAACTCCATCCCCGGCCTCCTTTCCTGGAGACATTCCCACAGTCTATCCCAGCAGCAGACATATTTCCTGCCTCTGTGAAGACCCATATCCTCCACTCCCTAGAATACCACACACCAGTACACACTCATGCATATATCCACAACAACACACGTTCACGGAGGATTTGCTACACATATACATGCTAACCCCTTGATGTCTGGCCCAGAAACAACATCCTCTTGTCTAAGGAGTTGTTACCACCATCCACATGGCATGGCCCCTGCTGTTGATCTATCACACTGTCTGGTAATTTGTTAGTTAAATGTCAGTCTGCTATTTTACGGGCTTGGTAATTCCGGCAGCTGTATTTACCTTTATGTCTCTAGTCCCCAGACAGCATGCAGTGCACAATAAACCTTCAGCAAGTGTTTGTTGAATGAATACATGAATAATTGAACATTATAGTTTAGGAAACCCCTTGCTGATACCTTCTGCAATGGTTTAATCAATTATTTGATGAATATGGAGTCTTCTGTGTATTATACCCTGAGCAAAGATGTGGGATTCAAAACTAAGAAAGGGACAATAAAGCATCCAGGCTTTGGGAGGGAAGATAACTAACGTGCACTTGTTGTTATAATGTTCAAAGTACAAAACAGAACTGGAAGTCACATGTGGAAAGGAAACAAACTGTTCCACAAATCAGATAGAGAATAAAAGGAAGTTCGTGAAGAATGTGTCAAACTTTTTAGTCAGATGGAAAAAAAAAATGAGAGTCATTGCATCTTTTTTTTTTTTAAAGGTTAATTTTTTTATTTTACGTTGATGAGTATTTGTGTGCATGAATACCTATGAACTATGTATGTAGTGCCCATGGAGTCTGGAAGAAGATATAATATAATATAATATAATATAATATAATATAATATAATAACATCTGGAACTGAAGCTACAGACAGTTATGAACCCATGTGAGTGCTAGGAACTGAACTGTCCTCTACACGAGCCACAAACCAAGACATCTTACCAGCCCCGATAGAAAACAGTTAACCTAAAGACCCTGAATGATGAGAGTATTTCTGGACGAATAGCTTACTACCATTGTAGTGAGAATCAACCCGAAATGAAGAGAGGTTTACTTGGGCTCCTGGTTGCATAGAGTTTACTCTGTCATTAGTTGACTCTATCGCTTTGTGCTTATGGTAAGGCAGAACATGAGAAATAATGGTGCACGGTGACACAAAGCTGCAGCCAGAAAACACCGAGACAAACTTCAGGGAGCAAGGGCCTGCATCTCCTCCAAAGGTGTACACTCAACCACTCAACTTCCTCCAGTTAGCTCCACCTCTTAAAGGTTCTGCCACCCTCTAATGTTACAGTAAGCTGGGGACCCAACTTCTCACACACGGACCTGGGGAACACATATTCACCCCACAACATTACTTTTTACTACCCTTCTAGCTAATGTTTAAAAATGTCTTTCTTAAACTTAGAATGATGACGATTTAAAAAAAAAAAATGCTAGCTTGTGGCTGTAGAGATAGATGGCTCAGTGATCAGAGCACTAGCTGGTCTTGTGGAGAACTGGGCCTGGAGTTCAGTTCCCAGCAACCGTGTGGTGCTTTACAAACGTCAGAACTTTTATCCAAGAGATCTATTGCCTGCTTCTGACTTCTTTGGCCACTGTATGAATGTGTAAGTGAGCGTTCCTGAACACAAAACAAAGTTAGTAAGTCTTGAAGGATATTAAGAATGTTGTTATCCAATTGCCTTACTTAACAAGGAAAAAGAACCAGAAGGTAAGTCCTCCTCCTCCAACTCCACAAGTGTATCCATAATAATATTCTGCATCACATTCCAAAGGTTAATGGCTGTGGCTCCGTGAGACACCTCACTTGGGCTGGTGCCCAGCAGCAACTTAAAACTAGGGTGTAACAGGAGAATTCAACCTTTTAATTAAAGCAGAGCATCTCAAAGCCCATGGTGGGTGTGGACATGATGTGTCTTCTTTTTAGTCCTCTAAATGTCAAAGTGAAGAAATCCAATGTCATATAGGTAGATAGTAGGTGTAACTGTAGGTGCCTATAGATTGTGCTTTGGGTAGCAGTTACTCTAGACACTGACCCTAGTACGTGAAATGAAGAAAAGAAACAAAAACAAAATCTTACTGACACTAGAATGACACACTATTACAAACTCACTTCAATATTTCTTTTTCTGTGTTAATGCTTTTACATTACTGTTTCTAGGTGAAAATAAAGATGAATAGCAAACTATATATTACCTGAGACAATAAAATCATTTCAAAAGTGTTTGAAGTGTGAATAATATGTAACGCTTATGTGTCTCTCTACAGACTTTTTAAGCATTTGACATATTTCTGGTTCATCCTGACAGAAAATAAGGGATGATTTTTATGTAATACAGTCTTTGCTAAGGTTTGCATTGGTAAATGAACCCAGTATAAACATAATTTGTTCAATCATTCAGAGTTATTATTTAATATCTTCTGTGCATAAGGCACAGTGTTACATCAATAAAATAATCATCATACTTTTGAAACCCACATGAATGCTGGGACTAGATAGCCCCCTTCTACTCGTCATATTTAGCAGCTACTTTTATATTTGTGAATAATATTTGAGCTCAGACTACAAATGAGTCCTTTCCATAACCAGTATGTGTCTTGTCTTTTTCACCATGTGTCACATGGTGGAGAAAAGATCTAGCTATTATCACCCTAATGGGATGCTTGGGACCTAAAGTCCCCAGTTATCTTTCTCAGATGGTTGGATGTCTCAAGTGATATGAGAAAGACAGGAGAGAGAAGCATCTCTCTAGCCAATCACAAACTACCACTCTAAAGTAAAGCTTTCTACAGGACCTGGAGAGGTTTTGTTCCTATTCAAATGATGGTTTGAAAATTGGAAGGTGTTTCAAAAGCCCTATTTGTTTTCTTGGCCAATTCACATCTAGGTGCTTCTGTACATCATCATTCCAGATAAGATGAGAACCATAAGACAAAACAGATCTAACAGGCTTCTTTGCTTGGAGCTTGACCCAAGTGGTGACTGTAACTTTGGGGCAAAAGTACTAAAGCCACCTTGTATTGCCATCACATCAAGAGTAGACAGGGACAAAGCATAATATTGAAGGAGACAGGACAGGTGGTGATATCACCTATTTGATGTGAAAAACATCTGTCATGGCTTTAAAAACATCTCACATCTCTACTCTCTGCTGCTGAGTGTGTGTGTGTGTGTGTGTGTGTGTGTGTGTGTTGTGTGTGTGTGTGTGTGTGTGTGTGTGTGTGTGTGTGTTTCAGCAAAGTCTGGCAGTAATGTTAGGACTTGTTTTAACAGTCTTTGCCCCTGGTTACTGTTTCCAGACTTTAGGTTTGATATTTAGTAAGATGTTAAATATAAATCTAGGGCTTAACCTAAGGCAACAATAGGTAAAGCTTTTGTGGAATAAGTATATCTTTGAAAGAAGAAAAAAATCATCATAGTGACAGTCATGCTATTAATTTTTTTTTTTTAGAGCAAGGCCTGATGGTGGGGTGGGAAACCCCAGACTAGAGAATCTTATATTGAAAGCCAGCCTGCTCTATACAATAAGGACTTGTCTCAAGACAACAATAAACACATTCTAACTAGAGTAGATGAAGGAATATTATCAAAATAAAGGACAATCTTTCAGGTTGAAAAAGATATTTGAAATATATACACACACACATACACACACACACACACACACATACACACACACACACACACACACACACACACACACACACACATTTCATGTTTTTCTCACTCTGATGAGGCTTTCAACTTCTTTAGTAGCAAAGGACCATCATAGGGGAAACAGGAGTGCGAACAAGTCAAGGAGGGCACAAATGGGAGGAGCATATTTTCTCTTGGAATACGTCAGCTCTCTGGAAAGGAGTTCAGCGTGCATGTAGTGACGAAGCTTTGCAGAAACCTAACCGTGCACATGGTACACATGCAGTCAAAACACTTGTACACAAGAAAATAAATAAATCTTAAAATGGAAAGTCTCATAAGAGCAGATAAAGGTGCCTGCTGCTAGACCCGATGGTCCAAATTTGATCTCTAGGACTCACATCATAAAAGCTGGGAACCAACTATTCTGAGGTGTCCTCCACACATGACCTTCTTATGTCCCGACACACAGATACACACACACACACACACACACACACGCACACGCACACGCACACACACACACACACACGCACACGCACACGCACACACACACACACACACGCACACACAGAGAGAGAGAGAGAGAGAGAGAGAGAGAGAGAATTAATCATAAATGTAAATATAATTAAAACTAATGAAAGAATCCTAAGAAAAGCATTTTAAATGATTTGCTTAGAGATGGTCCTTGACTCTTCACTATCAGTCATCTGGCCTCAGGTCATCCCAGGTCTGTCCAGGTGACATTTTAGTATTCATGATGTCATCTGAGACTAAGTACTCAGTCTTTAACATTGCTGACACCAAGATGAGTCCTGACCTAAAAGTTACTTACAGTGGCATCTGTAGACTGATACAGTAGCAGCTGAAAGAGTATACTGAAATCACAATTAGGAAGAGCCCTTACAATACTACAGGATAGTATCCTTGGGATTTAAGTCCAATTCTCTAAGCACTGTTAGTTGGTAGTAATAACAATAGCAAGTTTTTATACTACACAATATGCACTCTACCAAAAAGAGGGATGAGGAAGTTGGTGATCTATCCTGATTGAAAAATTGGGAATATTTTTCTGCACAATGTATAGACAAGATTAATCTTGTACTATAGTCTTCCAGCTTTTGAATCCTTTCTCTTGTAAGGTTAGTATGTATAGCCATGCACAGGAGAACAGCAAAGGCAGGTGATGCCATCTTTCAAATATGTACCAAATATGGAGAATGGATACACCTGAATGGCCTTAGAAAATGGCACAAGAAAACTAAGATTAACCACACATGTCATTTACAGCTATTCATGGGCACAAACTCAAGGTGAGTTATGTGAATTATTGTTAGAAAACACTGGGTACAAGACCATGAATAATTATTGAATTCTAGAGAACTAAAGTACCTGTCAGTGATATCTGCCTTTGCAGCAAAGCACTTCAAAGTCAGGAGTAGGTGGTTATTATGTCCCATGGACAACGTGACTGTCTCAAGAACATCCTGAAGGAAATGACGTCATTTACCACACTTTTGTCCTTTGTACCTCCACTGTTAAGAGATAAATTATTGTTCTAAGAAAAGGAGTTAGTCATATGAAATTGCCAGATATAAGCTAAGCACTTGAGTTGGAAATGCCACCTGTGAAGTTATAACCCTTATAAATTGTTATCAAAGGTTCTAAAAAATCAATTTTAGGCTTGTACATGATCTCAGAGCAACATAATTGTGGCATATATGGAGCCAATGATAAAAAAAAAAAACCTCTGAGGATCCTGGAGAGTGAATTGAATAAATCTAGGCTATATTGGTCCAATTTCCATAATCAATCAGTTTTCAGTTTTTTAGGCTCAATGTTCTTTTCTACCATTATTAAAGCAATAAATAAAACCCACAAAGAAAAGCAAAGACTGTGCCTTTAAAAATCTAGTTTTCAAAAAAAAAAAGAAAGAAAGAAAGAAAGAAAGAAAGAAGAAAAGAAAGGAAGGAAGGAGGGGGGAAATAATATATTATTATTTGTAAAATTCTGGCAACTATTTGGCTCCCATGAATATCTAATGTTTGATTCTTAGTGCTGCAGATTCCTGTGCTCCTGAATGGAGAATTTTATCGATTTATAAAAGAAATCCATGTCCCACCCCAACCCTCATTTCTCAATAACTGGGTGTATACTGCAGTCAAGTCATAAACAGAAGATAGTATGCCATCAGACAAATCTGGTCTCTCATTTTTTTCTCTTAAATAATTGAGGTGATGCTCTCTTCCTCACAGGTCTTATCTGAGGCCTGAATACAATTGGGTCCATGAAAGCCCATCTCGTATGCAGCATTCAGGAGGAGAAGTGGGAATGGTAACAGCTGTACCTGTAAAGAGTATGAATCAGACCAAAGGGAAAGACCTGAATTAAATAGCTCACAGCATCAGGAATGATGACTTCATTCATTGCTCTCACAAGCGGTTGAGTGCTGCCAATGAGTCAAATCATGTGTGTAAAAAGATGGCCTCATTAGGGCTACTCTTGCTAGTGAAACGGAAATAATTGCAGTCTGGTGACAAAACATAATCAGCTGGCTCTGCCGTCACATAATTCTTTCATTTTTATTTTTCTGGGCGTCTCTTACTACCTCAGCTTTCCTTTGATTGATAACTGTATTGGTTCCTTTTCTTATCACTGCAAACAAATACATGACTAAAAGCAATTTATGAGGAAGGGTTTATTCTGACCCACTCTCTGAGTGAGGGGGGACAGTCCATACTGATGACAGGGGATGCATAACAACAGATGGACGCATGGTGGTGAGTCCATGAGACGGCTGGCTCATGCCTTCACAGCTCAGGCAGCAGCAGACCACTGGAGCCAGAAGTAGGAGTGGGACTATAAACTTCAGGGCCCACTTCCCACTATCAACCACCTCCTAAGACTTCCCAACCTCCTGATTCAGTGCCATTGGCTGGGACCAAGTGTTCAAACATACAGGTCTGTGGAGGCCAATGCATAGTCAAGCTTTAACAAGACCCTTGCTGCTCTTTCATAACATATAGTATCATGTTTGTTAATATGGAATTGAGCTATAGTTTAGTTTTTAAAGAAAACCCATGATCTCTTTATCTCATGGATTTTGGAACACACTTCCCTAAAATTTAACGTTTTTGAAATTTGATAAAACAGCAAAATCAGAAAGTTTTCTCTCCCCTTCACCAGGCCTAAAATGGATTCTCTTACCTTCCTCTCAATGAAGTCCTAGGAGGCTCGTGAGAGACATGCTGTTGTCCCTGCACCTGAAGGAAAAGAATGTCCCTAAATCTGAAGACATGCAGACAGAAAGAATCTGAACAAAGATTTTGCTGGTACCCTCAAGTTTACAACCAATCACAGCCCTTTTATGTAGTTCATGACCAATCACAACACTTTTAGAAAATCACATTTCTATACAAGATCTGTGGTTCATTCAATATAAGGATAAAGCATGGCTCCTACTTCCTTTGGATCTGATTCACCTCCAAAGACCTGTGTCACATAAAATGTATCAACTAAATCACATGCTCTGCCCGGGCTTATTTTTACTTTGTAACAATAATGAAGAACCTCACCAACAAATCTAGCAATAAGCATGAAAGATGTTAAAATATCTCTTGTAGAAATAAGGGAACATCACGGTCAACTTAACTTTCTCCCAATAAGAAACAAGAAATACGTATAAAACATACTTGTATTATTTTTCACACAGTTTATATTAATATAGTATGAACCCAGTTTGAGATTGAGCTGTGTTGAACCTAGGATTCAGCATGTCTGGGCCTGTGTGGGAGACTTATCAGATCAATCTCACATGCTTCTGTTTCAATCACAGACTAGAAGATTTTTAAAGTCATACTCACCTTAATGAATGAGAGACATACATGTAGGCCTTTAATGAAAAGATGGTATACTGGGTTGTAGGAACTACTCGAAGTACAGGAGACTGACTTCCTATCACTCCCATGTTCTTCAGGACAATGATGGACCCATGGCTACGTTCTAGAGAAAGGAGCTATAAAACCATGTAAAGCTCAAAAGACCCATCGGGTCTACAACCACTAATAACAAATGAACTCGTAGACAACAGTGCTTTGACATTTCTGCAGGAGCACCAGCTCAAGATAAATACCCGAATTATGGATGCAGGAGTCTAAGGTTCAGAAGCTCCACCAGCATCTGCCATCTTCCATGACCTCTTTGGGCAGACAGAACACCCGAAGTGTGCCACTCAGCAGCATTCTTTTGGCAGAGTAAAGCGTCACAAAGAAAAAGAACCATCAAGGGAACAAAACTGAAACCGATTATGGAATTTCCCTGTAACTCATCCCCCAAGTCAATATGGAAGATCTGAACTGGTTGGAATTTCCACACCATGGAGCCAGTGCAACACTTTTGATTCTGCTATAGTAATCAGAGTTTGCTCCTCAGGCCTGACGGAAATAGTGGACAAGGATCAAATGAACATCTTATTTCTGGAAGATTCCAGTTCCTGGGCTCAGCTTTTTAAAGTCATTTCCCTTCATAATAAACCATAGCTTCATAGCTTGGGCAGTGGATGTAAGTGTTGCAATGCCTGCCTAGTATGCAGGAGGTTGTGAGGCTCATCACAACGTGGAAAAAAAAGATAGTGGATGATTTAATTAAGGAATCTAACCATACTGTGAACATCCAGAAGACATCTTGTTTTTTATGCCGGAGAGAAACATTTCTCAGTCCAGCCAAGGAAATCAACTCAAAGGATTAAAACACATTACATTTTTTCAAATTAGCTATTTCCAGGAATTGTTAAAACAGGTAGGGAGGGTGCAGAGGTAGTGGCTACCATCTGTAATCCAAGCAGTTAGGAGGCTGAGGCAAGACCAATGCCAGCCCCAGCTACGGAGTAAGTTCCAGGCCAGTCAGAAGTAGGCAGTTCTGGTTTATTTCAGTTTATTTCTGCTTCAAGAAATAAGCACAAAACAAAACAAAAATATTAGTTGTCAAGAACATAAACGTTGGAAATAAATTCATGGGGTCACGTGTTCAAATGCCAGCTGAAGCTCTTTCTTCCTGCTGATGAACTGTGAACAAATCTTATACATTCCTGCGTCTCACTGTCCTTTCAAAATAAACGCTTTGTGCTTGTGTCGTGAGAGTTAAAAGGGGTGGATATGTCTGCTTAATGCACTTAAAACAATGCCAGGCACATGCCTTGGAATTTAGCCTTGGAAAAATTATATGGAACTGAGTGTGATTTGTCCCGCCAGTGTTTATAGAGTACACACAAGTGAGGAATTCTTGATCCTGATCACATAGGAGAGAAGAAGACATGCAAGATTACCGTTCTTAAATCACTGATATTCTCAAATTTCTTCATACTCAAATATTCATAGATATTACATTAAAAAAAAAAATCTATCCTGGAGCTGGAAAGATGGTTCATCAGTTAAAAGCACTGCTGTATTCCCAGTACCCATGTTGGGCAGCTCACAATCCTCTATAACTCTAATTTCACGACATCTGGCAAATTCTTCTGTCTTTAATGGGTATCTGAACATAGACATTACATAGTGCGTGTGTGTGCGCGCGTGCACGCACACACGCATGCACGCGCACACACACACCACAAAATAAAACTTTTAATTTCCCTTCAATCAGCTCTGCTGTTTATATTTTCTCTCAGTGTTGCAGACAGTACGTCTAATGATCAGAATTTTATCTCAATTTATATTCATTTTTTAAATTTTTTTTGTAAAAGCTTAAATACTGGAACAAAGATTTTCAACACTATATTTTAAGAAATATACGCGTGGTTTTTCATAGTAACTTCGTATCTACAACATGTTAACATGTAGATAGACTTGAAGCTGTAGTGACATAAAGCAATGGCTAATTCACTTTAAAAATCAGCCAAACTGATGATTCCTGCCACTATGATTTTCATGAATTTTTAGTCTTTGGAAAAATGTGCATAACCTTAAGGTTACTATACTGTGTTCTAAGAATAGCAATACACAGTAAGTAAGTCACTTTCAAGTAGATATCTCTGGAATTGAGGGGGGAAAAATCTGTGAGCTTCTACTGTTTTGATAGGCTTAAAATTTTCAGGAAATAATAAATCTCAAAGCATGAATGACCAATGTTAAGATAATTTTCAAAGTTTTACCCCACCCTTGGTCACTTAGATCCATGAGTTGGAAACTCACTGTGCTATGGCCCATAGAAATTCACTGACCTAGCCATTGTGTGCTGCTTGGAGCACACAACTTCTCAGATTCTTAAAATGTGTGTGACAATTTTGATACACATGGCTTTATTGAAAAGTGTATCTACATACTATTAAATATGAAGCATACTCATTTAAAGACTGTGTTTGCAAGAATGAAGTCTGAGGTGCTGTGTTTCTTTGGGGGCCCCTTTCAAAGCTTGCTATCAGTACACCCTCAGGAGTCAACTCTCTTTGAGAGCTTATGGTGAGAGCCACCAGATATGTTGTGTAATAGTATATTATTACTGATATTATATAATATTATTAGTAGCATTAATAGTAATAGTAATGTGTTCCACTCTGTGGCAGAAGGCCTCTGGAGAAGAAATTAATATCTACAGTGTGTTATACGGGGGCTACTTAATTTGAACTCTAGAACTACTGTCAAGTAAATAGTTCGCTATGTAAACAAAAGTGTTCTGTTGCCTGAAAAAGCAATTTGAAAAGAAATGTCCTGGGTTGGTGAGGTCATAAGCAAATAGGAATCCTGTGTACTTCTGGTCAAGGTGTCAATTAACACAACCTCTCAGAGGTAGCACATGCCAGCACATCGCACAAGGGCTTGGCAGCAGAAGTCTCGAGTCCCAGTTCCGTTTCTCTTACATAGTGACTGTCTGAGTTTGGTCCAGGTTAGCGTTTTTATTCATCGTCTTTAAATAGATACAATGATAGTAATGAATTAGGAAGATGGAAGCACAGAGTTAAGCACACTGTCAGCATTAATACAGTTGGCTTCATTCTTGCTTTTGTTTTGGGTTTGGTTGTTGGGGGTTTTGTTTGTTTGTTTGTTTGGTTGGTTGGTTGGTTGGTTTGGAGAAGGGTTCTCATCCAGTCTCTGTGTAGCCCAGGCTGCCCTAGAATGATTGCTTCTCTTGCCACAGCCTCCCAGCAGTCTACACCACCGTGCTTAACTTGATTAGTCCTTTTAAAAGTGTGACTTCCCAGTCCAAACCAAAGCTCTTAAACATTTGCTTCTAACCCGGGAGTTCCACTTTTAGGAATTCAGCCTTAGGAAATAATTACTGACCCCCACAATGATTTAACTACCAGAACGCTACAGAATTCCAGAGTCCTAATTCTCAACATCAGTGTGCGCCTTGAACGCTTCAGCCAGAGCCAGGAGGGACAAACGGTCTCCTCTGTGTCCCCAGAAAAGATGGGTGGTGCCTTCGCCTTTCTAAGTGAAACTGGGAACTTAAAGGTGTGATTATGGCTCCTTGAAGACATTATGATCTTAAATACCAAGATGATACTATCAGGAATACTGGGAACTCAGGGAATAAAAATGTGTTTAAAGGAATCTGGAAGCTTTTGTGTAAACTACAAGGTTGAGGGTTTTCTCATCTCCAGTGAAGAAATGCTTTCCGCTGACAACAATAAATTAATAAGATTAGACCCGGAGCACTGTTTACTTGGTGAGACTCTCTAAACCCTGTGTATTAAAATCCACTCGCCTGTTTGATAAACACACGGATTTTTGTCTATGATAGCTGCAAACTCGGAGTCCTGGACCGGGTGCAGAAGCTTCGACTTTTCCTAAAGCAACAGGAGGAAAGCAGGCCGAAATGGATTTTTGCTTAACAGAGATGAGGGGTAAGAGTCCATCTAGGGGAGCAGTCACGGGTCTGCTCAGCTCTACCTTGCCAATGTTGGTAAAGAAAAGCCAAACCACAGATGATTTCTTCAAAGAAAAAGTGAAGACTCCACGATTTTAGTTCCCTCTTCTGTCTTGTAAGAATATACCAGGTCATTTTACATATGCCGTCTATGTCTGCATCTGTTTCTGACCATGTACATTTGCAGGATTTGAGCGCTGGGTTTGTTGCTAGAACTTCAATCATAAAGAACATACATATAAGCATTCCACTCTTTGAGGGGCACTTTGTTATAAACTCTTAGAGCCCTGACAAAACGGAACAGCTGTCCAGCCTAGCTCTTGCAAGGGTCGTCTCTCTCTCTCTCTCTCTCTCTCTCTCTCTCTCTCTCTCTCTCTCTCTCTCTCTCCATCCCTCTCCTATCCTCCCTCTTCCTTCTCCTCCTCTTCCTCCTTCTCCTCCTCCTCCTCCCCCCTCTCTCTCTACTCTGTTCATGGGAGTAAGCTTTAAATTTTTTGTCACAGATGAAAGCAGTCGAAAGACGGACTTGCAGAGGCGAATACTGCCTGCTCTATAGCAAGCTGTTCTACAGAACACAGCAATCCCTTGAGACTTCCTTCTGGGTTGTCAAATGTCTGATCATTTCCTGACTTTCATATCACAGTTAATTTCAAAAGTAAGGATGTGGGGACATCTCAGTTACCCAGACCCTAAGATTCTGGAGTTAATGACGGGAAACAGAGCTTCTCTATGGCAAGTTCCATAGACAGATGCTCAGAAATCAAGTGTTAAAGAATGACGATAGCTCAAAGACACTTCAGTAGATGACCAAGAGGGATGTACTCACCCCAGCATACAGAAAACTTCTTTTGTGTGCATGTGTTTGTGTTCATCTATGGACAAATGCACATATATGTGTGGTGGCATGCCTATCTATGTGTATGTGTATGTGTGTGTGTGTGTGTGTGTGTGTGTGTGTGTAAGTCAGAGGACTACCTCAGGAGTCATCATCCACTCTGGCTTTTGACACAGATTGTTCACTAGGACTTAAGGCTTGCTGATTAAGCTAGGCTGGTGGCTAGTGATTCCCATGGCTCTGCCTGTCCCTACCAATGCAGTACCAGGATTACACGTGTGTAGTACCATACCGAGCATATTCCAACAAGGATTCTGAGATCTTGAACTTATGTCTTCATACTTGTTAAGGCAAGCATTTTCCCAAGTGAGCCATCTTACCAACCCTAAAACTTTCCTATTGACCACTGACTATGTATGTGTGTGTACATGTCTTATTCCACATTTATTAAAGGGAACAGGAGAGACAGCTCAGTTGATAAAATCTTGACTGCACAAGGACCAGAGTTTCATTCCCAGCACCCACACAAAAACCAGACATGGTGGCACGCACTTTCAACCCTAGCCTAGGGAAGGTAGAAAGCCAGAGGATCCTTGGGGCTTCCAAGCATCTAGCTGAGCCAAAGCACATATCCTAGAAAAACTTCTCAAGTAACAAGACGGATGGAGCCTGAGGGACCAAATCTAGGGTTGTCATCTGGCCTCATGTACATGTACACACAAACACACACACAGGTTTGCACACACATACATATGTATGTAATCACATGTACCTGCACATATCTGAACACACACAGAGGTTCACATTAATTACAAAAAATAAATTTTTTTTAATCAAAACACTACTTTTCTTTTAAATTCTAACATCTAAAACCTATAAATAAGAAATAAGAAACTACATTTTTTATTCATCCTGGTTAACCAGGCACAGACTAGTTCCATCCATCTCTCTTATATCTGTTTTTTTTTTCCATCCACATACTTCCACATGCAAACTCCCCACATGTAAACAGGCAAGATCTTCTAATGAGATTTCTCAGTAATGGAATTTCCTCTCTTTCCTGTAACCTACCCTGTCCACATGCTTTTCAGACTGCTGCTGTTCCTGATGTTTTATACAGGACATTAAGTGTCTATCCAGTGTTTACTTCTCTCTTCCACAAGGGCAGGAGGCCAGATTCTTAGCCTAGGAGAGGGAGAGATACTGTCGGGAATCTGGGGGCATAAAAGAAAGAAGATTCCCCACAAGATCATGAACTTGAGAATCCTGGGGCAGAGATGTCCAGAGAGAATAGAAAAGAGAGGTGTTGGAGTTAAAGAGCAGAGCAGATAGTCAATACAACTGTTTAGGAAATACATTCCAAAGCTTAGACCCCTAGCACCTGCATCCAGAGCTCTCTGCAACCCCCTAGGGAAAGCCGGGAAGGAACATTTATCCCATGTTCATACTCAATCCTCTGGGCATTCTGTGGAAAGACATTTTGTTTTCAATGATTTCATTAACCCAAAAACCTACAGTTCTTATTAATATAAAATGAAATGAATTTAATGTTCAATGTGAAGTATAAGAGGTTTTTAATTTTTAAACCCAGAAAATAACACTTTGACATACATGCATTTTTCTACCAAGAGTACGTAACTATAATTAGAGCCTGTCTTGATTTCATTGAAAAGAAATTCTGTTGCTAAGCACAAAATGGAAGTTGACATAGCAGAACAGGAAGTAAGGGATGCGCAAAGGCAAGCCAAAGGTGTATGGACAAGCCTGGCTTAACTGGGTTAAGTTTACCCAGGGCCTGCTTATCTCCCTGCTGATGGATCCAACGGAAGATAAGTAGAAACACTTTCAGCGTTTTGTATTAGGCATGGTTGAGAACGCAGTGTGTTGGCCTGAATTCTACCCAGCATTTTAAGGGTGTGACTAATGCATCTACCCTGCTAGATAAGTACTGCCCAATAACTCAGAAATCTGCTACAAATTCCTACATTTCTTTACGCAGAGTGGGGCGCTATGTGATAGTCATTTGGACACTCTCTCACATCTTTGTCCTCCCCATCTTTCAGCTTCTCTATGTACCTCCAGCCACCTCACCAATATTCACTCAATCCAAAACAAAGATTCCTACTGAGTCTCTCATTTTGCCCTGGATAAGAAATTCGTTCCCATGGTTTCATTTATAACCTTTATATCCCAAACACCTTAACCCGAATCTTCCTCCAGGGGTTCCCCTGTAAGTTCAAGATCCCAATACTCCATCTACACTCACACACTTTCTTGGACATTCAGCAGTTGCTTCAAACAGCAATATCGACTAGTCACTGTCCACTGAAGGCTGTGTTCTCCTGAGAACAGGCCAATACTGCCACAGTCTCCTAGCTTAGAAACCCAGGAATGAGCCTGGACTTTTCATTTCCATTCACGTGAGTTTCCTTCCTTCTACACACATCCATTAAAAAAACAAAAACAAACACACAAAGAAAAAAAAAAAAAACACTGAGTCCTGTCGTAATAGAATAAATTTCCACTCCACTGATTCTAGCTGCTTTCTCTCTCCAGGAAAAAAAAAAAATCATCTCTTTCCTCTGCTGAAGCTTCTAAGTGGTGTTTCTCTTGTTTCTTTCTGTTTTCTTTAAGTTGGAGTGCAAAGATCCAGAATGTCCTTTTGAGAAATGCAAAGCTCGCTGAGCCAATATCCCACCTAACGTTCTGCAATAGTGGTGCTTTCCAGTTACTCACAAGTCCAAATGTGAAATCTCTAGGGCTTTGTAGAAAAAGGACTCCCCTCACCCCATAAGAGAAAGCTGCTCTTCTCTTTCCTTACCAAAATTACTTACAACTCTTTTTTTCTTCACTCATTTGATGGTATCATGTTCTGACTTATCTCCTTGCTTAGCTTCCATATTGTTCTTTCAGCTTGAACTTGGCCTGGCTACTTAGTGGTAATAATAGAATTTATTGTAGAAAAACAAACAGAAAAATAGTGATTTGAATATGTTCCTCAATACTCATATTCATTAAGTTAGAACAAATTCCCCAGTTCAGTATTTTGATGAAACGGGGCTTTGGCTGAAGGCTTCAAGTTCTTGGGTGGGGCTAGCACTATAAAGGGCAAGAACAAAGTAGCTGTGTCTTTCTGATGACACTGGTTGTCAGCCTGACAAGAAGATCCATGGAAACACCCATGTTGAATGCAGCTTTATACACAATAGCCAAGATATAGAAATAATCTAACTGTACATAACAGAACAGTGGATAAAGAGAGGGTGGTGAAACTGAACACAGAAGAACAAGAGAGTACCAGGGCAGAGGGATAGAGAAAATGGGAAAGCAGAGATCAAATGTCAGAGTTTCAGTTACAGAGAGTGGTCAATTATTAGAATTCAGTTAACAGAATGGATCCAATAAGTACCATGAGGCCAGTAGTTAATACTGTTTCATCATTGGCTGAACACACAGGAAGAGAATAAATTGTTCCGTGCTCTCTCTGGTAAAGGCCAGTTGATAGAGATGGCAACTTGTTGACATCACTACTTCATTACGTATACAGACATCCAAACATCATGTCATAAACCTTACCCACGTGCAACAATAAAAAGAAGATATAATTGGATACACAATGTAACACTATTCAGTCTGCCAAAACCAGGAAGCCCTGTTATTTGTACCAACTGAGATGAGTGTGGAAGTTGTGTGTGAAGTGAAAAAAGTCAGATGCAGAAATGTAAATGCAGTATGGTTTTGATTAGTTTCTATGGAATCTAAAGCAATCACAACTATAGAAACAGGAAGTGGAATTGTGGGAAGATATGAAATTGAAGAAGAAATAAAAAAGATGTTGATCAAAGAGTTTTGTCTATGCAAAATAAAAAAGACAAGTTCAGGAGATTATTAGTAAAACATGATGGTGCAGTTAATAATGTGTCACAACCTAGAAAATTACTGTAAGAAATTGTAAATGTGCTGATGACAAAAGAATACATGTGTAATGTGCTAGGTATGTTAGCTTCCTTTCTTTAATCAGTTCACAACCTATGCATCTATCTGAACACCATATCATAGACTGTAAATATATACACCTCCTTTAACAACAACTGTACCTTAATCAAACGTGGTGTGTTCAGGAAATGTGATTCCCCAGCTCTCTGACTAGTGACATCCTGAAGAATGGCGAGCTTCTTTTGCCAAATCGGTGTTCTCTATCATTATAACAGAACCTAGAGTCTGTTGACTATAGTGATGGGGGTGGCTAAAACAGAATAGATAAATAACCTAGATTTGGGCCAGTAAAAGTCTGGACCTTGCTGCTGGACAGAGATAGCTCAGGGGTAAAGAGCACTTGCTGTTCTTCCAGGAGACCCAAGTTTGGTACCCAGAACTCATGTCAGGCAGATCAACTCCCCCCCAACCCCCGAGACACACACCTACATGCACACGCACACGCACACGCACACACGGAGTAATTCCAGCTCAGGCGGATCCAATTCCCTCTTCTGGTCTCTGTGGGTATCCAGACAGGCACATACATAAATAAAACTAACTTGTTTTTAAAAAGTTTCCTTGTGGGTTTTACCAAGTGATTAGTCTTATTTGTTTTATTTAGGTCTTTTTTTTTTTTTCTGGTGCTAGAGATAAATCTTATGCACATGGCAGGCAAGCTCTATATGCCTTTCACACTTCACCTCTACCCCCAGAAAATCTGTTTAAGGAAAACTGTCAGTGAGCTTGTCATAGTCCTCTGCCTCATTATCTTTACCTCAACTTTCTACATGGTCTCTTGGGTGATGCCTAAATACATGGTAGAATCAACATTTTAGGGCTAAGGAAAAAAATTGATGCTACCATTTGGGACAAAACTGGATCTTGATCTATAACATTAAGATGGAGAACCTCTTAGCTCTGTCATGCTCACTGTCTTGTTCATTGCCATGTGTCTCACGAAGTGTCTGATGCAAAGTGAGAACGATAATTGTGGCGTGAGTAGATTCACAGGTAGCTGAAGAGAAGATGGGCATAGCTGACAGCAACAACAATCATGGGCCTCCTTCAAACCAACTTTCCTCTAAACTTTAAAAGTCGGATGTGGGTTCTGTGAGTCTATAACCACAGATATAAGGATATGAATATTGAATATTCTCTAATATTTAATTATCTCATTTGAAACCTTAAAATGGTTCAAAATAAATAAATTCCATGCATAGAGAACAACTTTGATCACTAATCTTCATGCCCAAATGAGTTTATTGAATAATCTACTCATAATTTGCTTAAAGGACCCTGGGATAGTGGGACCAGAATTACAGACAGATGTTCATGGGGAAAACAAAGTCAGCTGAGGGAATGGTAGGTGATGGCCGAGGCGTATTCTGGAATATATAAAGTATCCCAGTAGCAGAGTCATTTCTGACCTCAAACATCTGCCTTAGTTCATACCAGACAGCTCTCCAAGGGCCTCTGGATATAATTTTTTTAAAAAAATCTCCTTTACATGTGAAATTTTTCCAGTATTGGCACAGCCACAGAGAGGGTGATATCACTTGTGTTAGCTGCAGTACAGAGAGTTAAGACCACATGAAGCACTAATACAGGACAGGGGTTGAGGTCATGGATGAAGCTCTGGTAGAAACAACTTTTGTTGAGTCAGCCTAGGATGCCAGGCTACAAACAGCAGTCACTGGGGTACCCGCTGATGATAGTTAGAAACACACTTCTCAGATTCCTACAAGCCCTGTAGTACTGTGCAGTGTGGCCAGATTCTCATTTAGAAGAGCAGCAATTCAATTCTGAGGGTCTTTCAATCATGCCCTAGTCACCTGCAAGGTGTTCCCCCTCTACAACTACGATATATAGGGTAAGATTTTAATATATGATTGTGGGATGAAGAGGGCAGAGACATCTTAGGCTATAGAAAGCAGTTCTCAACCTGTGAGTCCCAACCCTTGGGGGGTGGTCACATATCAGACATCCTGCATATCAAATATTTGCATTACAACCCATAAGTGTAACAAAATTACAGTTAGAAAGTAGCAACAAGATAATTTTATGGTTGAAGGTCAGCATAACATGAAGAACTGAATTAGAGGGTCACAGCACCAGAAAGGTTGAGGGCCATTGGGCTTTAACCATATGTACAAGGGAAGCAGAAAAAGCATTGTCTTCTGAAGGATGTAACTCAACACACTTCATAATGATGAAAAAAAACCAAAGTGGATGTTTAGTGAACTTCTTTAACAACATTTGCATTGCTTGGAATCTCAACACTCAGGAGGCTGAAGCAGGAGGATTGTAAGTTGAAGTTTGGTCTGGGCTAAAGGGCATAACCCTGTCTCAAAAAGAAACAGGCCATAATAAAAACAACAGCAACAAAGCAGAACTTACATGTCACCGAGTAGGTATGGAATGAGAAAGAACAAAGAAAGGGGGGAAATATGCGTGCCTTTGATGCTTATGCTTACATTTTCAAAAGAATCAAGATATATAAAAAAGCAAACAATACTTTGTTTCAATGGTTAAAAATTACCAATGTCTCAAAAAACGTTGAAGAGTTGACAGTCGACATAGTATTGCTCTAGGCGTCAAACATGAGCCAAAGTAAATAAGACATAAAAATTGGAACTGGAGATTTTTTTTTTAAGTACTTCTGTTTGGCTTTAATGAATGGAAAAAATTCTAAAGTCAGATAATTGAATTTAAAAGATATGCTGTTTCTCTTTTTTTTTTTTTTTTCTTCTTAATTAAAGGAATCTCACCAATGTTCTTCATGTACTGAGTGGCTGCGGTGGTTAGCATACCATGTTAAATACTGCGGTCTGTGACTCAAGCAAAGCGTGTAGAGACAACCCTGTCTTCAACACTTGAAGCGTTGTGAGTAGGAAAGGGGACAGGCACAGGCAGAGCCAAGACAGCATGGCATTTCTGGTCTTTTTTGGAGGAAAATAAACAATTTAGATCAGAGACAAAGATTGAAAATGTACTGAAAGATGAATTGAAGACCAGATGAGGCCATGATGAACATGTGACCAGAGAGGAAAATACAGCCTGGAACCCAGTCCCAGCTAGTCACCCAGAGGTGTAGGATTGTGGACAGGCAAACCCTAGCAAAACTCCTTCCTGGACTTCTACCTGAAGGTGACTACAGAGAGCAAGTGAAACCAAGGGTAGGGGGCAGAGGATGGGGAATGGGAGCTGGCTCCTATATGTATAGCCAACAAGAAAAATGCAGCCAAGTCTTCTAAAGGTCTTCTAAACTTGCAGACAGTTTTCTGTCTTTTCACCTAAAACATGCATAGTGCCCACTGACTTCAAAGAGGGCTTCCCACAGCTGAAGAGGGTATTCATCAATGGGGTTGTCCCAGCAGCCAGCAAACCATGTGGGAGAGCATTGCCACATGTGAGGTCCAGAGTAAGAGTCATCTGTATGGGCATGATATTTTCAAAACACTAATTCAAGAAGCAGTACACTCTAAGAAATGTATAGGCTTTGGGTAAGCAGAAGCCCCTGGGAAAAGCCAGGACATACACGCACACACACACACACACACACTTCAGATTCCAACTCTAGCAAGAAGACTAAGTTCATGTGGTTCCAATGAATCTATTTCCTTGCATAAGCCTTGGACACACAACTAGGCTGGAGGCAGTGAAAAGAATTCTCTGTGCCGGGAAACATACTCCCTTCCACGTTTTCTTAAACTCCCCTAAGCCTAACCAGACCTCTTGGAATGCTAGCCTCCTGTGTACATGCCCTCGTTCAGCATGAACTTTGTCTTCTGTAACCCAAGGAGAGGTAGAGAAACTTAACAAACTAAGGTTGGGCAACAGGCCATGGGCAGGAGGTGGCTAAAGCTGTTGTCACTTCATTTGCCTTGTCATCTTCCCAAGAGGAGCAGCAGGATAAAAATGATTAAGTCATCCGGTGTTAGATGAGGCACACACCTCAAACAATGGTGCAAAGTGCAGTGGAATCATTATAATTATTAGTCTCATCTAGGAGGTATTTCCGAGTTCCTGGAGCCATGGTTGGCCATTCCCCAGTAATTACACCTCGGGATTTTAAAACTACTTTTACTGCAGTACTTAATGAGTTGGAATAAAATGATTTATTTGCATGTCTGTCTTCTCACTCAAGGATTGTTGAATTATGAGATGTCTATAGTATAGCTTATGTCTTTTGCATATTTTCTGTGTCCCCAAGTCTGTAAATACATTGGACTTGTCTGATACCATGTTTGTGTGTGTCTCTCTGTGTGTGTATGGAATATATATGTGGAATATATATATATACATACATATATATATATATATATATATACACATATATATATATGGAATACACACACATCTGTGTGTGTGTGTGTGTGTGTGTGTGTGTGTATATATATGATTTGTCATCAGATTCAATATATTAGGTAGAAAGGTTGCTGAAAATGAGTCACATTTTTGTCTTAAAATATTGGACTACTTTCAAATTAAAAAACAAAGGAGTATTCACCATCCTTGGCCGTGAGAAAAATGGCAGTTAAAACTGCACTGAGATCCTGGTTTATTCTAGTCACAATGATTGCCATCAAGAAAACAAATGACATCAAATACTGATGAGAAAGCTGAGGCAGGGGGATCATATGTAAACTAGAGTAGCTATTATAGAGGACAGTTTGGAGAGCCCCCCCCCGCCTCCTCCCAAAAAAACCCCTAAAAATTAGAAATAAAATATACTCTAGCTACATCACTTAAGGGTTTTATTATAGCTAACTTTAAATGTCAACTTGACACAGCCCAGAATCTCCTGAGCATCAATCAAGGGATTGCCCAATCAAGTTATTGGAGATATGTCTATGGGGAATTTTCTTTATTGTTAAAGTAGAAGGCCTCACCCACTGTAGGCAGCTTTGTTCCCTAAGCATATAGTCCTAGGCTACAAAATGCTAGTTAAACAGGAACCTATGAATGAGTCAGCAAGCCACAATATCCCAAAGGCTTGAATTTCTGCCTGGACTTCTCTCCACGATGGACTCTGACCTGGAAGTGTAAGCCCAGTAAATCCTTTCATGCTTGAAGTTCCTTTTGGCCCCAGTTTTATCACAGCAACAGGAAATGAACTAGAACAACTATATACTCAAAGGATTCTAACTCAGCATTCCACAGGGGCACACTGCACATCCATGTTTGCTGTGATGCTTTTCACAATAGCTAAGAAATTCAGAGGGAGAGGGGGACGGGGAGGGGGACAGGGAGAGGGAGGGGGACGGGGGATGAGGGGGGGAAGAGAGATGCAAAATAACCCTCAAATTAAAAAAGGAAAAGGCCTGAAGCTTAGGAGCGGCTTAAAGCAAATCATGTTCCTTCAGGGAAGAGAGTGTCTGAGCTCTGAGTCTGTCACTACTCTTGGAATGAGAGAACTTAATTTAAATAAAAAAAGTGTTGACTAAACTGACTGTAAGGTAGGACTACACTGCTTGGGAATCAGCCTGGTGCAGCATCAAGTGTTACTTGAAGGAGGAGGTGGAATCTAAGGTTAGGAGAGAGCCCGAAAGGAAGGATGCTGGAAGACCTGAGGCCAGGCTTGGAATGATGAGTAGCTGAAGCCACGCCCACCTAAGTTGCAGTGGGAAGTTTACCTGCTAAGTGTTATCCCAAACCCTTTTCTGGGTGTATCTCAGGGTTTTGATTTCCATTATTTTCTTCAACCGCCTTTCACGTTGGTGGTTTAATAAGACTTGTGTTGATGTGTGACCTTAAAGAATTGTTGCTGCGGAACCTTGCTTGGAGCCTTGGGGCAGGAGAGGCAGCCATCCAACCACCTGCTGGTTCCCAGTGGGCACATGTTTCCTGGTGCTGCTAATCTGAAGGATAAGGCAGAGAAGTACAGAGAACAAGGAGCTGCCTTCCAGGGAGCCAGAACAAGGAGAGTCAGCCAGGACAAGGGGGAGGAGGGGGCTTCCAGAGAGCATAGAGAATTTTAGAAAATTCAAAGCCTGATAGAAAAAGTCAAAGAAAGCATACAAGAGAGAGGCAGTCTGATAGATACATGGACCACAGTCACGCAGTCTCAAGGAGCTTAGAAAACATAAAAACCAGAGTCTTGATATCTGCACAAAAGAGGGTCTGACGGGGTCCCTTTCACCTAAGGTTTGTGTCTATCAGAGTCTTGTCCCCTCATGTGTTCTACAGACGTAACTATAACTCAGTAGTGATGCTTTTAGTCAGAGTTTCATACTTAGTTTCAAGATTAAATATACTTCATTTCTATTTAAAAAAATGTTGAAAAATAAAATTGTAAGTTTATTGTAACAATACTTGCTCATTTGGACAAAAACACATCCTTATTTCATTGTGGAAGATAGGAATCTGTAACTACTTTTGTATGAAGTGAACCTGTTAGTAAAAGAATTCTAGATAAAGCCCTCAGTCTTTAACAGGATGGCTCTGGCATTTACTTCTGAAGCCCCTCATCAGAGATCAGAGTACCTTGCTTTCTGTAGGTTTGTGGCTCCCAGTCACCCTCAGAATATGCTACTGACAATACTTTTATATGCCAATTTGTCTCCTGCAAGTGATTGTCTTCTAAACCTCTTTAGCAGTTCCCTCATTCCCATTAACCTCCAGACAAAACAGTTGTCTGAACAGAACTGTTCCTGTTTTGATTTCTACAAATCACTGTGCGAGAGCAACAAATACCTGGCTGATGATTTGCCACACACAAATTTGTTTGAAAATAATGAATGTCATGCACCTAATACTCCAACAAAATTGGCACAATCTTGCTGGGGTCTTTCCACCTGCATTTTATCTTTGTGCTCCTTTAAAGACAAAGGAAAAATCATTTCTATATATCAAGTATGACAAGCACTTTATCCTGAGACAGAACACTTGAGTCCTCTTACTTCTTGGTACACACACACACACACACACACAATGCAATCATTTTAACTATTAAAAATAAAACAGCACAAACTATCAAATCAAAATGTAAAGCTTCCCAGATTCTAATTCATTGCACTCAGGTATGTAGTGTTATACAGGCCGACTATCTGAGTGCTTGTTTTAATGGGTGCCCGTCATGTTGATTCTGTCTGGTTTTGTTGGTGATAGGAAACAGAAATACATACCTAGTCTACAGGTTCCATCTGATAATTATTAAATTGAATAGATTTTAGAACAGAAACAAATACATTATTGGTATATATTTTATAAATTACCAAGTTCAAGTGCAGACTATACATATACACACATACACACACACACACACACACACACACACACACACACACCACACAAACACACTCGTGTGTGTGTGTGTGTGTGTGTGTGTGTGTGTGCACGCATTTGTGTGTGTGTGTACACATATATGTGGGGATGTTCCCTGCTAGACGATCCATAAAATAGTGGAAGAGTCAGCAGAGATAATAGACAGAGAGACAACCTTCGCTGTGCTAGGTAGCCGGTCAGACAGATACTGGCAGATTGAAGGTCCCTGAGGATGACCATTTTTTTCCTAATTACCAGCATGTGAAACCAGAACCAGAAACTGTAGGACTCTGATTACCTGGTCAAAGTGTGACTTTGTAAGCTGCCAGGAAGATTATAAGATTCGTATCCAGCAAAAGTCTTTCTGAAGAACGAAAACCTTCTATTGTCCTCTTGGACAAGACTTTATTTAAATAGGCCTGTCAATCACCTGGAAAACACCCTTCAGGATGGCTGACCTTTAAGAAAGGCAGAACCTTTAAGAAATAGTATAGAGCCACTAGACATAGAGTTCTCCACAGTGGCCTTGGGCCATTGTCCACTCACCACCATGAGTGTGACTCTTTCACAGGGGTGCCCTTCATCATCACCGATGGCCACCTTTGGAGTATCTCATGCTATTCTATAATAAGCTCTACTGTCTTCTACATGACACTCTGTCCCCTCTGAACTTATTTGACAGGCATCAACAAGGTTAGGGTGCTACGGAGAGGCCAGACTAAGATCCCAGTGACAGGCACCTTACAATTATTCAGAAAGAATATGTCTCATACAGATTCACTGTTTGTAAATAAGAAAGGTATATGGATGACAAGCACATTCTATGAAATGGGAACAGGAAGGTTTTAATACTCTTTCAAGATTTTGGAACCAGTTAAGGTATATTCAAAGAGGAGACAGGCAAGGGCTAAAAAATAAGAGGTGGTATTTCAACACAGAAGAAGCCTCATATCTAGAAAAGAGGAGATACTTTGAAGCAAATTGAAGGGTGGGGGAAGAAGGAAGAGAGACTATAAAATCAAAGGAGAGGAATTAAATACCAATGATGCCATTTCCTGAAAGTAGTATGTTGTGGTAAAGCTATTGGCTCAGGCCTGAATTGGTCATCACTCCCAAGAAGAAGAGATCATGTAGTGACCTGCAGACTACCGTAGCCCTACAGTGCTGATAGTAACTAAGGAAGACCAAACACTCACAGCTTGGTCTACAGTAATATAAGCAAGCTGTTAACATTCTGTCACAGAAGGGAAAAAGGATCACCAGACTCTCACCTGAGATTTCTTCTGCCACTCCCTCCTGTAGCCTGGCTGTACAACGACCTGGGAGCTGGTAGAACATAGAAGACATCCTGGCAGTGGTGGTGCACACCTTTAATTCAGCACTCAGGAAGCAGAGGTAGGCAGATGTCTATAAGCTTGAGGCCAGCCTAGTCTACATAGTGAGTCCCAGGACATCCAGGACTACACAGAAAAAAACCCTGTCTTTGGGAAACAAAACAAAACAAGCAAACAAACAACAACAATAACAATAACTTGGAAGGCTGACATGGCCTGACTTCAATACCGAAGCTTTCCTGAGGTGCCACCCATGTCAAGGTGGGACTTCTGTGAGTTTCTGTAATTAATCCCTCCCCTATGCTCCTGTACCTAAACACAATAAACTCACTAGTTCCTAGCTGGACTTAAAGATTACTACTTTGTTTAGTTCAGTGCCCTACTTGGGAAGAACAGATGTTTCTTCACGTCTCCCCAGGAAAAGTCACACAGCATCACAACAAAAGGATCTTATATCAAGAGGAAAGAAAAGATATATTCAGGTAGAAACTAAGTGGAAACAGTTTGATTTTGATTATATTCTTTACAAAAGGGGGGCATTTTTTGTTCTTCTCAACATCATGTTACACTTAGTACACAAAGTGGCGAATCATCAAGATCTGGTTTTCTAGACAGATTTACCTACTTCACATAAGCCCAGTTAGATTGACTAGATGTTATAAAGTGCAGCTAGGACAGAGAAAACTTTAGCCCTCTTACTGATGCCTTTTTTTTTTTTTTTTCTTTACCAAATGTACAAGACAGCTAAACTACCATAGCAAAGCCCCAAGTATTAAAGAACAAAGATTTCTGTCTGAGGTGAGTATTTTTTTATCAGAAGATAATTCTACCTCTATTAACTCATAAAGACTAATGTGGCAGGACATTCATCACCAGTTGCTCCAAAACAAAATTTTCATTTAAAAGAAAATCAGATGAAGAAAGAAAAAAACAAAACAAAACAAAACAAAAAGAAAACCCTCCCTTCTGCTCACAATCCTTCAACATGCCCCATGAACACGTCTCATGGCCAGGAGTTTGGTGGTGTAGTCACACAACATGGGAGCCACAGCTTGTTTGTAAGGAAGAGAAGAAGAGCAGATGTTGGTAGCAAACAAAATCTCTGCCACAGTGTCTTTAAAAAGAAACTCTTAATTGTAGCTTGTGTCTAGAATGCACTCTCCCAAAATTAGATTTCAGAAGTGGCTTTTCTCTTGAGGAACTCCCTCCAAGAAATAAACCAGGAGAGGAGAATTCAGTGACAAGCTTGTTTCTCAGTGCTGAACTGCAGATAACACCCCCCCACTATGGAAGAGCAGATAAAAGCCTGATAGATCATAGATGCTTATTAATTATTTACATAAGTAAAGCTTACTGCGCCTTACTTATGTGCTCTGAATCGTACCCGGGTGCAATTAATTAGAAATGAGATCAAAGCTACGTGCTCCTTTTGATGTCCTATTTATATAACTTATTTCTGTCAGAAGAAAATAATCACAATGTCATGTGCCATGTGAATACAGGCAAGTCCTTTCAAACATTGTTTTGAGCTTCTTAGCTTTTTCTCACAGAGGAGACGTCCTGTGATGTGACATCTTGTCTATTCTCACTGTGCGCTGTTCTATACACACGCTTGGTGGTCTTTCCAGCCATGCTAGTCCTCTGGATTATTTTTTGCTTTATTGACAAAACTTACCCGGTCCTTGCATTATTCACTTCTTGTCCTTTGACTTTGAGTCTTTCCTTAGGCAAATAGCCCATTAGGGTTGCGCTGTCACTATTTGATAATGTACTTAATTTGTAGATTTAGTGATATTCTTGTATATCCTCGCTTGTATTTTGATAAGAATGAGGCTGCCCATCTCCAAAGCTGTTTAGACTGGTTATCGGGTATTTGGAAAACCAGCTATTTCTAAGTCAGTTACCAGTTAATATTCTACAAAAGATTCTGAAAATAACTAATTGTAGCCAATAAGATTATGCCCTCTTCGGTTTTCTTCTGACCCTGCTAAGGAGAATTACTACAGTTGAGGTAAATATCCTACTTTTTCTAAATGCCTGGCACATCCTTTAAGATCCAGTAGAAATAGTGTCTTCCCAACCTGTCTTGTCAAAATACGGTAAAAAGTAAAATCATAGTCATTATTATTTTAAGGTCTTAAAGTGATTTCAATTTGGTGATTGAGTCAAAGAGTAAAAAGAAATTAACAGATGTGGTAGCAATAAAAGGTCACACCAATAATCCCTGAAAAAAAAATTACTTTAAGGATTAGGAAAATTATATTAAAGCCTTCTACCCTCAAGGCAGAAAAAAGTATATTTCAATATTAGTAAGAAATGGGATTTAATTGGGGAAAAGATAATTGACACACCTTCCTAGAACTCTCATGAATTTGATTTTGTCCCTTTTCAATTAAAAAAAAAATACATGAGATTTTAAATTTTCACCAAGTCCACTGAAATTGTAGTTTGTAAACAGGGAATTATTAGCTAGCTGTGTTATGTTTGGAACACACTGATACAACAGAGACCTTGATTTACTTCAGAGGAGAGAGATGTCTTGTAGCTCACACACTGAGCTGGAGATGGACGGGTGATCCAGTTGACTAGACATGAGACTGAATGAACTTGTTCAGGTGCTCACACTGGAACATCTGGGCATCAGGGATTGGTGGGTGGCTTTGGAGCTGTCAAAGTTATCTTGATTCAGAACAAAGTTATCTTGATATAGAAGAGTGTAGGAAATAGTGGGGGATGGATTTTATATGTTTGTTTTCTTTTGTTTTGTTTATTTATTTGTTTTAATGATCTTTTTAAGCAAGTAGAAACAGGAAAGAGTTTAGAAGCTCAAAGGGCAAGTACCGTACAAACTATGGGCTTTTACGAGACACTGCAAATGCTTTGGGGGTTATCTGTGTTGTGTAGGCTTCTTCATGCATCCTCTGCTGTATTCATACAACGTTGTAAATTGCATGCCTCAGGAATATCACAACATAATGAATAAGCAGAGAGAGAATGCATATCAAAGAGGTCAAGTGCATGCTATAGCCTAGATTTAGAACAAAGTGTTCCAAAGGGAACTAACTCCCTCTTAGAAGATGTGATCCTTTGCTGAAGGACAGCAGGAATTCATTCATGAGGATGGGTTCCCATGACCCAACTATGTTCCACTAGCCCCTACTTTGTAATGTTACCAACACGTACCAATGCTACCGACACAGAGAGATGGTTAGATTTAATTGCCAGCTTGACATAACCTAGACTTACCCAGGAGAAGAACCTCAAGGAAGGATTGCTTGCAATAGGTTGGGTGTGGGAATGTCTGCAAGAGACTGAATTATGTTAATAGATTTAGGAAGATCCAGACCACTGTGGGCAGCACCATTCCCTATGAAGCAGTTCCTGAACTGCAGCTGAGTAGAGAAAAAAAGCAAAGCACAAACAAGCAAGAGCATGCATGTATTTATTTCTCTCTGCTCGTGTCTGTGGATGTGATGTGACCAGCCGGTCCAAGTTCCTTCCACCTTGACTTCTCCACAATAACAGAAAGCAGCCTGAAATTGTGAGCTGAAATTAGCTCTTTCCACTCTAAGATGCTTTCAGTTGGGATATTTTTATCAGAGCAAAACATGACACCAGGACATGAAAATAGGACATTAATGGGAACCATATTCCCAACACACGAACCTCTGGAAAGCAAACATACCCAACATCCTTAACCCATTCTCATCTATAAAATTCTTGTGTCCTATAAGGTTACAGATTCCAGCAATTCAGATGTGAACATCTTTGAGAGGTCATATTTTTACCACAAACATTAATAAAGCCATTCATGTTAACAGAAGCCGAGAAGACATTTACAGAAAAATAACATTTTCCCAAACCACAAATTAAAATTTAATGTGAAGACTGACATTGTTTTACATCCTATAAATTTCTTCAATAATTCGTAGAAGATGGTTATATTCTCATCTACTTCTTCATTCTGTTGGTCCTCATGAGTTACTTTATTTAACGGAAATCCACCGGTATATATTTGCTTTAAAAAAGTGTTTTTAAAGACTTTATAGATAGTTATAGGCATGCTCATTTAGTTTTGCAACAAAACTTGATTGTGGTAAATTTTAAAAATATTTTTATTAATTCTTTGAGAATTTCATACGATGTATTCTGATCAGATTCACCATTTCCTTTCAGACTCACCCCCACATTCTCAGCCTCCTAACGTTGTGCATTCTTTTTATTTTTCAATAACTCATTTAATCCCATTTATGTTACCCATATATTCTTGGATGTAGGCCATTCACTGGAGAGTGGCCAATCCACCAGGGCCAAAATCCTTAAAGTTGACTTATTCTCTGATTTAATTTTGGACCAACTTGACAGATCTGGGAGGTGGAATCTCAACTGAGAAAATACCACCATCAGATTGCTTGTAGGCAAGTCTGTAGGGAATTTTTTGTAATGAATAGTTGATATGGGACATTCTAGCCCACTATGGGTGGAGACACATACCACCACCACTACATCCTGGTCCTGGATAGTATAAGAATGTCACCTCAGCAAGCCATGGGGAACAAGCCACTGATTAGCACTCCTCTGTGGCTCTGCTTCAGTTTCCTGACTTGAGTTTCTGTCCTGACTTACTTTGATGATGAACTGGGAGATTAAAACTGTAAACTCAAATAGACCCTTCCTCTTCAAGTTGCTTTTGCTCGTGGTGTGTTATCACAGCAACAGAAACCACAAACAGAGACTCACCCAGTTCCTACTCAATTCAAGAAGACAGGAGCCTCAGATGTCTCACCAATGTGAGGCTTCAGGCTTGACAGCTTCCTGGGAGTTGGTATGAATTCACATCGAAAGTGTGAAGACACCAGAGTCTCAGGCGCTTAAGTGATGGCTATAGTAGGAGATTAACTTGCTCAGGAAGAATGAAGTTCTAGCATGCTAGAACATTGACTGCTCCTTGGACTGATCTTGTGTGGGTACCCACAGCTACTGTGAGTTCATGAGGGCAGTGGTCCTGTCATGTCCAAAAGACAGTCTTTCATTTCTGTCCTAGCTGACTTCTGGCTCTTAACATCTTTCTGACTCCCCTTCCACAATGGACCTTAAGCCTTGGAGGCACTCAACAAAACAGCTCGTTCCTGACCGAGCACTCCACTGATGGTTATGCTCCACACTTTGGCCAGTTGTGAGCTTCTGCATTAACCACCACCTACTGCACAAAGGGACTCTGATGCAGTCTGACAGCTTCACTAAGCCACGTCAGGTAGAAATACAAACTTAGACGGCATTTCCATTCTATGTCCCTTTGTCTGAATACCACTAGTAGCTTCACACACACACACACACAAACACACACACACACACACACACACACACACACACACACACACACATCCCTCCTTAGGGCCTTCAAGCTCCCTTACCAAGTATTCTTGGCAGAATTTACATTACCAGGTGGATGTTTCCTCCCGTGGAGCAGGCAGACATTAAATCCAATCCAGAAAGTAATTGAACACGGTAAATTTTTAAAGGTTATTGCGGTGTAGAACCCGTGACAGTGTCATTGAACTTTTCATATTGTGTGGCATGGAAATTCACTGGTTCCTGTTGCGATTTAAATGCATCTTTTCTGCATGAGCATCATATATTCATCATTTGGGGAAAAAAATGATCTACTAAGTTATGCATACCTTTGGAATTTTAGAAGGTGTATTACATGATAGTTTAAAGACTCATCAATACCAGTTCCCTGTCCATCAAGAGTCTTTAGCTACTGGGACACTGCCAATCTTATCCTGATAGATACAATGCTTCCACTTCTAATTTTCTTTTTGGTGCTTGAACTTTATTTCTGGCAACAAACACTGTCAGTTATTTTTCTTGAAGTAACAGACCTACTCCAGTCATTTTCAAGTCAACATGTGCCCCGACTCAGTGTGAATAACTATAGTCTGTCTGTTCATTTTTTTTAAATGAAATATGAAATTTAAAAATTAAAACTAAGTGAATTCTTCATCCTTGAATCTAGTTGCACAGGGCTTTTTTCCCAAGTGTTATCCTTCCCTATACCACGCTGTTCTGTGCTTATTTCTCAATGCTTTATATACACTGCTTTTTATATGCAAAAAGTCACTGCGGTCCTTTGAATAAGAATGGCCCCCGTAGGTTCATATATTTAAGTACATCCTCTGCTATTGGTGGAACTATTTAGAAAAGATTAGGAGATTTGACCTTGCTAGAGGAGGTGCCACTGAAGGTAGGTTTTGAAGTCCCAGGAAGTCCTCCTGAGGCCCATTCTTTCTCTCCTTTGCCTCTTTATTGTTGACTCAATATTGTTGTCCCAGCATCATGCTTGACTTACTGCTGTCATGCCTTCTGCCATGATGGTCATGGACAAACCCTCTGAAACTATAAGCAAGCTCCCAGTAAACTATTCCTTGTATAATTTGCCACCCCTGAGCTGGTGGTCCTGTGGTATATAAGAAAGCAAGCAGAGCAACCACCCGAGCAAGCCAGTGAGCAGTACTCCTCCATGGCCTCTGCCTCTGCGTTCCTGTCTGAGATCCTGCCATGTCTTTGCTCAGTGATGAACTATGACATGGAAGCTTATGCCAAATAAACCCTTTCCTCCCCAGGTTGCTTTTGTTCATGCTTTTTATCAGAGAGATAGAGAGCAAAGTGGGATAGTGTCTCAAGATCCAAGGATATAAATGAGGAAAGTGTCCCTTGGGCCACTATCTTTGTTTATTCCCTCAATACATGCCTTTACCAGGGTTCATATTTCAGGAAGGTAGACTGGAAATCAAGAGCCAGCTATGCAGTTTTAGACCAGTGATAGAGAAGTTAACACTATTACTTCTGCTTGCTATCTATTACTGAACTTAGTCTTATGACCACACCTAGTAACTGAGGATGATGGGCAGTGTGGCTTCAAGCCACTGGCTGACAGTAAGGAATACGGCCACCAGATCGACCATCGTATGTTTGGTTAAAACTGGGTTATTACTACTAACAAGGAGATAAACTTTGAGGGGAAAAAAAAAGGGATCATACTATCATATAACTGACATTTAGTTAGTTTCTTTTATTTTAGCAAAAAAAAAAAAATATATATATATATATATATATATATATATATATATATATTTTAGAGGTACCATAGGTTATCTATGCAATGTGATTTCTACTTTGAGTTTTTATTTTAAATGTATTATTATTATTATTATTATTATATTCAGTGTGTGTGTGTGTGTGTGTGTGTGTGTGTGTGTGTGTGTACAGTGTGTGCCATTGTCTATCTGAAGGCCAGAGGACAACTTGCTAGAGTTAGTTCTTGGCAACAAGTTCCTGGTAGCTCAGGCTGGTCCCAAACACATAAACTTCCTGCTTCAACCTCTCAAGTGCTGGTTTATGGGTCAACGTCTCAGAATCTAGCTTTAAAGTAATTCATTTTGAGAGTTCTGCTGACAAATACCCATTTCATATTATAAATATGAGTTTGCAAACAGTTCAGCTGGAACTAAAACTATGCACAGGACTCTGGGAGAAAAGGATGGGGAGTGACAGATCACCTTTTCCACTAGGTAGGACCAAAGTAAACCAAGCCACTGGATAATGTTAATGAAAAGAGAAAAATCTCCAAATGCTTCCATCTGAGCTCCTCTCCTCTGGAGATGAGAGTCTTCCCTATGGTGGCAGGAGCATTTTTGTGGTTGGGTTGCTGCGTCAGCGTCTATTAATTGTACAACATGCTGAGTTTCCTTAAAACATTTCAAACGTGCATAAATGTACTTTGATCGTTTACACTCCCCTTTTGCCCATAACCTCCCCTTCCCTGTACCCTTCCTCTTCCCAGGGAGAGCACCTGCTACTGTCATGTCATTTTATGCTCCCCACCCCGGCTCCACATGGAAATAGCCCGTGTTATGGCTGTCTTTCTGTTTCTGGTTAGCATAATTTAACACGGTGATCTATGAGACCATTGGTTTTCCTTAGACAAGAAAAAAAAAAAAGTTAAATTCTCACTTCATGTTTCTTGCTTGTAAATGTCGAGAGACGAGAATCCCACCTCCTAACAATACGTTGGTAGATTAGCTTAGACAACCTACGTTATGCATTTACTACAGACTACTCAACAAAGGCACGTTCAAAACTGTTATAAATCATTAGGACGATAAACGATGTTGCTGGTTAGGAACGGACGCTAAATCCCCTGCATTATCTCTGGTTTTCTAGACCCAACACTCTTGTTCAGTGACGAAGTCAAAGCACGACAGGAGGAAAGCCCAAATAATTAGGTGGACATTTCTCAAATGGAAAATTTCTCAAGTTCAAAGTTTCTTGTACCACATGGCCAACTTGTCTGATTCTGTATCTTTGTAAACTTGCCAAAGGACCCCTTTCCGTGTAGGTACAGAGATCAGCTCATCCAGCGATCTCTTTCCACTGTGGTGGGAACTGCCCATCAGGGTGGGCCAGCTGAAAACCAAACCAATTCGAAAAGGGTTCTGCCGAGTGTTCCTCAGAGATGTGGTCTCTGAGAAGGCATTTGCTAGTTACTATTGGCTGGTCGTTTACTGCCAGAGTTCTGTCTACTTTCCAGCTCCTGAACAAACCAGTCTAGGGCACCTTACAGAAAAGATCCCCTCCTCAAACCTCCAGGCAGCCTTTGTCGATGTAAACAGAGGCAGTATCAACCACCTGTTCGATAATTGACTAACACTGAAAACCTTCGAGACAAAGATAGTTTTCTTCTCAGCTGCTGAGTTAATCTGCAATTCGCCTGTGGCACACTGAATACTTTGATGAAGAGGAAAAAGGCTCTTCATGAACTTAGCTACAGGGGTCTGGGGCCATTTTCCATAAGGGCTCCAGGCAGGGCCAGGGGGCCTGGGCACACAGACCATGCAAGTGAAGGCCTATCATTGTGCTGATTACAGGGAGATACAAGGAAGGGCACAGTCAACGTGGGAGCCCCACAGCCTGCCAAAAGCTCCTCTGGGCACATCAAAGGGAAGAGGAGACTCAGGGAGGCCAGGGGCTAAGCAGGCTGCTGTGATGCTGCGGAAAGAAAACACAGTCAGTCCTGGTTCTGCCCTGGCCATCTTCAGGATGGATCAATAGCCACGGAGTTCTGTCAATCCCACAGTGACTCACATTGACCTTTAAAGGCAAGAAAGCATCACTCCTTCTGGTGCGATGCCAAAAAAAAAATCTGCACCATAAAAATTTTTAAAATGTTTTCTCTTTAGAAAAGAAAAAAAAGAAAAGAAAAAAGCAAACTTGCCACTTGCTTGAGAGTGGAAAATAAGTGTTCCTCTTGACTGACCCTGGACAAGTAGGAATGGAATGCAAACTGCATCAAGTACCAGTATCCTCCGGGCCTTTCTGTAGCCCACTTTCCTGGGTGTTCTAGTGCCATATATGTGCATGATTAAAGGTGTGAGACAGAGCTGTGGACAGACACAACACGCACACACACACACACACATATACGCACACACGCGCATGCATTGGCGCTTGCACAGATACGTGCACAGGCACACAGATGCACGCACAGATACACACACGCACACGCACGTACACATGCACGCACAGATGCACAGACATGCACATACCCATGCATGTGCACACATGTGCACACACACACATTCAAGAAGTTTGTAGCTGCAATTTCTGCTGCCAGCTGCTGTAAAGAAGCCCTCAGGAGTCCACAAGTTGCAGCAGCCGGGCACATGCAGCATGGCTGAAATATTAAAACATCACAGTGCATTGAATACTTGAAACTTGCCTCCCTCAACCCTTTCTTAAGGTTGCGGAAGCATGCCAACAGTAACCAAAAGATAGCTTATTACCATCCAAGCCACTTGTGTAATAATATTTATTCAACATTCCATAAGTCAGTAAATAAAAGCAAACAGATTATGAAGTCAGAGCTCATGAAGGCAGAAACGAGAGTAAAGCACATTAGGAAGATAAATAATTTAGAAGTGTTTATAACGCCTTGTATTTTTCAGCAAAGTCTTAGGGAAGAGCCATCCTTCATAATAATTACAGACCTCAGGGTTGATTTCTTTTCTGCTAATATCACCTTTATCCTTCTATTTCATTCAGAGAATACATCAAACCCATTTTCAAACACTGCAACAACTTTTAAGGCCCCTTCCCCTCTCACTTTCGCTGAATGTTTGCAATTTTTTTTCCCCATAACTTGTTGAAATAAGAAAATCAGTCCAAGCAATACACTAATGACAAGATTCAATCAAAATATTGAATTTGCCAGACAAATTACCCTTTGTTTCCCCTGCTTATGTGGCTTTACACTCTGGGAATACGAATCCAAACATTTCATTCCTCTCTCCTGCTCATGGGTGTTCATCTCCTTGATTAGAGTTCAGAATGCTTATTTTGCTCAACTAATTGCTCTGGAATTATTGTTTCTCAGAAGCATCTAATGCACAGTTTGTACAGAGGCAGAGAGAGAGAGAGGGAGAGAAAGGGAGAGAGAGCCAGGGAATGGCTACATTTTCATCACACCTGAAACGGAAATCAAAGACTTCGAATGAAACTTTCATCCAGAGTAAAGATTTTTGTGTCAACGCACAATTATTTTAAATTTGAAAGCTCTTTCCTTTTCTTTTGAAACATTCTGCCATCTTTCACCACAGTGTGAACATTTCTGAGCCTGTTGAAATCACAATCAGACATCTTGCTACGTTCAGAAGACAAACTAAGAGTCAACTAACTCCATCCTACATCCTGGTTATCTAGTTACCACTAAACACAAGCCCATAGGGTTTGTCAATGTTCCCTTGGTATTTAGAAACCAGTCAGCAGCCCCATTAACACTGGCCATTATTATTACAATCATAATTATTGTGATTAAAATGCTGACACTATTTGGTTCCTTCCAGGCCCAAAGGAAGGATGTTTGCTAAACTGGTAATCAAAATTCACTTGAATAGACCAGCAGATGAATTAGATGCAAAGTACTTTAAACCATAGTCCTATCCTTAACCAGACCCTGTTACCTCTAATAATTCGTGAAACTTAAAACAGAAGGAATCACAAGCTCACCTGCAAGTAGAAATCACCTTGGCAAATTTGCCCAATATCAGGGAACAATCAGAAGGTTAAATGTTTAGTGATCCATACTGATCTTTAGTTTTTAGACAACATTTGGTCACCCTCTGTTTGACAGAGACTTGCAAACGCCTATCTCAAAGCACTGGCCAGTTTATGAGACAAAATTTACATTTCCTTTCATGGCCTGGCACATGTGATACTGTGTATTTCATATTCGGCAAATGAGAAAAATTTTACCCTGCAATAATATTTGTCTCTCAGTCAGACTACATCAAACATTTTTAATCTCCCTTTGACATAGACCATATACCTCATGAATAATTAAATAATGATTCACAATTGGCCAGTTTTTCCTCATTTTTTTTCTTAACTTTGCAGACTTCAAAGGGCTCTTGCATAGGTAAGAGAAGAGGCTGATGGCAAAGATCAATCAAAATCATCTTATCACTCCGTGTCTGGCTTTGCTAAGGAGAACTGCCGTCTTAAACCATGATGAGAGGGAGCCCAAACTGAAGCTTCAAAGCCTCAGAGCCTGGTTCACTCCATCCCATAATTCTAATCCTGCCGCACCTGTCCACTCATCTATGGTAAAATCTGTCTGCAGTTATGTAAATGCATGCCCTGAGCTAGCCAAGACTGAGTCCTCCTGCTGACTAACTCTGTGCAAATGGAGACCAGGGCTGCCCAGTGGGGGAAATACGGCCTCTATGTAGGATTACAACATTCTAAGCACATACCAAAATTCAGACAGTTTGGTTTGTGATAAAAATCTGTAGTTCATGCTCTTCAGTAAATATTTTGTTGAATGATTTGGTTCCCAATAGCATAAAAACCAAGAGAGAACAACCATTAGAGCAAGCCCTGGTCCTGGCCATCCATTCTTTTCTTATTGAGAAACAAGAAGTGCTAAGCAAAGGGTGGACTCGAATCCAATTATGGTAGATACTACAACAAGGAATTCTTCAGAAATGGGTTGAAGATACTCGTTTAATATTAATTATGGCATATTTGGCCTTCAAAAGTCATGCTCTTAGAATTTAATTATTTCTTGAAACTTTTGGATCTGATTTAATTTCCCTTGTATTCTTGCTTTAATCCATTGTTCTTAATAAAAGATGTGTCCAACTTTGACCAATAGAATTAAATTACTCTAGTTCAAATGTGAGCCAGCCTGGGGGACACGTTCTGCTAGAGATGCCTATAGGGACTGCTGACTTTGGCACGTGGCTGCCAGAATGTGAGCACCGTTCTTGAACTAGAACAAAGGCAAGTTTAAGGTTGGCACCAGATTATATACTGCTGAGCCTCAGAAAAATGATACCCTAATGTATGGTGCTTTGGTACACTGAGTACTTTGAACAAAAGGAACTTGGGGTGCTCTAGACAAAACGTCTCTCTCTTTGGACCTTATCCTGTTTCCAGCTCTGGCTGGCTCCTCTACCTCTTCTGAAGAGAGTCAGAAAACAGAATTCTTCTCCAAGCTAGATCAAAGACACTGCAACTATCCCTTCACAAAGCAAGCCATAAGCTCTATATGGGTCACCTATTCCATATTCTCTTTTCCCTGAGAAACCCTTGTTGCAAAAGGGGTGCTACTCAATATCCATAAGGAAAAAATGCTCTCTACAGAGACCAAGAAGAATCTGGACATATAGGACTTCCTAGGGTCCCTGCTCAGTCCATCATCATCAAATCACATACGTCTGTCCAGTTACATTTCCACACTGTCTGTTCTTCAATTAATTGCAAATATGGATATGTTAACACATTAGCTTCTGGATTCTTGTCATAAAGGTAGGAGCAAGGTGACTGAGCTTACCATGTTATTGCATATTTCCTGGAATATGTGTCCCATACTGTGCCACAAGAAGACATTTGATCATTAGAAGTAGGGTAGGATTGACTTCTCATCTCATTGACCAAGAAATGAATGTGGGTTTTGCTGTGCTTTGTGTGTTCTTTATTCCAGTTTCAACTAAAGAGGTGATTGTGATCAGTGTTCTTCATGTTACTATCCTGATGAACTCATGGTCACTTAGAGTAAGCAAAATACTCCCAGAGTAAGGTGTTAGTGAAAACCCACATGTGCTAGTTTTAGTCCTTGGGGTTTTTCTCTCATTTCTGAGCATTTTTTTTCTGGGTATTTCTTCCTAAAAAATCTCATTGTCACATAAAACTTTGGTTACCTGGGTTTGCTATGCAGGGGAGCATCAACCATGATCCTTGTGATGGAGAAGAAAGGAAATTGGATCAGAAAGTCTCAGAAAGACATTGTCTTGTCTCTGTAGTATCATCCAAGTGCATTCAGTTCATTAATATAAAGTGCTTAAGGCAGAGCCTGGTTCCAGGAAGAAAGACTTTAACAAATACGGCTGTTATTTGTTAACGTTGCTTTGTTGTTGTCCCAGTCCATAAGGGGAACTGGAGAAGCAAATTTCTGTCAGCACTGCTGAAACGAGGGAGCCGGAATGGGGGAATCGATCTACATGTGCTTACTGTTTTTACAGTCGGTTCCAAAGAAAGTCTCTTCTATACACACCATGTACTTTGGATATTTTATGTTGGATATATAAATAGAAGTCCACACATAAAAGTCACTGCAGATCCAAACAAACTCTTTATTCACTTAAGAAAAGGTATTTCAGCGTTGATGTCTTTCAGCCCAGATGAGCTTGTGTGCAAATCTCGGAGAGGAAGTTATCGGTGAAGAAAGTGAGGGAAGGGGAAAAGCATATGTAAATTTCTGGATGGACATATTTGCATAATCTGTAGTGGTGTCTTTTGGAATAAAGACAGGACTAACCTGGGCAGATCACATTTCAGCACCGTGAAAATCAACCTTAACTTCTAAATTCAGCACCTTTGTTCCACTGTAATAAGTCAGCTTATTGAACCATACATTCTAAGGTATTCTAAATCTATGTTCAATCGTTTTATCAGTCACTGGATACCTTTTTCCTACTTATCTGCCACCTTGATATAAAATATTTTCAACACCAGATTAAAGGTGTCTAACACTCTGTCAACTGCTAGGAGAAACTTCTATTTCACAATAGAACCTGTAACACTTGAAACTCTCTGATCTCCTTTGATTTGAAAATTCAAGCTGAGTTTTACATAGCTGTGCCATAGTGTTTCCTGGAACCTGCACTTAATAACAGTGGAGAGCTCTAACTCACTGGACTGATGATGATGAAATGACCAGATACTACCATACATACTTGTAATCTCAGCACTCAGGAGGCAGAGGCCAGAGAATTGTGAGACTAGTCCAGCCCTGACTACAGAATTGGTTCAGAAGAGAAAGCATTCAAGATGGCAGAAGACAGAAGAATCTCAGAAGCATATGGGTAAGCTTGTCCGACATTTGTAGCAGAAGCAAGAGACTGTCACAAACAAGAAGAAGTCAAAGGCTGATGCTCAGATTGTCCTTTGAGTTCCTTAATTCATGCCATGGCATATATGTGCAAACACACACACACACACACACACACACACACACACAGTCAAACATACTCTCTCTTCCCTACACACGGGCAGTCATTTACACTTACATAGGCACTGGCACAGGCACATATTAACACACATATAAACAGGCAAACATTCACATACATACATATGCCCACACAAATATTCACACACACATACCACAGGTAAACATTCATACATTCACACAAACATTCACACATACACACACACACACACACACACACGTATAAAAGCAAAAAGAAAAAAATCTGCACAATCCTTCCCTCAGTAATAAATAAACAAATAAATAAATGTCAGAAATCCAAAAGCAAATTAATAGCCTTCAAAGCTTCAACATCAGAGTACACAGGAGTGTTGGTTAAATGGGAAGTGTGAAACTGTCAAAGCTTCATAAGGCCCTGTAGTTGTCAAAGATACATTTACCTAGTATTCATTCTTGACAGACAAAATTGATAAGAGAGGATGCTAAAGAGCATGCAGGTGTGCTCAAGAAGGTTATGTACAAAAGCCATTCCACAAGAGCCACAGAAATGAGGGCTTCCTCCTTCCCACACCATTCCTAGAGCCTCCCCTGTACGGGCGTCTAATGTCATTTTCACTGTCATTTCACTCCCAGTTGAGTCTACATCATGGCTTGCAGGGGTCAGATGGGCTTTACTACAGAAAAGGAATTTTAAAAGTGTCTCTCTCCCCGCCCCACACTTTACTGCAATAAAGTTCTTATCAAGTAAAGTAAAATGCACTTCTTTACCTACAAATACTAGAGCCACTCAGCCCGTGTTCCAACACTAACCACTGTGCCACAAGGAGGTTCTCCGGCCGATGTGTTTCTGGGCCTCAATTAAGAACAACACAACGTTCAATTAATATTTCAGTGTAAGTCTATTACATTTGGACATTCTTCATGCTTAGCCTTTTCACTTCCATAGAAATATATCCTTGTGGGGAACAACAACTTTCTACATATAAGCAAATGAGATGCAAGTCTGTTTTTATGTCACGCCTTTCAAACAGTAAAATAAAAATAAATGGCACACAGCAAAGCGTGCCTACAGTGGAGAACATTACTCCTCTTTCTCCACCTACAGAAATCTAAGAGGAAGCGAGGGAAGAAAGTAATCACTGTGGTGGTGAAATTTCAAGAGAGATTGTGAAGTAGGCAGCCTGGGGGCTCGGCGGGGCAGAATGTTGGGTATATAAACACAGGGGGAACATGTCTGAGGAACAAATTAAATCAACATTAGGAGAAGGAGTGGGTTACTAAGCAATAACACTTTAAATTTAAATCTCTAAGCTCCAGAAGATTAGCTCTCACCTGGTAACACAGCGCTGCTTGTACACACAGAGAAGCAGGCTCAGGAGAAGTGGTTCCGTGACACTCACCAGGCCAATGAGTACAGCAAACAGACCCTATCCTGGTGAGAAAGGGGCTCCATTTCCCACATCGGGCTGCTGCAGGTCAGGCATGCTTTTTTAGTGATCCAATTCAGCCTCCTTAGACAACAGATATCCCATTTAAATATTCACCACACACATATTTTACTACATTCATCAACCTTAGTAAAACCATGCATGGACTGAAAGGAAAAAAAATGTGTGTTTGAAATGAGGGACCATGGAAATGGCTGGGGTTGGGGGTGGATAAAGGCATTTGCTATCAGCTCTGACGACCTGAGTTTCACCCCCCCCCCACAACCCCACCCCACCCCACCCGCATCATACCTGGTGGAAGGAGGAGACCGACCGAGTCATTTAAGTGATTTTATGATAGACTCACACTCACTGTGTCATGCCTCTCCTCCGAGACCCACACACATACACTAAAATAAAATTTAAAGTGTAAGAATGCAAAGCAAAAGACAAAGAAAGGGGTCTCCAGTGTTCGCCTTGCTTTATGTCAGACTGTAAGACAGACCCTCATTTGTTGGCCAAGCCGAAGCCACTTGCAGAAGCAAGTGAGAAAAGGCTTCCGTTTCCCAGCTGTCTGTGTTCCGCTCCCTAGGTGTCCTTCCAGCACATGGACAATTGAGGCCTGGGATGCTGTTGATAACCCAACCGCACGCAGGTAGGTCATCAAGGCACATCACACTAGCTGTGGCTTCTTAACACTGTTCTTCCAGCGACTCCAAGCAGCGAGCTGGGCCAGGACGGCAAGAAAGGACCAAGGTCTTCTTCAAATGAGGAAGAAGCAAGGCTCTGTTCCACAAAGAGAGCTCGCTCAGCTCTGCAGCCTTTTCTCCTCCTCCCCCCGCCCCTTGCAATAGTACGTCCATCTGTTGGCCTCATGTGCCGGCAGCTGTATTAGGAACAGAATATCAACATTCTTAATGTCAGGGGGTTGTGAAATTTTGCTTTTGTGACAAGAAGTCTTCAGGGCCGTAATTAACGAACCGGGGAATTTCAGCCCAAATATTATAACTTCTTTAAAACTATGCCCATCTGCTAACCTTATGTCCTCAATTGAGCTGAGTCTGGAAAGCAGCAGGGGAGAGAGAAAGAAAACCATAAAAACCTATTTTTTTCAGTATATTCTGGGGAAACAGGGGATATTGGGAAGACAGAAAGACAACGTGTGCGCTGTTCGCGGTTCATGGAAGAAGAGAGACAATTGCAAGTGAGCTTCTGGGTTAAGATTCTGCCAGTAGAGATGGGGGTTATAGATTTGGGGAGCACGGGTTTAATTACCAAGTTTATACGTTCTGCTCTCCCTCTGCTTGATCACCCCATTCTTTGCCAGCCTTTCCCAAAGCTTGAAAACTAATTTCATCTTGCTCACGTCATAGAGCAACACGTCTAGGCCTCACACGGATTCTTCTTGTAGCCAAAGCAGAAGGACAGCCAACAGCACCTGAGACTTTTCTAGTCGTTTTCTTCCTCTATGTCCTTTCCCTAAACTCTGAGACTTCACTAGAAGCATTTATTAAGCATTTAGGTCAGAGTCTAAGGAGGCAATAAACCATAAGCATAATCTTTGTCCTAGGAACAAACACAAAGCGGTTAAACAACTCATATCAACTACAGGTTGACCGGTGCAATTAAGAAGGAATCAGGATAACCAAAACAGAGAAAGAAAGCAGTCAGGCTGAGGAAGACAGACCAGGTTTCCTGGAAGATGTGGGGAGGTAGAAGACAAACTGCTTGGGTAGAAAAGGGTGAAAGCAGGGGTTAGGGGTACCCAGAAGAAGAGACAAACTGACCACACAGAGTATGGTAATGATGGCTCAGAATTGCTAGAGTGTAGAATTCCGACTCCAGTGACCTAAGACCAAACAAAGAACAAGCCATAGAGGCCCCTAAAACGCTGTTACAGAATTTAGACGTTATCCTTTAGAAAACTAATCATTGTATGGCCATGGTTGTCATTTAAATAAATGCTGCTGAACTCAATGTGACATGTAGGGTTTTTTTTTTTTTAATTAATTTTATTTTAAAGGGTTTTTTTTTCATAATTTTATTTTTATTTTCTGTACATGGGATTTTGCCTGTATCACTTATGTACCTGGTATTCAAGAGCCCAGAAAGGGGTACTAAATCCCCTGGACCTAGAGTTACAGGCAGTTGTGAGCTACCATGTGGGTACAGGTTCTCTGAGCCCTCGCTCCAGCTCCTAATTTATTTCATTTTTAATTAAGAGATGGTAATTTTATACCATTTTTACACTATTTTGCCCTTCTTCTCCTCCCTTCAACTTCTTCTATACCCCTTCCCTCATAAATTTATGGCCGTTCTCTTTAGTTATCATATATATATATATGTATATATATATATGTGTGTGTGTGTGTGTGTGTGTGTGTGTGTGTATGTGTGTGTGTGTGTATCAAGAAAACATATACATATACACACACACACACATATATGCAACCATATATATGAGTAAAAGAATAAATATAGCCTGGTGAATCTTTTTAGGATTGTTTATATGTAAATGTTTTTTATTGGACTCCTGGTTAGAGGGCGTATCCCTGAGAGGTACTAATTCTCCTTCTCTCTGTTCATAATTGCCATTCAATAGAGGAGACACTAGTCTGGAAAAAGAGTTATCTGGCTAGAATAAGTCCAGTGGAGCAGAAAATACAGACTAGGTAGGAAGTCAATCCCTAACGATGTACTGGTTAGGTTAACTGGACTTGGAGATCCACACGTACATCTAGCTGTTTCTGGAGAAAGAGTTGGCTACATCACCTGCGAGCACAAAGTGACAGGTCATCTAACTCGTTTGGATGAGGTAAGAAATAGATCGAGAAGGTGAAGGCTGAGCTTGGTTCTAAAAGTTTCAAAGGCGAGGGGTGATGCACACAACACCCCTGCCCTCACCCTCGTTGTGGATAAACTTCTGACAGAGGCTGAGGGAAGGAATCGCAAGTTTATAATGTGTCTGCACGGGAGGAAAAAGTAAAGAAAGCGTGAGATTAGATAAGATGAGCTAAGAGCATATACAAAGTAGAAAGAGGAGAGGTAAGACACAGGAGCTGGCATGCTTCCGTCACTTTACAGCAGCTAATACTGTGCTCAGAGAGTTGAAGGATCTCAGAAAACACCTGCTTCATCATAACTTTAAATGCCCTCAAAGTCAAACTACATTAGACAACTCACAAGGCAACTTTCCTACAAGATTATGCCAAGTGTGTTGTCTGATGGAATCGTTCACTTATTCAGCTAGTCTTTACCAAGCGCTGTATACAAGTAACAGTTACAAACTGGAGAATGGTAGGGTTGTAATGGCTGTTGAGATATGTAGGCCTTGCTCTTCCTGCCAGCTTTAAACAGTGTTTCTCAACTAGAGTAATTTTGCCCTCAGGAGACATTTGAGAAGATCTCAAGAAATAAAATCATAATGCATAGAAAGTAAAACTAGTAGCTCCTGGTTAGAAGTCCAAAGTATTATCAGCCATCCTACTTTAGGACAGTCACCAAGAAAAACAAGAATTATTGGTTGCCACAAGACTGACAAGCATTGGTGTGAATGAACCCTTAGGGACTTCCTCATTCCTTTTTGACATATCTCTGTCAGTCTGCTCCCAACTTCCCAGTATCTACCAATGAAAGGATTAATATTTCCTGGAATGTTTGACTTCCTGACTGATGTCTGCTCTGATTGGTTTGTTCCCCCTAGTCTTATTCATTGTTAAACATTTTAAATATTTTGCAAAAGTGTATGAAATATAGCCTCTCTTTTATAAGTTTCCCTGAATCACTGTAATGACTTTAGCCAAAATGACTTCGTTTAAGACAGGTAAATCCTTCTACTATCTAAGACATTCTACCTGGAACAAGGATATCTGAGACACCCAGCCCTTTGTCAAGTATTAGGAAATACAAATTAGTAAACATGATAATTCAGGACAAAGATTTGGATTTCGTTATTGCTAACGTAAAGGAGTTTACGTTAAAAACTTTAAGGAGTTTTGAAAAGTGTCCTGGGCTTAAAAGTGTAGAAAGGACTAAGGATTCAGATATTACTCAGAACAAGATGTTTACTGTAGCAAATGCCAATAGGAAAACAACTTTTCTTAAATAATTGCCAGGCCAATAATTTTCCATCCTGAAGCTTCAATGTACATTTTATTACATATGAGGAACTAATACATTTTGGCTAAGTAGTACGGTATGTTTTCAAGCTTCAGTAGAAACACTTTAAAAATGAAATCGCCCAAGGATCTTTATAGCAAAGGAGGTCTGTTTCGAATATGTTGTTTCTCTCAGAACATCTTCACATATTGATGTGGTTAGTTACTAAAGATAAACATAAAATATTAATCAGCCACCTACGATGTTGCTTGCTGCTCCATGCTACTGGGAGCTAGACAACTGAATTATGCTTCTTATAATGCACTGCAAATTGGAAAAACAGTTTGGTAAAGCCTTATAATTTTCATGCTCATGCAACTTAAAACAAGTGTAACAGGCTCTTCGGTTTAGCATTCTTCAATGTTCCCGTTCTTCTGTTTCATCAGGACACTCTGATCTAAATAGGTGGCATTAGTGCAAACACTGTGTCCCAAAAGGGCATCTTTGTCAGCAAATAACGTAAGTATTATAACTAAAGACTTCTGGGGTAAATGTGTGAGGGCTGTCTTCAAAATACATTTTTATTTCTTATTTGCACAAGCAGACATTCTTTTTAGCAGAGAGATACTACCTCTAAATGGGGGGTTCCACATAAGATTTAAGCCATTGTTCACACAATAGTGTCAATCAAAAACTGACATAAAAATAAAAAAAAAAAACAACAAAGAAGATGAACTAATCAAATAACTTTAAAAATATAAAACATAAAGACTAGGAATATAGCCTTCATGGTAGATCTCTTGTGCAGAGTCAGTGAAGACTTGAGTTTGAGCCATAGGAGAAAAAAAAAATGAAGAAACCATAAATGCAAACTAATATCATTATGTTCATTGTCACCGAGGAATTGAGGCCTTAAAAAATACTGGTCTGGTTGGGAACAAGAGAAAACACAAAGAGGTATCGGCTGCTTTTTAATATTAAAATTCTTTCTTGCCACTTAAAATCTCACCTGCTGTAATGGCTTTCAACATGTCTCCCCCTTTAAAAAAAAATTATCCCCTCAAAAAACTTGCTTACATGAAATACTTGTGTTACACATGAGGCTTGGTGTTCTGCCACACTGGGAATTTGAACTTTCTCATGCATGTCAAGATGTTGATTACAAGGTCAAATGTATTGTGTGTAATTCAACAGGGCAATGGTCTTAAAAATCGGCTAAGAAATAGGTTCAGGTCAAGGACCCTAAATGGTTTTCTTGAGTATATAAAAGATTCAAATTCACTTGGAACAAAGAGATCCATAGTAGATGCTTCTTAAATATTTGTTAGGAAAAAGAGCGTGGCAATTTAAAGTGCATAGCTCTTTCATGATATCTAACGCTTATGCTACCATATTCATTCATTCAATCGCTTTTCTCAAAACTTTAGGAAACTGACTTTTGTACACACATACATGCTTGACACACACACCCCCCAAACTCAGGTGAAAAGAATTCTACTTCAAAAAAAGGTTCTTAAACTGTCTAAATAATTCCTTACCTTGAAGCATAACATTCCCATTACATGTAGCAAACCCGAACTTTGCTAAGGCTTCAGAGTCTCAACACACCTTCAGATATGGAACCTGTTTGGGTCTCGGCAAGTAGCAATAACTGTTACATCACCCATGGAAGCTAAATGGTTTGACAGCCCCTTCCTGTGAGGATGAAGGCTGAGTTTATTTAACCTTCTGCTCAACAGGTGCTGGGTGTCTACTTCATCGGGTCACACATTCTGTCTAATTTTCCACCCTTGTGCCCAATGTGAATGATAGAACTGCCTGTGTAAGCTGTTGTTAGATAGACATTAACGTAAGCTAATGCACATGGAAGAGTACGTGTATGTGCATTCACAGATGAATATTGAACTCGGAAGAACCTCAGTTATCCATTCTGTTTAGAAATGAGAAAATTAAGACACAAGAAGGTCACACAGTTTGTCATCAACAAATCCAAGTATCAAAGCCCAGGTCTCAGGATCTCCCGCTAAGCATTATCTGTATCCCACAAGGCACAAGTTAAACTAACTTTGAAATAATTCATAGTAGATTCTCTGCCAAAGATCACATCATAAAGCTCTATCTTCTATCTACACACACACACAGACATACACAGATACACACACACACACACACACACACACACACACACACGGTACACTCAAGGAGGAATTTTAGTGGAAGTACAGGCTGATGTGTTAAACTTTCTCTCCTCTACCCCAATGTTTGGGTGATGTGCTCTCTGTAGCAACGATGAGCCCTTGAAATCCAACCCCAGGTAGCAACTCAAGGCAAAGTAAGGTGGAGGAGCAGTGGATGGGGCAGTGCTACCGGCTCCTCTGTTACTCTTTCATTCCAAGGTCCTGAGTGATTCTATTCTGGGGATTGTTCTGCTGACTGAAAACAATGCGTGTGCTTTATAGTATTTAGCCTTTGCATTGGTCAGCTTTCTATCACTATAGTGAAGTACATTAGGTTGTTAGAACATAAGGATTGCTTTGGGTCCCAGTCTCAGTGGCTCCAGTCTGAGTCCCATTCTTTTCTCTGGCCAGCGCTAGTCACTGTGGGAGTGTGTAATGGAGCAAGCCACTGTGGGAGTGTGTAATGGAGCAAGCCACTCCTTTCAAAAGGCAGGAAGCAAAGACAGAAACAAGTGGAACTCTCAGTCCTTAAAAGATAAATCCTAAAAGACCTAAGAACCTTCTTGAGGTACACTTTACTTCCCAGGAGTGCCACCCTGGTGACCAAGCCTTGACTTGGGGTCATCCAATGTCCAACAATGACAATCTTTTATTCTGAATATGCTCAAAGGTCACAAAAGGCATAGTTATAATGAAGAAAGGCATTGTGCCCTACCCAACTTGAACAAACTAGCAACATTTTGGCCATATTTTTTACTCTGTATATGCTTACATATGTCAATATATGGGTGCATGCACAGACACACACACACATGTATGCACATACACATTCTCTCTCTCTCTCTCTCTCTCTCTCTCTCTCTCTCTCTCTCTCAATGTTTTCTGGATTCTCAAAAGGAAACCTTAGTTATTCCTTGATTGTTTATATTCCTATTCTTTTATGTCTATCAGCTACATAAAGACTTTTAAAAACATAATTATAATGCTATTATCACACTTGAGAAATTAGAAATGAATCTTTAATACCATTTAATATTTAATCAAGTTTTCTAAGTTTTCTTTTTAAAAAACTATAATATACTTACCAAGAAGCTATTTGCAAGCTAGCAACATTTTGATGATATAATTGATACCTGCTGGCAAAGGGATAATCTATTTTTTACAATGGAGTGTCATAGAGTATATCAATGAAGTTCCAGGGCAGACGCTGTGCCAAGGAGTACTTGGTGACCAAAAAATAAAATCCATGGGGTTTCTTTGTGTATGTGCATGTGTGTGTGTGTGGGGGGGGTTACTTTTCATTACAATTTGTTTTGTTTGGGTATTTTTTTGTCTTACTGGTTTTATGTTTGTTTTGATGTTTGGATTTTGTGCTGTGAGTGTGTGTATGTTGAAAGAAAGAGAACATTAAATTGAGTAGGTAGAAATGTGGAAATGATCTGGGCAGAGTTGAAGGAGGGAAAACATCATGTAAATATGGTATGAAAAAGATTAAATAAAAGAAATAGAAAGACTGATTTCCTTTTTCCCTTTTATTAAAAATAGACTTTTTTTTCTCATATAATATATTTTGATTACAGTTTCAGTTCCCTCTACTCCTCTCAGCTGCTCCCCATCTCCCCTCCCATCTAGATCTATCCCTTTTCTGCCTCTTATTAGAAAACAAACAGGCTTCTAAGGGTTAAGAATAAAATATAATAAAACAAAACAGAAATTAACACATCAGAATAGAACATGACAACCAGAAGGAAAAGAGCTCAAGATCAGACAGAAGAAACAGATGGGGATACAGAGACCAACTCATTTACATACTCAGGGAATCCATAAAAACACTAAACGGTAAGCCACAATAATACACAAAGAACCCAGACGGTAACCGGAGAGAGAATACATAAATATGAAAGTAAGATAAAGTTTCATAGATAGCCCCGACATGACATTATGAGACACAGAACTTCCAAAGATGCCACTAAGTTTGTTTTCTGTTTGCTGTCTACCCTTAAGAGGACTTTGCTCCCCTTTGAGAATTCCTTAGAGTAAATTAAACTTTCATCTGCAAATAGTTATTGTTAGCATTTTGTCTAGGCTCCGCCCCACAGTTACCTGGCAACAGCAGGTGTGCCTGCCGACTCATTATAAAAGGGGCTGCTTGCCCCCTCCTCTCTCATGTCTTTTGTTCTCACTCTGTCCTCTCCCTCCTGCTCCCCCTCCCCATTCCCTTCCCCCCTCTTTCTCCATGTGCTCATGGCTGAGCCTCTTCTCCTCTACTCTCTCTGCCTTTCTCTGTCTTTATTACTCTCTCAACTTTCCTCCCCATGCCCTGAATAAACTCTATTCTATTCTATACTATACCATGTGGTGTGCCTAGTCCTTCATGGGGAAGGGATGCCTCTGCATGAGCCCAGGGAGGCACCTCCTTCCCAGACACCTTACTGCACCTCCACCAAACATATTCTTTCTCCTTCTATTTTTATAAAGCACAGCAGTTATCAATTGGGGACAGCTTCTGGTTTAGGGATGGGGCATGTGTCCACTTCTCCTCCATTCAGCTCTAGGACCCCATGAAGGCCCTGTTCATGCTGTTTCAGACAATCTGACTTCATATGAGCTTCAATCATGTTGATTGTAGGGCCTCATTCTCTTGGTGTCCTCCATCCCCTCTGGCTCTGAGACTCTTTCTTCCTCCTTTACAGCAGGGTTTCCTGAGCCCTGAGTGGAGAGATTTGATGGAGACATCCTGTTTAGGGATGAGTTGTTTGAAGGTTGCTCATTCTCTCCATAACGTTTGCCTGCGTCTCTGTATCAGTTCTCATCAGTTGCAGAGGAAGCTTCTCTGAGCAAAGCACAGATCCATGAGTGTATCAGGATGCCGGTAGGAGTGCTACATCTTTGTTTTGTTTTGTACATTTGTTTGTTTTTTTTAGAACAGTAGTATTTGGCTTTATTCTCGTCCCTGGGCTATCTCCTCTCAGGGTTTGGACCACCTGAGCAGCGGAGAGTATGGGTTCCATTTCATAAAGTAGGCTTTAAATCAAATCAGATATTAGTTAGTTATTCCTGCAAACTCTGAGCCACCTTTATACTAGCTTGTCTGGCAGGCAGGACAGTACTGCAGAGCCAAGGTTTGTGCCTACATTGCTATTTATATATCTCCTTTGTTAATGTGCAGAATACCTTCCTGTACCAGGGACACTAGCACGTAGGGATGAAAGCTCTTAGACACTAGCTTGACTTCTCCATGTTCAATGAGTTGTAGATGTTGTCTTCAGCATTGGGGCCTTGCCATCAGTTTATAGAAGGCAACCTACAGTCTTGCCAACAGTCTGGGTTGTTTGGGGGTTCCCATGGGATCAATCTCTTTGGCCAGCAATTTAATTAAATGTAACACAATCCCAATACTGGAAGTTTCATTTGGTGCCAAGAGATGTTCAGCTGGGGCTCTCTCCCCCCATTATTCGGCAGTTTCATCTAGATTGCATATATAGATATAGATAGATATAGATATAGATATAGATATAGATATAGATATAGATATTTTTTTTTTACAAAGCTCCTGCAGCATTAGGTTCTCATACTACCCCTCAAATGGCTCTTAATTCTAGCAGCAGATAGAAAATGACTTCAATTATAGCAAAAATCTCGGCCAGTCTGTGGTAAGCCTCAGTAGGCAGGGGAAGAAAAAAATAATAAATTTCTTATTATATATTTGATTTGTGGGGGTATAGATAAACACATGCCACGGCACACTAGTGGAAGTCAGAGAATACTTTCTGGGAGACAATTCTCTCCTGCCACTGGTGGATATTGGAGAGTTTTAGGTCATCAGTCTTGGTAACAAGTGGCTTACCCAGTGAGCCATCTCACCAGCCCTTTAATTTTTTTTTTTCCTGAGTTGCTGGAGAGTAATCTTGGAGCCCAAGACATGCCTAAACACTCTATACCACTGAACTACAGCGAGCTTCTTTTTTTTTTTTTAAGATTTGTTTTTAATTCACATATAAATGTGTATGCCACATATGTATCGTTCACTACTCACAGATATCAGGAGAAGGCATTGGATGTCTAAAGCCGGAGTTACCAGGCTGTTGTGAGCCACTTGATGTGGGTGCTGGGAACTAAACTTGGGTCATCTAGGAGAGAAGCAAATGCTCTTACCTGCTGAGCCATTTCTCCAGCTCCCACCCCACCTATTAAATGTGTATTTTAATATTAGTTCCTTTGAATCAAAATCAAAACATGACCCAAAAAACATCAGGGCTGATACTTTTTAAGTCCCTCTAAATATTTGCTTTCTCTTCCATGGTCATTCCTAAGTTACCCTTTTAGAAAAATATATTGGTTGGTCTTTAAGATTCTCCTTATTTAGCAAAATGCATCCTGAGGGTATTAATCAATGTGTCTCTCTATTCCTTCTGTTTCCAATAAATGGATAATCCAGTGCACACCAGTTCAACTTTCAAGCACACACACTTCATGGGAGGTCCTTGATATGTGGCTGTCTACTCTGTGATGAAGGTCATCTCTGAGTCCCGGGGTTACCAAGCTGCTCTCTTCTTACCCTTCACCCTTTGCCTAACAGCTTGAAGACTTTTCTTACCTGTGCCTTACTTGATAAGAGCTCCGGGAGTGAACAGCCTCCATTTCCCCCTTCTTTTTTTTTTTTTCCATTTTTTTACTGGATATTTTATTTACATTTCAGATGCCACCCCCTTTCCCCATTTCCCCTCCCTAGAAAACCCCTATCCCGTGCCCCCTTTTCCATTTTGCTTTTATACAATTTTTTAAAATGTTAATCAAAGGCTTTATAAGTATGGTAATGCTCAGTCAGAAGTGTAACCTAATACCCAACCTAGCTATGTAAACTATCTATGACTGGTGGAGACATGTGAACTTCTGCCTCCATGCCCCCTCTCTCTTTCTCTCTCTTTTTCTCTCTCTTTACCTAGCTTCTCATCTACTTCATCTTCTCCTCTCCTTACTCCATCTTTTCCTCTCGGTGCTCCTTCCCCCTTAGCTCCTCCTACATATTACCCTTCCTGTTAAAATAAGACTTTTCTCTCAAAATACAATTAGAGCATAATTATTCCTATTTCCATTTCCCCCTTCACTTCTGCATCTCTAAGGTAGGATTCCAGCAAAAGCAGGGATTCTGCTCCACAGCTCCAAAGTTAGAAGTCAATACAGAGAAGCAGAGCCTTTTTCAGCTTTAAGAAGTTTCACTCTCTATTATTTTTTTCGACTACCACAGTAACCTAACTTTCCTATGTTTGATATGTAGTAATCCACAGTACTCATTCTTTCTGTGGTTAAAGTATCTCCTTTGCTCAGCAAGTGTTTCTCAGGTTGGCATTGTGTCCTTTTGACCAGTCCTGGGTTTGGCAGGACTCTTTTATGTCTTGGCTCAGTAAGATAACCCAGAATGATATAGGTAGTGCTCACTGCAGACAGGAGGGGTACCAGACCCAGTTTATATAGAATTATATGCATACGATTCCCCCCAGACCCAGTTTATATAGAATTAAATGTATACAATTCCCTGGAATCACCTGACCGCAGAAATTTATTCAACGTGAATAGTCTTCTAAGAAGGCCAAATGGCTCCAACCACAGCTACAGAGAGATTTGGTTAAGAATGGCTCATTAAGTTTTATCACTACTTTTGAAATAGAGGACAGTTGCTTGCTGTAGAACACCCCAGCTTGGCTAGTCTACCCCCTACTGAAGCAGATGCTCCCTAACCTCTTGTGTGGCTGGTGGTGTGACCCCACAGCACCTCAGACTGCATTCTTTGTCCCTCCACCTGGGGTTCTCAGGCCACCACTAAGTCACACCTGTTCATCAACAAGCCTCCAAGCAGGCCATAGGTTGTAGGGAAGGTGACATAAGTCACAGCTGCTAACATATTCACCATGGTCCATTACGGCTCTATTAGTCATGCTGCCTGAAAGACCCAGGAAGAGAACCAGAAACCATGGCAAGCTTTGACTAGTAAGGGGAGGGGTAGAAGACGAGTCTGGAAGCATATTTATCGTTCTCTCTCTCGATGCTGTTCCACGTCACAGCACAGGGCAACGGAATGCATTGCTCCATGCAACTGCACACTGGCATCATTCATGAACAGGTAGCTGGCTGGATTCTCTACACTATAGCTAGCTGATGACCCACTGCCTTGCGTTTGATTCTCTTCCTCCTTTCCTCTTTCTTCTTTACTTTTAATTCCCTGGGGTCACCACACAGAGAAGCAGAGCAATAAATAGTTAGGATATGGATTTTCATGAGAAAAAAATGCATATTGTTAATAAGTAGCAATAGCATATTAGTTGTCAAGGTCACATACAGAGGCCAAGGAAGTAACACAGTAGTAGAGGCTTTAAGTGACATGGAAGAGACTCTGGCTTTGATCCCTAACAACACACACACACACACACACACACACACACACACACACACACTCATCACTGCAACAAGCTCAGCAGTGTTCAGCACAGTAGCATAGGCTTTGAATATTCTATAGCTTAAGTTTAAGAGTTATGGGACATACTTTTTTTTTTAATTGTCGTTGTGTGTGCAGATAACACACATGCCGTAGCTTCCATGTGGAGGTCAGAGGACAATGTAAAACATTTGTCCTCTTCTTCTTGTTCAAGACAGGTCTCTGCTTCTCCACTGTCTATCTGAGGCTATCCCACAAGCTTCCTATCTGAGGCTATCTCAGAAGCTTCCTATCTGAAGCTATCCCACAAGCTTCCTATCTGAGGATATCCCACAAGCTTCCAGGGATTCCCCCCATCCTCATCTCCCATCTCCCTGTAAGTGTGCTAGGATCACACATGTGCACAATGGTGTCCAGCTTTACCAGGGTTTTGGGAATCTGAACTCAGGTCTGCATGCTTACATCACATGTCCACTTGCTGTGTCCCGAGCCAGTGTGTGCTCTTAAGGGAACACATTCTCTACATAGCGATCAGGAAGTATTTTGCATATGGAAATTTTTAAATGGTTGCTTGGAGTTCATAGGAAGTGTATAAACTCTGAAACTAAATCTTCTCTGATTCATATTTGGAAGATTCAGTCTTAGTCGGATTTAAGGTGGGGCCTGGAAGACTATCTTATTCAAAAGCTTTCTAGATGTTTCTGAAAGCTTTCAAGCAGCAACATAGGATAACCTTGCTCTCTTTCGGAATGTAAGAGAATGAAATGCAGGGGTTGACATAATCAATACATACTTCCCTTTGCTCCTTTTCTTGGTTCCCCTTGAAAAGACAAAACAGAGGAGGGAAGACCGAGCTTCATGAAAGCTTTCAAAGCCTACACAAGCCCTTTTACAGAATTAAAATCAAATTTTCTGATTGAGCAAACCAAGTATGCACAGAAAAGTAATTAGCTGGCTTTGTATGTTTACTGCCACCACACAAATGTGCATAAATTTAATCCTAGTACAGGCCCTATCATCATCATCACCATCACCATCACCACCACCATCATCATCTTATCATTATTATTTTGATTCTTTCAATCTCAGGTTTATTCCTGATGGACCTGATGTTGAGTTATCAATGTTACTCAGACATTTTCGCTGCTATGACATACTGCCTGACCTAACTGGCTTACAGGAAGAAACATGTACTTTGGCTCATGGGTTCAGAGGTTCCCATTGATCATACTGGGAGGATGTGGCAGAGATAAACAGAATATATAATGAAAGGCAAGATGCAGAGGCAGACAAAGCCTATGTTCACCACTCCTCCACCTCAATCCACCCAGGATGGTCAACCTATGGGCTGCTGCTGTCCTGGGTTAGGAGCACAAATGGGTTCTTTCTCCCTCAGTTAATTATCTCTGGATAAGTACCCAGCGTAGGTACTTATCAATCCAATTGGGTTGATATTCAAAATTCACCATCAGTTTCTCTGTGCTGTGGACCAATCCCTTACACTAGACTCACACTAGAATACTCAGCTGGCCACCACCCAGATTTGCCAAATCTTGACATCTCTTCCTCTATACAGGAGCAGTTCTGTGACCTGCACCTCAGAAATCTCCCTTTTCTTGGTCCTCTACCAAGTACAATCATTTTTCCTGACTTTGGATTTATTGTTCTATTCACCTTTGAATAATTTCTCAACATACACACCCAAAAATAATATTTGGCATTTTCTAAAACTGATGATTAAAAAACTACATTATAACCCTCCACAGCGCGCTTTTGACTCCTTGACATTATACTTTAAATGTATGTGTTGATATGCGTAGCATTTGTTCATTAAATGCAACCACTGCTCTTTAGTCCATTGGCTAAACATTCTACAATGTATATTTGCTCATTCTTTCCCCTGAATATCTAAGTTGTTCCCAAATGTCACTACTTAAAGTGTTGCAGTCTGAAGATACACATTAGTTATAGTTCAGGAACTTACAACATAAAACATTTCTTTTCTCAGAGGCACGGTGATTTGGACAGAACTCTCTAAGCCTGGGGATCAAGGGGAACAGTGAACAGGGGAGTTCTGAACAATTTCACCACATTATACTTTACCTGACTTTTGCAGTAACGTTTATCAAACATGGGGCTCGATATACACCGGGAAACTCTTTATCGTTGAGGGACACCCCAAGTTCTCTGTAGTCCTTTTTCTGCTCCTTGAGTAAATACTAGAGCATCCTGAAGTGTCCTCTGCCCTTATTTCTGGGATGCTCAGAGACAACAGAGGGATAAGAAAAACCTAAACAAAATGAAAGGATTAAATACCATGGGGAGGTTTTCTGTGATCTGCCCACTACCACAGAAAGCACGAGCTGTTCATGGCGCTCCAACTGCTGCCCCGTGAACTTTGACTTGGATTGGAGAGCAGCAGCTCAGAGCAGTTGCTATGTTCTCCATCGTACTTTTAACATTTATTTTTATTTTATGCAGCTGGGTGCTTTGCCTGCATGCCTGTGTACCACATACACGCAGAATAGGATGTTGGATCCCCCTGGAACTGAAGTTACAGGCGGTTGTGACTTGCCATGCTGGTGCTTGGATGTGCTGGAAAAACAGACCCTGCTCTTAACTACTGAGCTAGCTATATATCTACTCCCCACCCCAAAGGTTTCTTTATACATTTTAGAAATGTATCTTATTGTTAATTGTCTTGCGAAGAAAACAGTTGAGTCCATTGATAGTTCGAATTGTTTGAGGCCTGCTTGGTGACCTGATACACTTTAATTATTACGAATGTTTGTGTATTGAAAAGAAATGCTGATTTTATTCTTTTTGTCTCCTTTCATTCTCTCCTTTCACAACACACCTCACAGTGCCATGCTTCTTCAGTAACTCCCCACTTGCCAGAGCTAACTAACTCTGCACAACCCTTTTCAGTTCACTACAGTGATGTCTCATGAAGAACTGAAACCAGTATCATGAGAGTACAATAAAACATTAAAGGTCTGCTTGTTCCTCACACCCACCACAGAGAGCTGCATCTACTCACCTCATGAAAGGCTTCTCCTTCTACCCTAACAGAGACACGAGTATTTCCTAATACTTACATTAGGGTTCTCCAGAGACAGAACTAAGGTTTTGTAGATAGGTAGATAGATAGATGGATGGATGGATAGATAGATAGATAGATAGATGGATGGATGGATGGATAGATAGATAGATAGATAGATAGATAGATAGATAGATAGATAGATAGATAGATAGATATGGGAGATTTACAAGAGGAACTGTCACACCGAATTGTAAAGACTTAATAAGCCTCACCATGGGCTATCCATAAGCTGGAGAATCAGAGAAAAGAAATATGTGGCTAGATCCAAATTGGAAGTCAAGTCCAGGAAACAAGTAAGGAAATTGTCAATCCAAGGATAAAACCTATGATCCCCAGGATGCCACTGTGAAGGTAGCTGAGTGCAAAGGCGGAACAACTTGATGCTCTGACAGCTTGGGCAAGAGGAAGATGCTCTGCTCCAGAAAGGGAGGGGTGATTACCTCTTCCTTGGATGTGGCTGATGAAATGATATGATCGTCCCTATGAAGCTCACCATGCACAGGCCACTCTCGTCTGAAAACACCTACACAGAGACACACACTGAAGTACCTCACCAGTCGTCCATCCATCCCCACCATCCAGGGAAGCTGACATTTAAACTTAACCATCAACCACCGCAATCACATGCATAAAATGATTAGTTTTGGATACTTGACTGACGGGCCTGTGATAAACATCAGCTGGGAGTTTGTCAGAAATGCAAATCCTCAGACCCTACCACAGCCCTCCAGTTCAGAAACTCAGTGGAAATGGGGGTCCAGCAATCTCCCAGCAGCTCTTACGTGGTTCTGGCGCCTGAGAAAGTTTGATAACTGCCCACATAAAAGCATAAAGGATAACAGTAATTAACTTCCCACGATAAGTAAAATGAAGACATATGTGGTCTCTAATGTGTCTCAGGTTGGCAAACAGAGAGATTTTAAACAGTAGGGTTCTTGCTACATGGCAAAAGGTTACATTAAAGGAGTGTCTGTAATTTGTGTAGTCTATTACATGTGAAAAGCATCAAGAGCTATTCCATTGACATATTTGTAAATAATTCTGATTTATGAGAAAACAAAGAGCATTGCTATTGATTTATAGGGAGAGTATACTTTGATTTATGGTTCTGTTTTATTACTACTGACCTCTGCATGATCCTATTTTGGGAGGAAGTTCTTTGGATCATGGTACTGCAATATTAGTCTCTAAATGAACACTTCCATTGGAGTTCATTTTCTGGCTAATTTGCATCCAAATGGCCCAATCTGAAACACTGATAACAGGGCTAAAGATAGTTTGAACAGCCACATCTATGGAAAAAAAGCTTATTAGTGTTCAGCTCTGAGAGTTGGTTGTATAATGCCAGAAGATCAACGTCCCCATCCATATAACAGTTCTCTAATCTCTGCCTTTCAAACATATAAAATGTACTTTCAGGTTATTGCTCAAATAAATAGAGTTTGAATATGTTATATAATACTTATAAAAGATGGTGAAAGTTGAAACATGTATTTGAAACTTTGCTGCTCCGCCCTTACACGTGTTATTTCAATAACCAATTAACTAAAGATCATTCTGTACATTTTGAAAGGAGCCACCGAGGCTCAGAACCGTTAAGTAGCTTGACCAATGTTACAAGTTGCAACTTAATCCAGTTTTACCTGACTTCAAAGCTTATGTGCTTGCCACTAACGTCTGTAATCTGTCCAGTGTGTAAGTGGGGGTGGGGGTGGTTCCTCAAAAAGTCCTTAGAAATAAAAGAGAGAAAGAGAGAGAGAGAGAGAGAGAGAGAGAGAGAGAGAGAGAGAGAGAGAAAGAGATTCAGCTCATGGAAAACGCAATAAAACTTACCCAAGCAAAGGTTATCTCTGAGTTTGAAGTTAATTGGTAGCCAATTCCAGGAAATGTGTTAAAAACGGAGATTGTTCAGGTTTTTCAAAGCTGGTATTTCAGAGTAGTTTTTTTTACATTTGGTGAGGTAATCTTGTCCAAAAATGAGTTATTGTAGCGTGCCAAGCCATAGTGATCACAGCGGCACAATTAGTTACAAAAACGCTGCCTAATGAACATAACAACTATTTATGGCCACTTTCCTGGATCCCAGGTCAGCATCCTTCTTTCTCAAGAACCATCAGTATCAGAGTCACCTCGTCCTCCATACCCGATCTGAGGGGACAGCACACAGGGAGGAGGCTCTCTGTGATCTTAAATAGAGGATGCGATATTCCCGTTCTCTCCTTTTAAGCCATTCTGTGGTTGCTTGTAAATGCTTAGGTTTAAAATAAAATTCAAATAAACCAAATTGCGGCTGCCTTTAGAGGATAGCTGAAATAACCGACCTTTTATGTGTTTCAGAAGAATGTAAAACTTAATGACAGCTCTAGAACGTTCTGGAGAGATACTCCGCAATGGCTTTATTGAAATCGGAAGACTAAAGTCTATCAAAACTACCTTTCTCAACAGGATAACTTGGAATACAGAGAACACATATAGAACACATATAAGAATAAAGCCACTACTGGAAAATGATCATCCAATAGGAAACATCTAAACTTAAAGAAAATCTAGAAAGTTCCCACAACTAAACTTGTCCCAAACAGATGTATGCAGTCAAATGAATATCACATAAAATTTTACTTAGACTATCTCGAAGCAGGAACATTTCTCAGAAATAAATGGATATTTTTCAATTATTTATCTTTATTTCAGCCTCTAAAATTTAGAACATTCTGTCATCACTACTTCATAATTAATGGGCCAGAAATGACAAATGTACAAGAGGCTCAGCTAAGAAAACCCAAAACCTGAATAGAGGTAATGCGGTTAGCCAAGGCTTCTGTAGTCAGAGCACCCAGCTCCCTGCCAGAAGTCTCTTTTCATATCCAAGCAACACAATACCAGGCAGACAGTACCGACTGAAGCACTCGTAAACTCTTTTTATGACTGGCTATGTACTCAAAATGAGCTTTATCCCAGAGACTCTTTAATAGGCATGACTACACTTTAAAAAAAAAAAAAGAAAAATATGAAATCAGGTTTAAAGTGAACAGTAACTTTTATCAAACTGATACATGCATAAGGTCTTGACAGGTTATCTGCATAGACACTATACTCAGGTCGTACACATGACAAAAATGCTCTGACCCCTGGGAGATGACCATAGGTGGGGGAAGCAATTCTAAAGTATTATGCTAGAAATAATATACAGCAATGGCAAGACTGTATTTTTATGCATAGGATGCTGATACTCTTGGCTTGTCACTTATCTGCAATGACTTGAAAGGCAGAAGTAGCTATGAGCCTATGGAGTATCTGTGAGCCCATGGAGTATCTGTGAGCCCATGGAGTATCTGTGAGCCCATGGAGTGGATGTGAGCCCATGGATTAGCTGTGAGCCCATGGAGTAGCTGTGAGCCCATGGAGTGGCTGTGAGCCCATGGAGTAGCTGTAAGCCCATGAAGCATCCCTTCGAGCAGTAAATCCCATTGCAAGATAAAAAGCAGCCTCTTTCTTATTGTCCCTTTTACAGAGTTAATACAGTGAGTGCTTATCTTCTCACTGAGCTAGCAAGTTCCTCTTGAACTTGAACTCTATTCTGTGTGTATTGTTGTGACTGGATTAATTATCACAAGATGAACTCACTTTGGTTGCTGCTTCCTTTTTTCCCCACCCTGCTCCATTAGCGCCCTTTTAGAGGGCATGGGCTTAGGAGTTACTTGCTGATCTCATTAACACAGCTCTCTTCAATGGGCTCCCTCAGTTCATTAATCTCCAGTAAAAGTAACCTATTTAGGATACAGTTGGAATAGCTCAGAGTCACTTAACATAATGGTGTGGCAATCAAATAAAATACACCCCAACTTAAATTTGTGCCAAGGAAAACTCTTGTTTCCCCTAGTTTTTTTACCTTTACTCCTAAATTTCTTTGCATCCATTGTTTTGATGAAACCCATCAACCTGGTACCTAACGCAGATGGCGCTATTTCTGACTCTCATCATGGTATTAGAGACTGGAGCAACAGCCTGGTAGTGGTGGCATACACTTTTAATGCCAGCACTCAGGAGGCAGAAGCAGGCAGATCTCTGTGAGTTTGAGGCCAGCATGGTCTAGAGTGAGTTCCAGGACAGCCAGGGCTACATAGAGAAACCCTGTTTTTAAACAAACAAACAAAAAGAAAAAAAGAAAAAAAGAAACACCCCCAAAAAAATGAAAGAAAAAAAAGAAAGAAAGTGGATCAAGAAGTCAGGATTTCCCGGGCGGTGGTTGCACACGCCTTTAATCCCAGCTCTTGGGCTGGGAGGCAGAGGCAGGCAGATTTCTGAGTTTGAGGCCAGCCTGGTCTTCAAAGTGAGTTCCAGGACAGCTAGGACTACACAGAGAAACGCTGCCTCGAAAAACCAAAAAAAAAAAAAAAAAAAAAAAAAAAAGTCAGGATTTTACACATGGACGGACCCATAGCTCTGGCTGCATATGTGGCAGAGGATGGCCTTGTCAGACATCAGTGAAAGGAGTGGCCCTTAATCCTGTGGGGGTTCGATGCCCCAGTGCAGGGGAATGCCAGGGTCGCAAGACCAGAGTAGGAGGGTGGGAGAGCACCCTCATAGAATCAGGGGGAGGAGGGATGAAGTAGGGGAATGGTGGGGGGTATCGGAACTGGAAAGGGGAAACATTTGAAATGTAAATAAAGAAAATACGCAATTAAAAAAAAAAAGTCAGGATGTGTGTTTCCTGCCTGTCTCCAGTTCTACCACATCACCATCAACTTTTCCTCTTTGTAGCTAAGAGAAGGTCACCAAAAATTATCTTCAATCTTCTCTTTACTCATAACCCGTGCTCCAATCTCAGGAGACTGACCTGTGTCAGTGGGGCTTCCTTGCTTTTCGGTTTCCATGGTGAAATCAGATGGAGGCTTGTTTCTTTCCTGTGACATTACTTTGTACTGGTCATAACCTTGAGTGCTGAGTCATTGCTGTCTCAAGGTGGAAGCCTGGGACTCTTCCTTCTTGCTTTGAGCCCCTCCCTCCAGGGTGTGCTTGAGATTCAGCAGCTACAATAATCAAGATGGCGTGTTATCCCCTGAGAGTCCCTTACGATGGTGGCTTTATGCTTTCCGCTTTGCTCAGGATCACAGGAAGAGCTTATTAAAACAGATCGCTGACCTTTGCCCCTGACGTTTTGGATCTGATTCTCTTTGGTGAGGCCGGAACATTCCTGCTTCTAACACATTCTTAGAAAGTGCTGACTCTGCTCATCTGAGATCAGACTTAAGAATCAATTAGAAAACGCTGTTCTGTAGAAACACCTTTGTTTACAAGCCAAATAGCAGGTGGGTAAAACTACCCAGGAAACTACGCCCACACTTGCAAACAGCTGGTTTGAGCAATAATTAATAGTACTGCATCTAGCAGTTAGGGTCGTAACTGGAAACAGATGGCATACTGCAAATAGGGCAAGTCCCTCCAGCCGATCAGCAAACTTGCAAACCTCTCCAGACTTTGCCATTTTATACTAAATACCTAGGCACATAGATTAAAAAAAAAGAAATCAATTCTCCCTTCTCCGTGTGCACTTGCTTAAAGCAACAAGGCACAAGGTCAGTCTTTGAGGTTGCAACCATCTATCTGGATCTATCTCGAGCTAAAAGGCTCAGGAGGAAACCAAGCTGTACGTTCTGCAGCTTGGAGTCTCTCTTCCCAGGAGTACCTGCCATGGCTTTGCATTCTCCATGACAGGAATTTATCGTCATTCAAAGCGGGACTCTCCTGAGTTTAAGTTTCTAGCAAAGCTTTTCTGTGATGGATCAAACTTTTACCTTGGCAGCCCTACTTCCTTCTGCTGATCTATGGCTCATTTCCCTACGACCTACGGCAACAGATCTTCTTTTTTCAACACGTGCACAGAGTGCTTTTCTTTCCATTTCTGTGTGAGAGGTTACATGTATTCTTGCTACTTTCTGTTTTTTTTTTTCCGCACTCCTGTCAAAGGCGAATTAAACTGGTGCACCAAAATGAGTCTTCATTTCACGCACCAGTTGTCTTCCCAAGTCATCGCCATTCTTTTTTAAAAACAAATGTCCTACTTTATACATACCCCCACCTGAACTACAGATTGGTTGGCGTCCTAGTTCCGAGCAATTTTTTTCGCCATTTCTATTTCTTACCCCACTTTATGTTTCTAAGAACCCATTCTACTGTTAAAGGCACCATGGTACCTTCACGGTAGAGAAGTCCAGGGTGTCACTCTGCTTTAATGTACATGTTGCTGACCATCTGTGAGCTTTCTTACAGAGATAGCCTGAGCTTCTACTGGGTACACGAAGACTTATTTTCACAAGGTGATGCTAAATTGTTTTCAAAGTAGTCTTATTAATTCAGAATTCCACTAGTATTGTGTGAGAATTCCTTTTGTCCATGTCTTTGCTACCTCTGGTAAGAACTGGTACGTACTGACTTTCTTTCTTTCAAAATATATTTTGCTGGACAGTGGTTGTGCACACCTTTAGTCCCAGCACTTGGGAGGCAGAGGGATTTCTGAGTTTGAGGCCAGCCTGGTCTACAGAGTAAGTTCCAGGACATGCAGAGATATAAAGAAACCCTGTCTCAAAAAACCAAAAAAAAATAAAAAATAAAAAATAAAAAAAAAATAATAATAAATTACTATTTTGGTGGTGGTGGTGGTATTGTTGTTGTTGTTTGAGACAAGGTTTCTCTGTGTTTTCCTAGTTGGCCTGAAACTCATTATGTAGAGAGCAGACTGACCCCTAATACACAGAGATCCACCTATCTCTGTGTTGGCTAAAAGTGGTAAGTCCTTGCTTCTGCCTCTCCACTGGGCTCAGGCAGTTCAGAAAGGGGGGTGGGTCACAGAAAGTTGACTGTGCTTACCCCATGCTGGCACCGGGTGGGCATCAGGCAATGTGAAACCTCAGGGACACTGCTCTGGGGGTAGAGAGCTCAGTCTGAGGTCCAGCGGGCATCCGGAGCTGGCTCAGGGGTACCTGGGCCTTCAGGGAGGTCAGAGCCATCTGGTTCTCAGGCTCTTGGGCACCCAGGCACACTAGAAGCCTTGAAAGAGCCAAGAACGAAGTGGGGGCATATGGGCTGGATTGGCCCAAGGCTGAAGGAGGAGAAAGGGAGAGAAGCTCCGGCTTTGTCCCATGGGGTTGAAAGTTCTTGGCTTGGTTGCAGAGGCTGGCTTGGCTTGTGTGTGTGGTCACCATGGCTGGGTACGCAGAGAGGTCTTCTGTGGGAGATTAGATGACAGCTCTGTAAGTAAAGACCTTCTCCATTGCCCCCCACAACAGATCCTGAGGAAAGAGAAACAGTCTGTGGTTTTAAGGCTTTTAATTGTCATGACAGACAGTAGATGAGTTAAAAAAACAAAACAAAACAAAACAAAACAAACAAAACAAAACAAAACAAAACAAAACAAAACACGTACCTCAGTTTTCTCAGGACAGGCCTGAGGTTAAATACCTTTTGCAGGGAGGAGGGTCTGGGAAGGAATGCTTAATTGGCTAAGCCCTTCTGGCCTTTAGGTACCTCATTAATACGGAGATCGATCTTGAGGCTACATGACTGACAGACACAAATCTATGGAGAGCTGTAGCCTCATGTCAGGAGCCTAGAGTCTGGGTGCATGGCAAAACACCTGCCATCTCTTAGGGTCACCTGGGGTCTCCTGTAGTTTCTAGCCTGTGCTTGACCAAAACCAGGCTGCCTTTCACGATCCAACACCTCTGCCTCCCAAAGTGCTGAGATCAAAAGCCTATACCACCACACATGGCCTCCAACTCTTTCTCGATGCAGTGTTACTGTGTAGCCCAGACTGGCATCAACCTCACAGTCCTCCAGCCTCTACTTGCTAAATTCTGGGATTACAGGTGTGAGACACCATACATACTGTTTTAGGTGGTTGGGATCAGTTTGCTAATGCTAGTCTTGGGAAAGGGTATTGAGATTTCAACTTACATGATTATTTTAAAAAGCAAATCTTTCTCTGAGGACTAATGAAATCAGTTACCTCTTCATGTATACTGTGCTAGTGTTGTGTGAAACAGTCTCCTTCAAAAATTAAAGTATTCCATTCTGCAGGGACAATCCATAGACAGGATGGTAAAGAATTCAAAATAGCGCCAGAAAGTCCCCCAAACTGACAAGATTTGTCAGCCCCCAGTTCCAGTGCCAAACAATAAAACTGAGAGTCACTCTCCTACAAGTCAAACTGTAAAGAAGACTCCAATGCCAGACTAGACCAGTTGCCTGGAAGAAGCAGAAACCAACCGAGGTGCCTGGAGGAGATTTAGGCCAACTGTGTCACTTGGAAATGGCACTCTTCAACTTGTTGAGCTTCCTGTAAGCTGTACAGTATGCTCCAGGCCCCTTGCCCTTGAGAGTCTCCATTTGTGCTGTGGTGGGCTTGGTTTATGCAGTTGTCTCCTCTGGGTCATTTCTACCCCTCATCTGTATTTTTGCAACTGATCCCAATAAAACTCAGTCTCACCAAATTGGACTTTGGTGTTATCTATTCTTTGGTCTATCACGGGGACCCTCTTTGGGGAGAGTAGGTGTGTACATGTGCTGGTATATGTGTGGTCTCCTCATGGAAAGTTTTGTCAAACAAGAGTTGGTTTCCTATAACTGCTGTAGCAAATTACACTTACTGAGATATCTTAAAACAACAAAAATACTTTCTTTCATACTTCTGAATGCCAGAAATCCAAAATCAAGAGATGTTGGCAGGACTGTACTTTCTACTGAGTACAGAAAATGTTCTGCCCTTGTAACTGTAGTGGCCCCAAGCATTCCTTGGTTTGTGGCTATGTAACTCAGCATCCGCTACTGGCTCCACATGCCCTTCTTCTCCAAGTGTCTCTTCAGAGTGGCTTCCAAGATTTCACAATTACCCAGAAGACTCAGTTGTAAATTGTGAATCTTTTCTTTCATATTCAGATATTTTTTCCTTTGTTTTGTGGTCCTGGGAAGGATCTCAGAGCCATAAACATGGTAAGAAACTCGGCTCCACTACTGAGCTACTATTCAGCTTTGCTTAGAACATTTTATATCATTCATAGGAAACACTTTAAAATGAATTACTTTTTAAATATTCTTTTCTAAAGCTTAACAATCCGTTTTATAGCTTTACCTTTTAATCCACCAAAAATATGTGTGAGCCTGGGCAGTGGTGGTGCGTGCCTTTAATCCCAACATTCAGGAGGCAGAGGCAAGCGGATCTCTGAGTTCAAGGTCAGCCTGGTCTATAGAGTGAACTCCAGGAGAGTCAAAGCTACACAGAGAAACCTTGTTGTGAAAAACCACAAAAAGAAAGAAAAAGAAAGTGTGTGTGTGTGTGTGTGTGTGTGTGTGTGTGTGTGTGTGTAGTTTGGTTAAGGGTACACAATTTTTTCCCAGGGATAGGATTAACGTATTCTTTTTTAGCCTTATTTGATCGATGTCTCCAGCAACTACAGTTATTTTATAATAAGATGACTACATGACAGCCTGTTCTGACATGACAAAGGGACTTAGGGATAGAGTCAATGTTTGAGTGATAACTAGGCACACTACAAATCACAACCAGCACAAATCATTTAGAAAGAATTGGGAAATCCCTATCAACCGCCCTAATTTTCTAGCACCACAAAATGCATGCTACCCTACAAGCCAGAACAAGTATTTCTATGTACTCAGAAGCCTATCTCTAGGCAGGTCTGACTATAAACATAAGTAACTTAGGGCGATTCATTCTGCCCTCTTCATCGGGTGCATACTCATCGGATGACATCATCGAATGCAATGGTGCCAAGAGACTCAGGGTTTACCTTTCATTCAGCAGGTGCATGAGTCAGCATTGTCCTGTGTGGCTCAGGAAGCCATGGACATAGCGAGTCTTTGCAAGTCTCCTCAGTTTCGTTGTATGAATTAGCCAGTTCTGTGTGAGAGTCAGTAGAAAGAATCCACAGTTTCATGTCTACCACACCACACGAATACATAAAAAAAGAAATCCCTCTGAGGTCTCAGAATAATCCAGTTTTTTTTTTTTTTTTTTTTTTTTATGTGTATTGTTCTGTTTTGAACAAAGAAGGAAATAATTCTGGAACTTAAAATAGCCCATCATTTCTGTACCTTATGAAAAGTCATGTTCAGAGGCGAAAACATGCCTATGATTTGTTTTTGGATGTTGTTTCTTTCTTTCTTTTTTTTTTTTTTGAGGGGGCGTTGTTTTTGGAATAATCATTCGTTGCTTTTGAACGTCTCTAGACCAACATGGTCCAAAATGGTAGTCATTACGGCATGTGGCCATTTAGATTTAAATGAATTGAAATTTACTAAGATAAAAACTCAAAGTTCCTCATTTTGCATGAGCCACACGTCAACCATTCAACAGCATCATGCAGTATGACACAGATGGACATTTCTAGTAGCATGTAAGATTCTTCTGGATAGTGCTGCCAAAAATGTCCTCCCCCAATCTAGTCCATGCTTGCACCATTCATGCTGTAATCTGTAGTTCACCAACGTTTCTCATGCAGTATGTGTGTGTGTGTGGGGGGTTGTATGTGTATGTATCTATATGTGTATGACTATGTGTGTGAGTATGTATATGAGGTATATGTATGTCTGTGTGTGTGTGTGTATACATGCAGCATGCATGTGGAAGCCGGAGACTGAGTAAGGTGCCTTCCTTAAATGCTCTCCACTTTATTTACTGAACCCAGTGCCGGTGGATTCAGCTAGTCTATCTAGCCAGTTTGTGTGAGAAATCCCCTTTCTATGACTTCTGAGTGGCATTCATATGCCTGCAGAGCTCTAATGGAAGTTGTGGGGTGGGAGTGGATGAAGATGGGTGGGATCCAAACTACAGTTCTCACGTGCTCACAGCGAGCTCTTTATCCACTGCACCATTTCCCCAGCCCTCATCCACTATTGTGTTTTTTTTTTCCCCCACAATACTTTTGGTAGAAAGCTGTTTTTCTAAAACTTATCCATGATTATGGAACAACCTCCCCCCCCCCAAAAAAAAAACCTGAACAGCTAAAATCTTCTCACATTGTTTCTAAAATGAGAATATTGGGAGCAGCTGGGTGGGGTGACACAATACAGGGTCCCCTTGCATTTAGGGTGTCCAGTGGGATTTACAGGTCACTTGGAAATTCTATGTGTGGCTGAACCTCATGATATTCTTTCATCTCTTACCATCTGTGAAGTAACATACTGTCAGCCTGTCTACCTTCAGCAAGGATCCTATCCATGGGGTGAGCTAGAATCCCCACCCCGGCTTCATGTCACACTTTCGTAGCTTCCTACTCTCTGGCGCCTTTCCTGCTCCTCAGACATTTTGTTTTCAGGTGAGCTCAACCTCTCTCGCCTACTGCAAAGTCCATTGCAATAGTTCCTCCAACTGTCTCAGGAGTCCAGAATAAAGTCTGCTTTTCTAGTTTAAGGAGTATTGAATGTTTTTTCTTTAATACTACCTGGAACAACTATCAAGTTGAGTGGAGAATTAAAGGAACAATTACTTATTTCTTATCATTCTTTTACTTACTAGGCACAGGAGAAAAAACCATGTTACAAACTCCTGCCCAGAAAAGGGATGGGGTAGCAGCGTGAGGTCACCTTTGTTTCTCTCCTAAACAAACAAACCCCCACAGCCTGCTTACAGAGGCTTCTTCCACTACAACACAGTTATTAAAAGGACAAAGTATGGGCAGAAGGGGCCTGGGTGAATAAAGGCCGATTTTGGGTTTTGGCTTGGCATTTGATATTGGCAATGGGAGCCACAAACAAATTCCAATTTCAAATGTCATGGACTTGCTGACAGTATGTGCTTCCAGCTGATTAGATTATTCTCTAGTAATTATTGGATATCCAGGTTTACTTAACATTCATTGGAATAGTTTACGAGCAATCCTTAAGTTGCTATTGGAAATGGTGCTAGAAAATTCGGGGACATTTGAGAGGAAACACTGGGAGTAGTTAAACAAAAAATGAAATTTCACGATCTTATTTTGTTTGCCATCATGATGGAAAAAGAGGTGCCTGCTATACTAAATTATTCTATAGAGAAATTGTCTTCTCATTGTGAAGGACGGAACTGACGTTGTCACTCCCAAATGGATGCTATGTGAATAGGAGCATGCTCTTTAAAATGGTGCTAAGGTTAAATCACTTCACAATGGTAGCTGATAATCCAAGAGGAGTGATGTGAAATGGGAATTTCTGATTTTGCTGGAGATTCAGTTGTGTCACGTGATGCTTTTCTGGAAACTGTCTTTTGTGAAAGGATGTTTTGCCTGAGAACAGACATGTAGTGTTATTTTTTTTTTCTGGAAGTTGCCTGGTGAAAGAGCATGTGATGTTTGGCTGTAGCGGACACTTGAGAGGACACACAATGCTTGGACGGGGTATGAGTATACCCAATGGACAGTGGACCACACTCTGACATTGCAAGTCTTTGCTGGACATCGTTGGAATTTGCTGATGCTGGTCTTCCCTGAGGACACTCTTGCGTTGGTTCGCCTTGCTTTCTTTCTTGATCTTTGTTTGTCCTGACTTCATAGAAAGAACCACACCAAAGAACTTCTGGCTGCTTCTTGTTGTTTCTGTGGACTTGTGCTGACCATCAGAACCTCATGTTTTCTTCTGGATCCAGACGCTCCTGCTGATCTGTGTTTAGTGTTTTGCTAGTGGACTGGACTGCTGAAAACGAAGATTGGAATTTTGCCAAACAACTATTTCTAAACAGGTCCACAACCCCTGTTTCCTATTAACCTTTCTTTCTCCTACCTCTGGTAGAAGGTGGGCTGTAAGGGAGGTTGAAGCATTAAAGAGCCATAATTAAAGTAGGTTTTGAAAAATCTAAGCCTAAAGTGATCTCCTTAGACCCTTAGCAGAGGAGAAAACTACCAGAAAATTCTCTCTCTCTCTCTATCTCTATCTCACTCTCTTTCTCATCTATCTATCTATCTATCTATCTATCTATCTATCTATCTATCTATCT
>JANHMN010000015.1:34196354-34211094 GCA_030674055.1 Rhabdomys pumilio
TCTATCTATCTATCTATCTATCTATCTATCTATCTATCTATCTATCTCTGTCTCTTCAAGTACAGAGGAAGTAAGTAAGTGCCACTGTAGAATAGTGCAAGGGCATTTCATAAGTTGGGTAGAGGAAGAACAGTCTCAGCAGAAACAACACTGCTGGCATTTTGCCCTAAGACTTCCAGCCCTTGGAACTGTGGGGGGAAAATCACTATGAAGACACTCAGTTTGCTGTATTTTGTTATGTAACCTGAATCAGTTACTTGTCTCATTGCTGTAATAAAACACCTGACAGAAGCAACTTAATAGTTGTAGAAACTTATTTTGGCTTACAGTTTCAGGGTGTACAGTCCATTGTTGTAGGCAGAGTGAGGAAATAGGAACATGAGACAGCTGGTCTCAAGATAGCCACAGTCAGGAGGCAGACAGTGATGCCTGGTTCTACTCAGCTCACTCTTTCCTTTTTACTCAGTCTGGAACCCCATCAATGGAATGATACCACCCACATTTAGCATGGGTCTTCACACTTCAATTACCATAATTTGGGTAATCCCTCCCTCACAGACAGGGTGAGATAGAATTTTTTTTCCATTGTGATTCTAAATCCTATCAAGCTACCAATCAACAGTAACTATCTCAAATCCCTCCAGGAGACCAGTGTATTTGCTGCTGAAGGAAAACCTCAAGAATCTTTCCATTTTTATCATTAGAATTAGTCCCAATTCCTGTTAACCAGCAAGTGGAAAGAGGTATACAATATATTATTGTTTTATTTCAAATAATTCATTGTTCATTTGTAAAAGGATTTTTTAGTTGTCATAGATCATGCTAGATTCAAGAAACTCAAATTCTGATACATGCCAGTTTAAGTAATATGGAAATGTGTGCTCTCCCATATAAAGTCCTGAGCAAGATGTAAGTGATTCACCTCATTGGCCTCCCCCCCCACACAGATCCTGGTTTAGATCTCTTCCTCAGTAAGCAAGTACCCAAAACAGTGCCTAGTATGATGTCCAAACCTAACAATGTCCTAAGAGACAATATTTCTTATGCATTTTTATTAGGAAGAAGGGGTATTATTTTTTGTTTGTTTTGCTTTGTTTTGTTTTTCTTCTTTGGAGGCCCCAGCCTATTTACTCTAGCGTCTCATTGGCCATGATTAATTCACAGGCCCGTGATGAGAAGTATAGAACTCCTATCATGCTTTCAGATAGACCAGGTGTTACAGAATAGACATATAGGATGTTGCAATACCACGTTGCACAAGTAAGATCTAGAGAGTTTCTGCTCAAGATTTGTTTAAAAGTGATACCAAGATAAGAGATGGAATCTAGTAGCAAAAAATGTGCAGATGAGGGACTCTATTCCCCCGGGGTGAAATGACTTGTCATATTTTATTAGTTACTTTTCTGTCACTGTGACAAAACACCATGACAAGCAATTTATAGAAGAGATTATTTAGTCTCAGAGTCCCGGAGGGGTAACAGTCCATCATGGTATAGAAGTAGCAAGCATGGCAGCTGGAGTACCAAGTGGAGAGCTCACATCTTGAGCTTAAGCACCATGCAGATACAGTGAGCTAGAAATGGCTTTAAACTTTCAAAGCTCACCCTAGTGATATACGTCCTCCACCAAGGCCATACCTTCTCACCCTCCCCAAACAGCACTACCAGCACAGAGGACCAAGTGTTCAACTGCATGAGCCTATGGGGAAGATTCTCATCCAAATCACCACATACCTATAGGCATAGGTGAAGAAAAGAAAGGAGAATTACAAAGAGAAAGAAACACCAGCAATTCTAGACTAAGACTGGGAAATGCAAGGTAAATATTAAAATGCTGGTCATGAAATCCTGAGATAGTCCTTGTCAGAATTCATTGAGCATCATTGGTGTGTGTTTTTCTGTTTGTTCATCCTAAACAAGTTAAAAGCCATATGCTGATTTTGAATTTAAAATCAATGTGCCAGAGTGTATGTGTATCTACCTAGCAAAATAAGTAATCCAAACAAGTAATGGATGCATCACATATATATTCCTAAACACAATCAGGGATGTTCTTCTTCTGTGATTAAAGGGCCCACTTATGAAGAATAATTTATTCACATACAGCATAGCTACTAGAAAGAAACATTCCTTTCTGGCTGAGGCTTGATAAGTATTTTACCCTCTTCCAGACCGGTTTTTAAACTGCAGCATTGCTGATCTTTAATGTAAAACAGCCCCGGTTCATAAGGAGTACAGATGGAGAACAGGCTCTCAGGAGCTGTGCTGCATTACAGTAGACAAGCGTGTTGGCTTTACAGCTACGCAGCTGCAGACTTTAGTCCAAAACACTGAATTATCTTATCTATAGCACACTTCAGAGTACATTCTCATCTGTGAAATGAGGGTAGGGGATTAATGACTAATGCTTCCTATAATTCTGTATTAGGGACTTTCAGAGACAACCTAAGGAAAGGAAGATTTATTTTAGCTCAAGGTTTCAGGACATTGCTGTATATCATGACAAGGCATGGCAGGACAGTCCATTCAGAGGGATGGAGTGGCTGAGCCTGATTCCTGGAGAACTGGGATACAGAGGGAGCTATGATCCTTAAAGAGCTGCCACTACACTAGTGGCTTGCTTCCTTTAGCCGAGTTGTATCTACTACATTTTCCAGTCTTCCAAAGCAGCATTAGCCATAGAAGAACTTAAAACATGAGCCTGTGAGGGTATTTTAGATTCAAACCATAAAAGACTTTGTGAGAGGGGCTGGAGAGATGGCTCAGTGGTTAAGAGCACTGACTGCTCTTCCAGAGGTCCTGAGTTCAACTCCCAGCAACCACATGGTGGCTCGCAAACATCTGTAATGGGATCTGATGCCCTCTTCTGGTGTGTCTGAAGAGAGCAATGGTGTACTCATATTACATAAAATAAATAAATAGATCTTAAAAAAAAGACTGTAAGAATTAATTAATATATATATTTGTTACTATATATTTATTAGTGTATATGTTACCATATATATTATTTAGTATATATATGAGAAATACAAGAATATGTATTTGTATATATGAGGAAAAAATGAGAATGTATATACATATATATGTGTGTGTATATATACATATATTTGCATATTCTCATTATATATTTGTGTGTGTGTGTGTGTGTGTGTGTGTGTGTATCTTAAATACAACCATAGAACAATTGGTTCTGAAGTAAGTGATTGTTACTTGTTATTGTGGATTTTGTGAGCTTCAGAGCTGACTTGGGAGTGTCAAGATGAATACCAAGATAACCACACCGTTGTAACAGTGGTAATTCTTTATTGATATCTCTCACAACCAAGAGCTAGATTTGGCTTTCCTTGTTAGTCATTTTGGAGACCTTGATGGGGGAAAAGTAAGCAAAACTCTGTGAAATCCCTCAAGTTTAGACTTTTATCTGTCAAAGACCAGTTTCACGTCGTATCTTTTGACTTAAAGCCTGATGCTCCCTTTGCTTATTCCTACTGAAAAAGCACCTAATCATTGTCTAGATCCTTCTTTTTTCCTGCTTGAGAAGGTAAGCGTGGCATCCTCTGATGGCTGAGCTGAACGAATTATGGCAAGGGTTCTATTTTGTTTGCAAAGATCTGTTCCCGAATAACTCGAGGGATATGGAGCTTACATTTTCAAAGGGACAGCAAACCTCTACAACTACCCTGTTTCACTGTGTGTTTTTCAAGGAAATGAAGAAATATGAAGAATAGCCATCAAGAAACAATTGGTAAGGCCTCTACATATTTTCCTGACTGAATGTTTATGGTGTCTAAAATTTTACCGTTAGAATGAAAGGTTATCATTAGGATATATTTTTAAGAAAGCCTCCACGACTCTGAATTGGGAAAGGAGGGGTAACATTGCCACACCTATAGTTAACCACAGCTGATTCTCACCAGGCTGGGCAGTTGTGTGGCTTAAGGTTCCTCTTATAGGGTATAAGCAGATCCCAAAGCAGAGCTGAATTTGAATGCAAAAAATAAAATAACTAATGTTTGGGGTCATGGACAGACACTTCTGCTACTTCCAGAAGTGTGGGTGCAAGAAGGAGGCAAAAGGAATGTGACAGAGCTGAAAGCATTGCAGAGGGATGGGGATGGTGAGGTGCAGGAGAGGGTGAGATGCCAGTGGGATACCAAGGAGGATAGGATGCCGGGTGTCAGTCTGGCTTATGGAGAGGCATTTGGTTCTAGGGCTAGTCCTAGAAATGACTGAGAATGCTATCTTGTTTAAAATTATGAGTTTCCCTGTGTTCTGTTCTAAGCAAAGACATAAAAACAGCTAAAAGGCTGTGTTAATATTTCTTAATCACATAAGTACACCTCATCTATTAGGACTTGAATCTTACATAATTTCATTTAGCACGTAGTTGTTGGTACTTGAGAAATACCTGGGGAATGAGTGAATCCTTTCATGACTCTGCACTCCCCTTACTTTAGAACTGGCTCAGCACTGAAGTGGGAACTTGAAATTCAATGCTTGATGTAGCCTTAAAAAATTAAAGATATATAGCAAGGTATTTCTAGTAGTATTCTCTGCTGTGATCAAGGTGGTTTTAAATTCATTTTGACTTGAACAGCCACTAACCGGATGTGGCTAGTCAACATATGATTCATAGTTTGAAAGATTAAGAAATTGAATGTTAATTCAATTTTATTTAAACCAAAATAGCCAATGGCTAGTCCAGATCCAGTCTCATTGCTCAGGTCAAATGGTTTTGTTCAAATTATCCTGTCCTCAACTTTTAAAACGAGCTATTTTTTAAGAACTAATACTACCGCCGGGCGGTGGTGGCAAACGCCTTTAATCCCAGCACTTGGGAGGCAGAGGCAGGCGGATTTCTGAGTTCGAGGCCAGCCTGGTCTACAGAGTGAGTTCTAGGACAGCCAGGACTACACAGGGAAACCCTGTCTCAAAAACCAAAAAAAAAAAAAAAAAAAAAACACAAAAAAAAAAAAAAAACCAACAACAACAACAAAAAAAGAAAGAACTAATACTACCAATAAAACGTAAATTCCTCTGTGTTCTTTTAAAACTGGAATACCTTGGTTTGCCTAAGCAACTCTAAAGACTAATCTATCAAACCAAATTGACTTGTGTGTGCAGCAGTGCCTTGGGAGAGTGTGCATCATTTGGTGGACGTGTATGTGTCGTCAATGCTTAACATTGTGGACCTAAAAGCAGCGCTGCGCATGCACAGTTGCCATAGTGAAGGATAGAAATGGCTAGGCACTGACAGGCTTGCTTGATGGAACAGTCTTCTCTCGGATTCCCCTCTCTCCAGCTGCCCCTGGGTGTTCAGTGGCCTTTAAGGTTATCCTCCACACCCGTTCCGGCCCCCCCCCCCCCCCCCCCCCCCCCCCCCCGCCATCCTTTTCTTCCCCCCAGCCTTCTAAAGCCTTCCTCCTCCCTTACAAGAAATTTCAGACCGCAAAAGAAAATAAGGGGCCCGGGAGAATAAGTGATAAGAAGTACCTTTTAGGAGCATGCTAGACATTTTCTACGATGCTCAGTAAAAACAGATGTCTGTACGAATGGAGGCTTGCTTTTAACGTACAAGTTTTACCATTTATAACAGATATTGGGCTCGTACTACCTCAGATCAGGGAGTCAGTCCGCTGGAGCTTGAAGCAGTTCTAAAGCCTATGCACACACCCACAACACTCAGTCAGTCTCTCTCTCTCTCAGTCTCTCTCTCTCTCTCTCTCTCTCTCTCTCTCTCTCTCTCCCTCCCTCCCTCCCTCCCTCCCTCCCTCCCTCTCCCCCTTCCTCCCTCTCCCTCTCCCCCTTTCTCCCTCCCTCCCCCTAGCTCCCCTAGCTTTGTTTGCTCTTAACCTCTAGAAACTACACAGGCCAATCTATTTACGTAAACGGATGAAAATATGTTGGTAGAACCTGACTCCGGGGTCCTATCCCCTCCTCTCCTAGGTTCCTTCAAATCTAAGAATAATCGTTTGGAGCAGTGTCAGTTTACATAAATGGCTCCCTTAGAATCTCATGCTGTTTAGGAGATGCATTTTGGTATTTTAGTGGCATTAAAAAAAAATCCCTTAGTAGATAGTTTCCCAGAGCCTGGACGCTTATATAAAAGCGACCTGTTCACTTATAAATTAAGCTTCAACGGGGTTTGCATTTTTGTAAATTTATGTTGTTTCGAGGTGTAGGCAATTGATTTGTGTATTAGCCATTATCACTACAGATTACTTGTATGATACGTTAAAAACTGGCTCCGCCCCCGTCGCTTCCCCCTACTTCTCGAAATCTATGATTCAGACTAGGTCTAAAGAGAGAGGAGCATTTGGAAAGGATTTGGAGATTAAAAATACGATTTTCAACAAAAAGACCACAAGCAGCATTGGCCAACAAGAACTATTTAAAATTTAAATAATTTAAAAATTTAAAACATCACAGCCCCAGAAGTTGGAGGACGACAAAAGTCCGAGTCGTCCAGTAAGCTTGCAGAGACTGATCGCGCTTCTGCCCTGAAAAAAAAAAAAAACCAAAAACCCGGGCAGGCGACAGACACGTTGCGATGAGTTTCAGCTGCAGAAGAGGAAGAGCATCACCTGCAGTCCGAGGCGTGGGAAACGCTGCCGGACCCGGTTGGGAAGCCCGGGAGGCGAGCGCAACGGGGGGCCCTGGCTGGCTGATCCGGTGGTGAGTGCGAGGAAGCCGGCGCTCGCCGGAGCCCGGAGACTCCGCGGGGAGGAGAGGGACGGCTGCGGCCAGGGAGATCACTGCAGCGGGGATGCTGGCGGCAGCCTGGGCGTTCTTAACTGCAACTGGCTGGGAGGCCGACTGAAGCCGGAGAACCCGGTCAGCGCCGGGGAGCCGGGGGCGAGGCGGGGCTCTGACGTCACCTCCCCTCCCCCAGCCGCTCCTAGAGGGAGGAGTAGGGAAAAGAAGCAGAGAGATCCGCCGCAGTTGCCGGCCGTAACTCCTCAACTCGGCAGCTGGCTGCCTGGACATGTCCTGACAAACTTGGCTTCCCCTCGGCCTTCTCTCCAGACCTCGTGCGCTCTCTCTCCACCTCCTTTTGGTGCTCAAACTTTCCCCGGGTCGAGAGCCACTGGAAATGCGTCCACCTGAGTCCCGCCAGCACCGGAGGAGGAGGATCGCGCTCTGCTTGGGGATATGCTGAAGATCCAAAGGAGGCAAAGTTGGTACTTGGAGCCCGGATCCTAACAAATATCCGAACGGCGTGGGAATTACCCAACTGCCGGGGACTGTAAGGGAAAGCACCGAGGACCGGGCTACTGTGGTGAGTTCTTTGTTCAGTGCATGCCTTGTAGAATTTAAGTTTAATCGTAAATGAAATAACGTGGGGGTGTTTCACTGTGAGCGAGTTGGGGGAATTCAAGTGTATCCTCCATGGTCTGCGCTCAGGGAACTGGACTGCCCCGTGGCCTTCACGGGGCGCGGGAATGGAAGGCAGGCATGCGCAGCTTTTGGAATTCACAAAATACACACAGAGCGCTGTTCAAAAGAACTTGAGAAGTGAAGCCGTTTGTGCATTATTTTCAGTGTAACTTGTTATAGAAATGGTGCCCAGGGAGGGCGCGTTGGGAACTGGGTGATCTGCAGTGGCGCAGCGCCCTCTAGTCCGAGCACTGGGCAAGGCGCGCTCCCAGCTCCCAGCTCAGTGCAGACCTCGAACTTGGACCTGCCGGGTACGTTTAACGACGTGGACCAGACAGAGCTCGATCGCTTCCACCTCAGCCTTCATTTTCACCGGACGACACTTAATACATTTCAAAAAAAAAAAAATTAGCTTGGGTGGACTGAGTGTAGAGGCAGTACTGGGGGAAAGGATTTTTTTTTGGCGGGGGATGGGGCAACGGTCCCTCTTCCACCTAATTTCAATGAGGCTCGGGGGACAGGATCAAAGAAGATCGACTATTTAAAGGATGTTCACGGAACTTGAACTACAATTCTCTTCATGTGAAGGCAATTCGCTCGTAGCCAAAAAGGTATCTCCATTTTGTTCTGTTGGTGGCTAAAGTCTTAGCAAAATGTGGCAACACAGGAGACTGCATTTTTGGCTTTCAGCGGTTCCTGTAGCGACCAAGTGCAACTTCTTCCAGGCAGTGAGATCCATTAGTAAGCCTGGCTATCTAGGATTCTTAATTAGATATTTTAGTCCGAGTAAGCACTAATATATCAATGAATGGTTTTTTTTTTCAGATTTTTTTGTACCATTTAGAAAATCCAGTGATGATTTAATGTTATGGAACGATGTGTTTTTATACTTTTTATTGTTCTTCGCCTCTCCTAGGCCCTCTTGCATCCCTTCCCCCAACGGCTTGCTGTGTGTGTGTCTACGTTTTGTTGAGAGTTCCGGGGAGGGTAGGGGAGGGGTTCGCAAACTGGTTGAGGTTGGAGATCAGGTCTCCCACTTTGACTGCGTTCACTAACCAGTAACTCCGCGAGCACTCTGCGCAATTGCAGCCGGGGCCAGATGAGGCTTTGGGTTCCGATGCTGTTTGCCTTTTCTGGGTGTTGTGAATATATGAGTTCTAAATTGTGAGCGGGGATTTCAGAGGTACGAATTAGCATGCTCATTCTGCAGGCACTACTTTTTCTTCCCAAGCGTAACCTGCTAGCTAGACAGACACCATTATTTTTTTTCCCAGTCACTGTGGTTTAAGATGGCTTAAGAAGTGACGTTAACTTTGAGCCAAAGAAATACACTCTAGCCCCCGTCTGCCGTGCAGTTCCCTCTGCAGCCCCCTCCACCCGCTCCTAGGGAAATCTGATCTCTTCGTCCTCGCAGTGTTAAAATGATCGAGCCCCACAAACTTTCCGAGGTCAAGTCCTTCCTCTTCTCTGGGCTGGGTCCCAAAGCGTGGCTGGCTTCGGCTGAGTCTGGTTTGCTCACCAGTCGGTACTTAGAGCTCTGCCGGCGCCGGGGGTAGACTTGCAGCCCTAGGAAGTACGCTCGGGCGCCAGAGGGAGTTCTGCAAGTGGGGAGCCTGCTCACCCGGTATCTCGTTATCTCGCAGGAGAACTTGTAGCTGCGGGGCCAGGCTCACCTATTACAGGACCCTTGGGGCAGAATTAAGCGCTGAGAATGCGCACCGGGATGCTCTGCTGCCTTTGTCCAGCTGACCCGGGGATTGAGGAGGTGCGGGCGAGTGTGGGCGCCGTCTGTCTCAGGAGGCTGGCATGGGGCTCACCTCCGCGATTCGGGAGGTCCAACCGAGTCTGAATTAACAGGTCGCGAGAAAACTTATGCATTTCCCCTGGCCTAATGTGGATTTCAGGAGGAAGTAAATTCCGACCTAACTGCATTCCTTTCCAGACCCTCTGTAGTTTTTTTTCACTCCAGCGGCTGCAGCCTCAGAGCGAGGCATTCAAATGCGGATTCGGGGATTTCCTGGAGGTTGGGAAAAAAGTCTAAAGGAATGTTTGCGGGGTGGGGGAAGCTGTTCCTTAGGTCCTAGGTGACTTCTCCTCACTTTCTTAAGTCTTTTTTTTTTTGGGGGGGGGGGGGGAAGCAAATGTTTCCCCTCTCCTAGCAGGGAACACTCAATAAAATTCCTTCCAGCAGCAAGCAGCAGCAGCAGCAGCAAGCAGCAGCAACAGCAGCACGATATTCTAGCACAGTCCCCAAACTGACCCTCCCGGTCCCGCAAGCTCCTGGAAGGCGCTCGCCTGTCTCCACGTCGGACGCCCGTCTGGGTAGCCCCCGGGCGGGCGCTTCTGCCCGGGGGCGGGGCGGCCTCGCTCTGCGCGCACGGAGTCGGGGAGTCTCGGCACTGGAGAAACGAGAGCCGGCGCTGGCAGGCGTGGCCGCGGGCGGAGGGATACGTACGGCGGGGAGTTGGAGCGCGCGGGCCGGGCTGGACGCGGCGGGTCTGGATGGCCGGCGGCGCCACGCGGACGTGCGGGCCCAGTGCGGCTCCCGGCACAGCGGGCTCCCGCCGCCGGGCGCGCTGAGCACCCGGGCTGTGCGCCTCGACCGCACCGCCGGTACTTTGGGGCCAACTTCGCAGTAAGTTTGCTGAGGGTGGAGTTGAGGCTGGGACCGCGGGTGGGTGCCCTCCTTCCCTCCCTCCCACGCTTCTCCGGCTGCACGGTGGCCGGGGCTGGTGCCGGTCTCCTTGCCCACTCGCTGAGTTGAGTGGCGGCTCCAGGGTGCGGAGGCGGAGGGGTGGAGGGACCGGCGGGACGTGGAGGGAATGGTGATTGCGGAGTCGGCGTCGGACGCTGCGGTTCCCCGGCCAGCATGCTACTCCCTGCAGCGCCAGGCTGTCTGACCCTGGACTGCGGGCTCCGGGTTCGACTCCTGTCCATCTCGGCTTTGGAGCGGTTTCCATGTACAGAGATGAAAGCAGAGCCGGTCGCTTGAGCGTGGGATCTTTGAAATGGAGTCGCTGAGTTTCTTAGATGTTCTGTGCCCGGAGGAGTGCAGTGCCGAGGTTTAATGAGGCTCCTTTGCAAGGCTAAGCCAGGGGGTGGCTTGGGGTGGGGGGATTAGTTGCCTGTCTGTTTTCTGGAAGATAAACTTTTGAGATCCTGATTAAAAGAGAGGGTCTGCTTCACAGCCCTCTCTATGATTTCTTTTAGGGAGCTAACTTTCAGTTGTCTTGTAAGAATCCCACCCCCCCACCCCCCACCCCCACCCCCACCCCCACCCCCACCCCCACTGATGGGAATTGCAGGGCCTTGGAAACAAGGAGACAATTGTGTGCTATGGCAAAGTAAATTCGCAAATATTTTCTATGTAGTTAATTTTTTTTTTCTTGTGCCTGAACTATAGTTTCATTAATTGGCTTTTGTTAAGCAACTCCCCAGTGCTGGTAGAGATAAAAAAAAAAAAAACCTGGGAATTTACGTAGCCTGTTAGAATCAGAAAATATTTAAAAGGCCGCATAAGTCACCTTTGCAAAAGCTAACTTGTGATGCTTCGTATATTCGATATTTAATAGTTTAAGAGCAAGCTTTCCTGTGCTACTGCTAAAGGATATTGATGGTTTTCACATCAGTCTTAGCTATGTCATCCGACCACACAAACAGTTGTTGTTTTTCTCCAACTATATTGGTTCATTCTAGATTATTTGGCTTTGTGTCTGGGGAATCATTGCTCTTATCTAGGTGTTAGAACTTTTCCTCTCTCCTTGTTTTATATATATATATATATATATATATATATATATATATGTAGTATTTTACAAGCTTGATGTAAGTTTTGTTTAAAAGTTTGCCCATGTGTGCCCATTTCTTGAAAAATTAACAACTTAAATGAGCCAGGGTCTTTTTTTTTTTTTTTTTAACTCCCACTCTGAAAGTAAGATTGTTAGAGGCCTTCGTAAAGCCATTTGGGCCACCTGTGAGTTCATTTTTGTGGGTCTCTCCACAAGTCTTTATTGGTTTCGCATCGTGTGCTAGTGGATTGATCAGCTAACTTTGTACCAAAGATGCATGTTCAAAGTTATAAAGAATAAAGGTTTCCTTTAAATGACTCCCCCTTTGTGGGGTCCATCTTCAGATTCAGTTCATGGGCATCTTTGGAGAAGGCCTTTCCATGTTAGAAGTGGAAGAGATCATAGGGCGTTGATTCTCCGTGTAATGGTCTTCGGGAGTCTGCATAGGCTACCTGTTTTCCACCTAGGTCTGGCTAGTTTTGTACTCCATAAACCGAATCACATAGGCACAGTCTAGTGTTAAATGCAGTGTAGATAGCTAATTGGTAGCCTGAAGGACCTTAGCTCATGAAGGAAGTGGAAGGACTCTGCATTCTAGTCTTCATGGTTGGGAATTTACAGTAGGAAAGTATTCCTTTCTGAGCAGATTGTGTGGGAGGTGAAAGCAAACACTATCTTGGTAGTCTCAGAGATGTCTGTTTGTCCTTAGACCGTGGAGAGGTGTTTTTAAACCAGATGGTATACACCATTTAAGATCAGAAAGTGGCTAGTTCTCCTTTGAGATGGAGCAGTTTTACTTAGAAACTTGTATGTTGACTGTTTTCAAATATAAAAATAATCCTTTTATTATTATTATTATTTTTAATGTGTATGGCTGTTTTGCCTGTTTGTATGTCATGTGCCATGTGTGTTCTTGGTGCCCTCAGAAGCCGGAAAAGATCTTCTGGAAATGGAGTTATAAATGGTTGCGAGTTTCTATGTAGGTGCCGGGAATTGAACCTGGATCTTTGGGAAGAACAGCCAGGCTCTAAAACCTTGAGTTATCTTTTTTTAAAAAAAGCTTGCCTTCTCTTGAAAGGTCCAGATTTAAATATTTCTCAGATTCTTGCTTAATTCCAAGAGCTCCTTTTATACTTGAAGATAAATGCATCTATTGCTTATGTATTTTGTACAAGCCCTTCCTTTGGGAATTCAATCGTTATTTAATCTTTGTCCTTTGTAGAATGTTCAATCATGGGGCTCTGTGACAAAGTCTGCAGTAAGACACTGATGCGTTATCACCTGTAGGCAGTTCTGAAGGCTTTTGAGGTGGCTGTGACCTAATTTTGGACCAGCTAGGAATTAAGAGCCATTTAAAGGGCTGCCATCTATAATGCTGTTCCTGACCTGGTGGTTGTCCCTGAATTTTTTCTGTTAGGGGAGCAGAAGCACTCTCATTTTCCTTGTGTGTATCCTCTTCCATTTACTCTTGCCTTCAAGCCTTCCTTCTTGGTCTTTATCCACCTGTCCATTGGTCAGTCCAGTAACTGTGAGTCTTCTCTGCAAACATCAGGGCTTGACACAGTGTACATAGGTGAACAGGTCAGGTCTCCTGTCCTTGAGGAGCTGAGGCCCAGTGAGAGAAGGCTAAGTCAGTGTTGGATGTTGGAAGAGATCGGTTAGGATCATCCTAACACTTGAGCAAGCTGGGGCAACTGCAGTGGATTTGGGTGAATTCCTCATGACTGAGTGGGGAATGGGGTCGGGAAGACCAGGAATGTACAAAGTAGCATGTGGGTTGTATGACTTGACTGTGGTCTGCTGACCTGAGAGAAAAGAGACCTTAGCTGGAAGAAAGTAAAAGCTCTGTGTGAATTACCAACGATGCTGCTTCCAACTTAGTTTCACTGGACTTTCTTGTTGCTGCTGTTCTTCTTATGGCCAGGGTAGAACCCAGAACAACCAGTAAATGACAGTGCCGGAAGCTAGCCTTTGAGCACGGCGGGGTAGTTTTTATGGGGCAAAGGTTAAGGACACGGAAACAAGGAAATGCTGAAGAGAAGCCACTGAACTGTTTAAGGAGACTTAAGTTACATTTGCATTGTCTGTCGGATAGGAGGTGGTGTAGCTGATGCCTTAGATTAACCAGATTCACCAGACACTGGCTGGGAGTCCTGTGCTTAAACAGCTTGTCATGATACAAGCCTGTGAGAAAGTGCTCCTTTAGTTTGAAGTAAGTGACACTGGAATTACATTAGATAAGTAGACAGAAATCAGATATCAAAATTCTTTGTCAAAACCTAGTAGGAATATACCGAGTCAAGGTCTGGAGAGTGAGCCCAGTGGTCAATGAATGGGTACTTCTCTTTCAGAGGACCCGAGCTCTGTTCCCAGTACCCACACTGGTGGCTCGCAACAGCTTCTAACACAGATGCTGGGGATCCCAGGCCTCACGTGTGCGCACTCCAACACAGACACACATGCACATAATATAAGATAAAATAAATCTTAAAAATATACACATATGTTTATTCAGTGTGCACTGAATCAGGCAAAGGGGAAAAACATTAGCGGGCCCCCAAAACCCAGTATATTCAGATGATGTGTAATAGCAAAGAAGTGTGAGTGGGCTCACTGGGGTTGGGTTAGAAAACAGGATTGCTCAGAGTCATAACGTACTGCGTCTGAATAAACGCGTGTGTGGATCAGGTGCGGCAGTGCAGCTTGAAAGCGGAGCAGCCCCGAGAAAGAAAGAAAAGACAATTCTAGGTAACATTTTATAAATGGAGGTTTGACAGACATAAAAGGACATCTAAACTCTGAATTTGAAGGGGGTGAGGGGCAAGAAGGGTTGTGTGGAGGGTGGCAGGAAGCTGTAAGGACGGTCTAGTGCAGCCCTCAGTTCTCAAAGAAATGAAGTCCACAAGATTGAGCTTCTGTGCCTTCGCTTCCTCGGTTAGTGGCAGATTACAGTGTTATGTCTTCTACTCCCTTCCTCTCTATTTGATCCCTTAGCTTGCAACTTGGAGTGCTGTGGGGAATTAGTAAGACTCTCCCCTGAAGTAGGAAAGTGCAGTGGACCTGAGTGATTTATTTTTATTTTTATTTTTTTACAGCGGGAAACTAGCAGAGAGTCTGTCTTAACTTAGAGCAGATGGTATTCTAGGAGGATTCTTCTTTAGGTACCTGAGAGGGTGGACTCAGCTGTGGGCACGTTGGAAGCTCTCGGATGAAGTCTTTAAGGCGGTAATCGAGGTTTTGTGTGGGAAGAAGACGCTAGTTGTACTATAGTCCCTTGTGAATGAGGTATAGAGCAGCAAGCAGTAAGAAGAATCAGGAAAGTCCACCCTTGGGTATTGTTTTGTTACAGACTGTTTTTCTGTTTTAGGCACTTGGATGATGTAAAGGATGCTGGGTAGTGGGGTAAGTGGCTTGAAGCATGACATAAAAGACCAGGGAAGATGAGCACTGAAGGTCATTTGCTCATATGATGCCTGAGGAAGCTGGCTAGCTGGCGCATTCTCTTTCTCTCTCTCTCTCTCTCTCTCTCTCTCTCTCTCTCTCTCTCTCTGTGTGTGTGTGTGTGTGTGTGTGTGT
>JANHMN010000015.1:34216155-34240252 GCA_030674055.1 Rhabdomys pumilio
AGAGAGAGAGAGAGAGAGAGAGAGAGAGAGAGAGAGAGAGAGAGAGATCTTCTTCTGTCCTTTGGCAAGCACAAATGCGATCAGCTTAGTTTTGCTAGTCCATTTCTCTAGGTATCATTACACGTCAGTATGTTGAATGCTCCCTTATTTTTGATGACTGTGCAGTATTTTTTACGTAGAATTAAGAACTAAACACATTGAAGTGCTTGCAGTATTACCTGGATGGAATTGTTCATTGTAAAGTGGCACGTCATAGTAACACTGTCTATGAAAACCTGCTTCTTAAGGAGGACAGCACGTGTTCAGCGTCATGTTTGTAGATGGTCTTTAAAGTATTTTTCCTTATGTGTCCTTTTCTATTCCTACCTCAGATGTGTTTGGATTATGACCTTTGCCTTCCTTAGTCCTTACACGTGGAAAACAGTGATATTCTGTAGTATGACTTACAGCCTATAGTTGAACTCTCTCTCTCTCTCTCTCTCTCTCTCTCTCTCTCTCTCTCCTCTCTCTCTGTCTGTCTCTCTGTTAAATTTATAGGATTTTTTTTGTTTTTGTTGTTTTTTGTTTTGTTTTAATCAAACTCAAATTTCCCCAAGTATTAGAACTAGTGAGCAAATTGAGATTTCTGTAGGGGTAGTTTTTGGGAGACATTCTTATTTGTTAAATCATTCTTGGCCCTTTAGAGGTCAGGGATCTATCTCTCTGACTTCCTGACTCGTCTGTTGAGGAGAAGGCCTGAAAGCTGCTGAGCAAGTTAGGGTGCCCAACTTGAACTTGATTGAGTATCAATTAAGCTCCTAATTGCTTTAGGCATATCGGTTTTCTTCTTTTCCCCCCTCTAATAAAATGACTAATGGGGCAAGCTGGCAGTGGCTGAGTTAAGATACTGTAAATTAATGTTGCCATACTAATTTTGCTGGGCTGTCAAGCCAGCCCTCCAGTCTGCCGTTTCTTTCACCTTTGCTAGTACCTCACAATCTGTGCATAATCATCGGAAGGTTACTCTGCAAAGGGCGCACTGCTGTACACTGTGCTGTCAGCACTGGGGGCTGTGAACGCTCCCCCCCACCCCCCAGGATGAATTTGCTGGTGTGATAAAGAACAGCTGGTGAGAACAGAGCCCTGTTCTCTGGCCAGATCTCAGCCCCGTGGACCTGACCTGCCTTCCCACATGTTAAAGGCTACCCTTTGTTCAGGCTCCCTCTTTCCCTCCTCAGCCACTCTCGGCCCTTCCTGCAGCTCTGCATCCTTCTTACCTTGCTTTGATGCTTTCATGGTTCAGCTTCTGTGCATGTGTATCTCTTTTCACTGGGGACGTCTGGGTGACAGGTTGTGAGGGGCTTTGAAGCTCCCGGACCCTCAAACAAGGGGTTATTGATAGCAGTGATGAGAAAATGTCAGTGCCCAGGATAAGATTTGCTTCTCTGCCATAGAAAGAGCTGTTACCTCTCAAGCTCCTGAATTCAGGTTTTCCTATTATAAAATGACCTTTGACTGTATGCTCAGGTTAGTGTTTAGAAATTACTCCACTACAAATTTGATGGTAATGATTGCTGTAATTCCTTTAAATAGCTCTGCAGTACTAAATGAGACAGTAAGGAACTGCTGTAGGGAGTGAACTTAATTATTTTTATGAAGAAATAATTCCAGGATAAATTTTGAGATCCGATTACAAGCTATCATTATATATGGTCCTGTAAAAGCACCGTTTAGGATTTTTTTTTTTTCTTAAAGGCTTTGCATGTTTACAGTCCTGTGTTAGCACAAGTTTATAAGCTTCCCAGGCTTGGTGAAACATGCCTGTCATGATTGCAGTAAGAGATTGAGGCAAGTGGACTAGGCATTCAAGTCCATCCTTGGCTACATAGTGAGTTTGAGGCTAGCCTGGGTTATGTGAAATCATGTCTCATAAAATTTTTCCTCACAGAAAGTTAAGTTCATATGATTTTTGAGGATGTAGTTCCTGGTGTGTAAGAAAAGCTATATATTATTCCTTGTCTGTTTTTTTTTTTTTTTCAAAAACTGATATCTGTGTTTGGCCTGAAGTCTTAAGCTCAACAATGAAATGAAATTCAGGGTTGGAGAGATGGCTCAATGGTTAAGAAGAGAGGTGCCTTGCAGAGTACCTGTTCCCGGACGTGCACTGATGTACATGAAAATAGTAACAGGGAAGAAAAGATAGCTGTCAGACACACTTCTAGAGGTGTTAGAGTATTGATGTTTCTGTTGGGAAGTACTTGCTCATATTCTGTGTGGGTGGGAAAGGCTTGATGTATAAGGCTTAAATTTATAATTTATTCTCACTCGCCCCAAGTGACATTCTTTTCTCCTTCTCTTACAGGTAGCCGAGAGTTAAACAATGGGGAGACACTTGGCCTTGCTTCTGCTCCTGCTCCTCTTTCTCCAGCATTTTGGAGACAGTGATGGCAGCCAAAGACTTGAACCAACCCCTCCCATCCAGTTTACACACTTCCAGTACAATGTCACTGTGCATGAGAACTCGGCAGCGAAAACCTATGTTGGCCATCCCAGAAAGATGGGCATCTACATCTTAGACCCCTCATGGGAGATAAGGTACAAAATCATCTCAGGAGACAGCGAAAACCTCTTCAAAGCGGAAGAGTATGTTCTCGGAGACTTCTGCTTTCTAAGGATAAGAACCAAAGGAGGGAATACGGCCATCCTTAACCGAGAAGTGAGAGATCATTACACGCTGGTAGTCAAGGCAGTCGAAAAAGTCACCAGCGCTGAGGCCCGAGCAAAGGTTCGCGTGCAAGTGCTGGATACAAACGACTTGAGGCCGCTATTCTCCCCCACCTCCTACAGTGTCTCTCTGCCAGAAAACACAGCCATAAGGACCAGTATTGCAAAGGTCAGTGCCACGGATGCGGACATTGGAACCAATGGCGAGTTTTACTATAGTTTTAAAGACAGAACCGACATGTTTGCTATCCACCCAACCAGCGGTGTGGTTGTTTTGACTGGCAGACTTGATTTCCTAGAGACCCAGCTCTATGAGCTGGAGATCCTGGCTGTGGACCGGGGAATGAAGCTGTACGGTAGCAGCGGGGTCAGCAGCCTGGCCAAGCTGACGGTTCACGTGGAGCAGGCTAACGAGTGCGCGCCTGTCATAACTGCGGTGACCTTATCACCTTCTGAACTGGACAAGGACCCAACCTACGCTATTATCACCGTGGAGGACTGTGATCAGGGTGCCAACGGGGAGATAGCATCTTTGAGCATTGTGGCTGGTGACCTTCTTCAGCAGTTTAAAACAGTGAGGTCTTTCCCAGGGAGTAAAGCATTCAAAGTGAAAGCCGTTGGGGGCGTCGATTGGGACAGCCATCCTTACGGCTACAACCTGACATTGCAGGCTAAAGACAAAGGGACTCCTCCCCAGTTTTCCCCCGTGAAAGTCATTCACATCATTTCTCCTCAGTTCAGAGCTGGCCCCGTCAAATTTGAAATGGATGTTTACAGAGCCGAGATCAGTGAGTTTGCTCCTCCACATACACCCGTGGTCCTGATCAAAGCCATTCCTAGTTATTCCCACTCGAGATATGTTTTCAAAAGCACTCCTGGAAAACCTAAATTCGGTTTAAATCACAACACGGGTCTCATTTCCATTTTAGAACCCATTAGAAGGCAGCACACATCCCATTTTGAACTTGAGGTGACAACAAGTGACAGAAGAGCCTCCACCAAAGTCATGGTCAAGGTTTTAGGCACAAACAGCAACCCCCCTGAGTTTACACAGACTGCCTACAAAGCATCCTTCGATGAGAACGCGCCTGTTGGTACCGCTGTCATGAGGGTGAGCGCGGTCGACCCTGATGAGGGGGAGAATGGCTACGTGACTTACAGTATTGCAAACCTAAATCATGTGCCATTTGTCATTGACCACTTCACCGGTACCGTGAGTACCTCTGAGAATCTGGACTATGAACTGATGCCTCGGGTATACACGCTGAGGATCCGTGCTTCCGACTGGGGCTTGCCATACCGACGGGAAGTGGAAGTTCTTGCCACGATTACTCTCAATAACCTGAATGACAACACTCCCCTGTTTGAGAGGATAAACTGTGGAGGGACCATTCCCCGAGACCTAAGTGTGGGAGAGCAGATAACCACAGTGTCTGCTATTGATGCGGATGAACTACAGCTGGTCCGGTACCAGATTGAAGCTGGAAATGAGTTTGATTTGTTTGACTTAAACCCCAACTCTGGTGTGCTGTCGTTAAAGCACTCGCTTATGGATGGCTTGGGCTCAAAGGTTTCTTTTCACAGTTTGAGAATCACAGCTACAGACGGAGAAAATTTTGCCACGCCGTTATACATCAACCTTACGGTGGCTGCCAGTCGCAAGCCAGTAAACTTGCGGTGCGAGGAGACTGGTGTTGCCAAAATGCTGGCAGAGAAACTCCTGCAGGCGAATAAGTTACACGGTCAGGGGGATACGGAGGATATCTTCTTTGATTCTCACTCCGTCAATGCCCATGCTCCACAGTTTATGGGTTCTCTTCCAACTGGAATTGAGGTAAAGGAGAACCTCCCAGTGGGTGCCAGTATACTAGTCATGAATGCTACTGACCTTGACTCTGGTTTCAATGGAAAACTCGTCTATGCTATTTCTGGGGGGAATGATGATAGTTGCTTAACTATTGACATGGAAACGGGAATGCTGAAAGTCCTGTCTCCACTTGACCGTGAAGTAACAGACAAATATACACTGAATATTACTGTGTACGACCTCGGTATCCCCCAGAGGGCTGCCTGGCGGCTTCTAGATGTCACGGTTCTAGATGCCAATGACAACGCACCCGAGTTTTTACAGGAAAGCTATTTTGTTGAAGTGAGCGAAGACAAGGAGATAAACAGTGAAATCATCCAGGTTGAAGCCACCGATAAAGATCTGGGCCCCAGCGGACATGTGACATATGCTATTCTCACGGACACAGAGAAGTTTTCAATCGACAGCGTGACTGGCGTGGTGAAGATCATTCAGCCTTTGGATCGTGAAGTACAGCCTGTGCATTACTTAAAGATTGAAGCCAGGGACCAAGCCACAGAAGAACCCCGCTTGTTCTCCACTGTGCTTCTGAAGGTGTCACTAGATGATGTTAATGACAACCCACCTAGGTTCATTCCCCCCAATTACTCGGTGAAAGTTCGGGAAGACCTACCAGAAGGGACCATCATCATGTGGTTAGAAGCCTATGATCCTGATGTAGGTCAGTCCAGTCAGGTGAGATACAGTCTCCTGGACCACGGAGAAGGCCACTTTGACGTGGATAAACTCAGCGGGGCAGTTAGAATTGTCCAGCAGCTGGACTTTGAGAAGAAGCAACTGTATAATCTCACCGTGAGGGCCAAAGACAAAGGGAAGCCAGTGTCTCTGTCTTCCACTTGCTACGTGGAAGTAGAGGTCGTTGACGTGAATGAGAACTTACATGCTCCAGTGTTCTCCAGCTTTGTGGAGAAGGGTGTAGTGAAAGAAGACATCCCTATTGGCTCATCAGTAATGACCGTGTCAGCTCATGATGAGGACACTGGGAGAGATGGAGAGATCCGGTATTCCATTAGAGACGGCTCTGGTGTTGGTGTTTTCAGGATAGATGAAGAAACAGGCAAGTACCAGTTATCACTTCCACTGGCTGGACTTCCTGCTGGTCTTTGCATCAGAATTCCTAGTTGGTTTCTGTTAGGGCGCAACGTTGAAGTACTTATACACGTTTTTTGTCCTTTTGTTCTGTGAAGCTATACACTGAAGAATTAAGTGTACGTAAAATGAGTAAGAGAAAATGTAAATGATTACCACAGATACCGATCTCTGAAGTTTGTACTCTGTTATCAAGATCATCACTGTGGTTTTGTAGTAACCTTGAAAAGCATGCTGGTTAGGGTGTTTCATGGTGTGATGTTTCCATGCTAGTATGGTAGCATCAACACCAGTTGGCTTGCCATCTAGAGGGTAGTGCATACTTGCAAAGGTATGCAACATACCCGGAGACTTTTATGCGCTAAAACTATAGTTTTGCTTTACATCCTCAAGGCTCTGAGAGGCCATTGTCCGGTAGTGGAATGCTGAACTGAAAATACCTGGCTGCTGAGTGTGTCTTAGTTAGGGTTTTACTGCTGTGAACAGACACCATGACCAAAGTCTTATAAAGGACAGCATTTAATTGAGGCTGCCTTACAGGTTTAGAGGTTCAGTCCATTATCATCAAGGCAGGAACATAGCAGCATCCAGGCAGGCTGAGAGTTCTACATCTTCATCTGAAGGCTGCTAAGAGAATTCTGACTTCCAGGCAGCTAGGATGTGATCTTATAGACCACACCCACAGTGACACACCTACTCCAACAGGGCCACACCTTCTAATAGTGCTGTTTCCTGGACTGAGCATGTACAAACCATCACAGGCTGCCTGTTTCAGTCAGGATCTTCTTAACATGAACTGTTTTATCTGTAAGATGGAGACACTCGGTTCTTTAGTTTGGTTTGTTACACTTTGTGGTATAGGGGCCAAACCTAGTGCTAGACGGGGACTCTATACAAGGATTGGTTGCACCAAGATTTATGTGAGGAAGTCGTTAAGTACTGTGTTGGGTTTATTAATAGTTTTTGGGAATGGTATTGGTGTTTTGCTAGAACATGCTATTTTCCCCCAGCATACAGTTCAATTCCTGGAATCTCTGAGGTATCCAGGTTTTTTAGTTTTTGTTTTTTAAGACAGGGTGTCTCTGCCAGTCCTGGAACTCACTCTGTCGACCAGGCTGGCCTCAAACTCAGAGGTATGCCTGCTTCCTCCTCCCAAGTGCAAGGATTAAAGGCTTGCTACCCCCTAGATAAGCCCCGACTCCCCCAACCTTCGTCCCTCTCCAGTATCTAGTTCTTGAGTGTCACTGTGGGTGTGGTCTATTTTTTGTTGTTGTTGTTTTTGGTTTTTTTTTTAATGTGAGCTTTATAGGATAGGCATTTTCTACCTCTGACATCTAGTTCCTTTAAAGTACCTAGTGCATAGAAACTGCTCAATAAACAATAACCTAATAGGTGAATTGATGAAGGTTTTGGCTTTGACTGCCCTGCCCTCGAAGTGTGGTAAAAAGAGGGAAATGTAATGTTCCAACACCACTAAGGTCTGGGTGAGCTTCAGTTGACAGGTTTCCTTGATGCTCTTTCACAGATCTGTGCTTTCTAAAAAGACCTTTTCATTGTGTTAAAACTTGGTATGTTTGCTAATAGCCCACACATAAGACAACAAGTGCCCGTAGTATTTTAGCCATAAGCTACCCTATCTTAGGGTGCACAGCATGTGGAAAATAGAACCTTTGTCGGAGAATGTAATTTGAAAGCTACAGGCTTGCTAAAATTATGCTTTCTATTAACTCAAGGGGCTTTCCCCTAATTGATTATATTTCACTACTGTCACTCACGAGGCCTTCTCAGAATTAGTTTAAGGCAGAGGAAAATGGCGTAATCAATAGTGCTTGGTATCAGTCTTCTGGAGCAGACTCTTTGGGGGATGTCCTTCTGTCCAATATAAATCAGAATTTGTGGTCCAGTAACAATATAGAAAAAGATACTCAGGAGTTAAGGTTGAAATTGATACTTTTCCGGCAGATTTTCTGGGAAGTTATTCTTAACCTTTTTTTTCCCCCTCTCACCATAAATTTCAAAGCCTATAAGGAGCTGTTAGAAGTTAAAGTTGAGTCAGGAAATATAATTTGAGCCTTAATTTGCATTCTCTTCGTGACTTAAATTATGAGCACTGCCTTTTGGCTCTTTTTTTTTTTTTTTAAAAATGAAAATAGTTTTTATTGCTTCTTTTAAAAGATCACTTAGAAACTGGTAGTTTTCACCTACAAATTTAAGGGATAGGGTGGTTCCTGCTGCCAAATGGGGAGGAGGAGGAGACAGCCAAGCAGACAGGATAGATGGCATCCTAAAATAGTCCCAGAGCGGTGTGCAGTGACCAGGCAAGGATGGTCTTTTTCCAGTGGTAATTTAGTGGGAGGGGAGGTGGGGGAGGCACCGGGATTCTAGGGGGTGAGTTTGGTTACCATGTGAGAGATGTTACACATGTCTAGAATTATATTTAAAGGTGAGAGCAAAGCTGGAATGTTTCCAAGTCCTTATTCTGTGGTTCTTGTTTTACAGAGGAATAGTCTCCCTGTGTGGTGATACGTGTATATGGTTCCTGAGAGCACATAAGCGATGTACTAGTTAGACATTGGACTGTTGTATTAAAACATGTATGTTGGGCGGTACATTTATCTGACCTAGTTATTTTGTAGATTTCTAGCCAGGAGATTTGGTATTAAGTGACGATTAAGGCTGGGGAAAGGGTTAGTTAGTTGGTAAAGTGTTGGCTGTAGAAGAATGAGGAGTTGAATCCCATCCTCAGGAGACAAACAAGGTTGGAGCTCTGTCCCTGGGCAGCCTAGCCAAGTTGGGTACAGTAAGAGACCTTTGTTTTAGAATAGAAGATGAAGGGTGTGCAAGATGGCTCAGGGCTCTCTGGACCGGGCCTGACTACCAGAGTTTAGTCCCCAGAGCTTGTATAGTTCCTCTTCTCCTCACCAAATAAATACATGTTTAAACAACAACAAAAACAAGGGGTGGGGGGAGAGAGAGAGAGAAGGAGAGGGAGAGGGAGAGGGAGGGGGAGAGGGAGAGGGAGGGGGAGGGAAGAACACACCCAGTGTCCTCCACACATCTGCATACATATCTGATTCATATGGACACATACAGATACAGCATAAATATACACAGAGCTAAAGTTAGCAAGTTAATTATTTAATTTGACCAGTCCAGTGAAGAAAAGTAGGGACAGTTTGGGAAGAGTGGGGACCTCACAGAAGTCAGCCCTAAAATGCAGGGAAGCTGGAGGTGGGCTGTCTGAAGTCAGGTTAGCACTTAGCTCCTTGCCCATAGTCACTACACCTACTTCCTGTGCCATGGGTGTGTTTGACACTGCGCCCAGGGATCAGGGCCTGGGGGAGCTGTTGTGCTGTTGTTTTTGTCAATTTGACACAAACTGGCGTCAGCTGGGAAGCGGGACCCTCAGTTGATAAATGCTTTCACCTGATTGGCCTGTGGTCATACCTGTGGGGCCTTTTTTTTTTTTTTCTTGAATGTTGATAGCTTTGGGAGAGCCCCGCCCACTGTGGGTATTGCCACCACTGGGCAGATGGTCTTGGGTTGCGGTTGCATAAGAAAGCAAGCTGAGCAAGCCTTTGGAGATAAGCCGGAGCAGTGTCTCTCTGGGTCTCTGCTGCAGTTCTTCCTTCCAGTGTCCTGACTTCCCACAGTGATAAAGTGTGACCTGGGAGTGTAAGATGCAACAGACTCTTTTCTCCCAAGTTGCTTTAAAAAAAAAAAAAAATCAGAACACCAGAGAAGCAAACTGGGACAACTGTTTTGGCTCTGGAGACCAAGAAACCGTCTCCTTACCAGTCTGTCTCTTGCCTTTGGCTTTCAGCTGCTCCTGAAGATTGAGTAATCTGAGCAGGTTTTTGTCGTGGCTTTAACTATTTCAACACCATCAGACATGCATCTCTTTTATACATGCTTCTCACTGGCCAGAGAACAGGGCAGCGACCTGAATCTAATTCTTGCTCAGTTTAGGATTCTTCTCCTTTTTATCCACGTCAATTTTAAACATCCACAAAAATAGTAATTAAGAAAATTTTATGGACTCCCTAAAATATGTGATTAAAATACACCGCCTTAGCATAAGTGGTGAGTTTCATACCTGCTTTGCTAACTGCTTTGTAGGGCGATAATATGTAGTTTCAAGGTGGGGGTGACAGTCATTTCCTATCTGATCTCTCTCTCTCTCTGTTTTTCTGAGAAGCCTCTGGGTCCCAGCTGCTCTCACAGATCCTGACCTTCCTGATCACCCTGCCACTTGAGTGTTTGCAAAGGTAGAGCGTTGTGTGGGAAAACTCCTTGGGAAGCTAGTCTTCTTCGAGGACCAATTTCCGGAGCTCTAATTTCAGGTCTTGAAATGTCCGAAGGGACTGGGCAAGTGGTTCAGTAGGGAGAGTATATGCTAAGTAGACTTACGTTTGCATCTCCAGTACCCATGCAAGTAAATCCAGTCAGAGTGGTCCTGGCCCCTAGGCTAGTGCAAGGCTGAGGCAGAGAAAGGCAGATCCTTGAAGCTCGTTGGCTGTCCAGTCTGACAAAATCAATTAACCACCAAGTTCTTTGAGAGACCATTTCAGGGAATCAAGGTAAGGAGGACGAAGCTCCCAAGTGTGTGGTCATGTGCTTGCCCACCAGCACACACCTGTGTTCCCAGACACACACACACACACACACACACACACACACACACACACACACCCCAACAATTAAAATATCCTTGCTGAGGGTTCTAAAAGGGAGTTAATAGAAATGCTTGGTGAGGTGTCTTTGATGCTTGTCTGGGCTTGCGTTTAGATTTTAACTCACCCACATCACACTCAGCTTTCAGCTCATTTTTGCCGCGGCTCTTGGTTACTTTGTTGTGAGTTTCAACATGTAACAGAAAAGAAAGAAGAGCTTCCCTTCCCTATGCACATCACGGAACAAATTGCTTAGCTCGCTTGTCCCCCATGTCTGTCATTGCCTGAGAACCACGATCTTACGTCCTTCTCTGAACTTTGAAGACTTCAGTGAGTCTGCTGGAATGCTTAGCCAGTGCTTTTTAACTGTTGATAGACACGCTGGTTGAGTCTCTTCCCCACAGTGGGTGGGGTAATCCAATGCCAGGGGGCACAATTTCTCTTCCTTCTGAAGGAGTCGTTACTGGAACGTTAGTGTTCCGGGTTCCAACTGCTCTTTTGTGGAGTCCATGTTTTTCATTAAGATAAGAGCAAATTGTGAGCTAATGAGTGCTGTGTTAGCGGTAGACTGTCATCATGTTTTCAGAATTGAAATTTACTGTTTCCATGGGAAAGCTGGAATGAGTTAATATGGAAATCTAGCTGTTGTGACAAGAGAAATCACCTTATTTGAGATGTCGAAGGGAAAGTGAAGGCTGTATGTACCTACCTACCTTCATCTATCTGTCTGCCATCCATCCATCCATCCATCCATCCATCCATCCATCCATCCATCCATCCATCCAATGCTTGGCAAACACTCTGCCATGAGCTGTGTTCTCAGACCTTTTATTTCAAGTTTTGGTATTGAGTCTTGCTAAGTGGCCCAGTAGGCCTTGAATTTGTGATCTGTGATCACTCCTGCCTCAGCTTCTGGAGTAGCTGGGACTACAGGCTTCCATCACAAGACCTGGCTGAGGACAGACAACTGCCTTTCTCTTAAGGGTAAGTGTCATGGTATTCTCTTTATGGGAACATCTTAGTCACTGATTTTCATTTTGTTTCTCTGGAGGTTGACCCCTGGCCTTTAGTTCAAGCCAACCTAACTGCTGACCTCATTGAGAGGGAGAATGTTCTGGAAGTCTGAATATATTATTATTATTATGTAGTTACTCGTCCCAGTCTGAAGAATGTTGTATCCTAACTTTACACAGGATATTGTGTGAGTGTGTGTGAGTGAGTGTGTGTGTGTGTGTGTGTGTGTGTGTGTGTGTATTTTAGGCCTTGTGGTCATTTTGTCCTGTCCTGACAGGCAGCAATATGTCGGGTCCTCCTGGGCCATGACTGCTGGGAGCTGGGTGGCCCTTGGTGTGGTCACAGCAGGCTGCACAGTGGAAGGAGCCAAGCAGCCCTCAGTAGGCGGTGACCCCTGTGGTGGGAACAGTTTCCCTCCCTGGAACTAGGTCTAAAACATCTCCAACAGGAACTTAAAGGAGACACGGGTGGGAGGCCTGTTAGGGAGGTAGGAAATGTGCTGGTGAAAGGCCTTTTGTGTTGCTGTCTCCTCCTTTAAGTGGCAGCAGCTGCTGTCTGCTCCCCCCTTTTTGTTCTTCTAGCAGAGTTGAGGAGAAAGAAATTTACTTCCCAGCCCCAGTGAGACAGAGAGTCAGGCTGTGGCAGGAATCATCTTTGATGGTATGCAGTTGGTGTGTTTGATTGCCTCTCCTCTTTCTGGAAAGGCTCCTGAGGCAGGAGGATTTTTAAGGTGCAAGTGAAATCTAATTAGTAACCCAGGAAACTCCCTTGTGTTTTGAAAGGAAACAGTAGTCGCTTTTCTTTGATTATTTGTTGTGGTACTTACCAGGTTGTTGCTTTAAGTGCTCAGTGAAGATCTAGACAGCAGAAAAGTTCTTACATACAAGGTTTTATACCCTGAAGCAGAATTCTGGTATCCTCTTCGCTGCCTTCCTTCAGGGCATGGGAGCTGGAGGGTGTAGGGTAGGCCTTACCCACGGTAGGGATAACACAGTGAGCATCAGCAAAATAAAACACAGCCAGTTACAATCTTGAAATCAACCTGGGTCTTATATGTAGTAAGACCCTGTCCCCAAAACAAAAAAGAAAAAAAAAACATTACAGAAAAGTAAGCAGCAGCCACTTTCTGAATTCTGCCAACAGCTGTTGTAAGCACTTTATGTGATTTCATTTATTAATTTTTACAACTACCAGACACTTCTGCCCCCGTTTCATGGAAGCTAACATTTATGGGGAAGAAGGGTAAGGAACTTGCCCAAGGCCACTTGGGTAGTCAGCAGGAGAACTTTGGATTACTTCTCACTTGCTATTTGTGGTACCCAGAGGGATATTCAGAGGAAGCCCACTTCAAAGTTCTTGCTTGACTTCCAGCTGTTTTAGAAACTTGAACCCTACTTTTTAGGTGTGGACTTGAAGGGGCCTTGAATCTAGGGGCCCTGTTTCCTCAGAGCCACATACTGTATTTCAGCACCAAGACTGGCATGTGCCTCACCCATGTTTGCAATCAAAAGCACATGTACAGCATCAGTGAAAAGCCTGCCTTCTGGAATGTTGAGCGTGCAGAGGCCCCAGCCTAGTGGAAACGATGCTTTAGATCAGTGATTCTCAGCCTGTGGGTCGTGACCCATTTGAGGGTCAAATGACCCTTTCACAGGGGTCACCTAAGACCGTTGGAAAGCACAGCTATTTACATTATGACCTAGAAGGGTAACAAAGTTAGTTATGAAGTAGCAATGAAAATAGTTTTATGGTTGGGGGAGGGTCCCCACAACACGAGGGAGGGACTGATTTAAAGAGTGGAGGCATCAGGAAGGTTGAGGACCACTGCTTTAGGGAGTTACTAGGTTTCTTCAAGCCCAGTGTACCCTGCAGGGTAGCTGAAGCTAATCTAATAGGTGCTTCCCCTTTGCACTGAGCTCCTTGTGGCCATGGTGCTCTGACATCGTTCTCATTAATGCCCTGGCTTCTGCGGTTATTCCCACTGGCCATCTGGTGCTTGGTAAGAAAGCCAGTATTGCACCGTCCCATCAAGGAGCTGTTTTTGTGTTCTAAGAGGGTGGAAGGTGTGGATGTTTATAATTGACAAGTGGCCTATGTGTATAAAGCTGTAATGTTCAGTGAATATTTGGTCATTTCTCATCTAACCACCTTCTACGATTATGAAAATAGATTTTTACATCTTAGGTGTCTGTCCATGTTGAAATTTCTCCCCCACAACCATTAAGTTGCTTTTGTTTTGATCAAGGATGTTTTAGCTGGATTGGCCGAGTTTTTAGTATTTCTGCTTACGTTCTGTTTATTGTGTTATTTTGTGGCGACTGCACAGCATCTGTTGATTTATTCTTAACACATTGCTGGTTGTAAATATTGCGTGTTCGCCATATAAGACCTAGTGCCACAAGGTCTTCCATGACTTTGTTACCAGGAATAAACGGACATCAGAAGATTGCCATTCAAGGACGCGTGCCTCTGCTTGCTGAGTTGGCCGCTCTCCAGCTGAGCATCAATGATGCAGAGCAGGAAACATGTATGAGCAGTGAGGGCCGGCCTCAGCACTGAGCTTAGCTTGCCTCATCTGCATTGAACCTGTTTCATGACTGATGAACTAACCTATGAAATGGTATATATATATTCTGTGATATGTGTGTGTGTGTATGTGTGTGTGTGTATACACACACACACACATACACACACACACACACACACACACATATATATATTTCAAAGTAAAGGTTACCAGGCTATTTTAATATTTCCATAATACCCTTTTAGTTGGTGATAATTTGTCCCATAGCCTTGCCACTGGCTAGCTTCTCCCACCCCACCCCCTTAATCCTCCTCATCTGGAGAGTCGCTGGATAGTTTAGTGGACGATTACTGAGTGCTTGCAGTGTGTCCTACCTGCTATAAAGAGCCTTTACATAGGCGGTAGCCTTAGTTGTCTCATGGTGATCCCTGAGTAAATTTAGATGCTGTTCCTTCTGTTACTGTCTCCTTTTTACTACAGGATACAAACGTGACCCTGAATGAGATCAAGCACATTGACTTCTGCCATTGCATCTTGAAATATTCCTTCTTGATAAAATAGCAGTGTGCCAGAAGTCACTATGATTTCAAATGTAATACAGTTACAGTTTTTTATACTAACTCTCCTGTAGACCTGTTCCATTATTCAGGGGCTTCTCCTTTATCCTTCAGTGGCTCCTGTGACCTGAAGTCCCAGCTCTGTGGTCAGCATGTAATGCCTGTAACCTTGCTCCCTGATAGGTTCTGTGTGTACCCCTTGCTGGTTCTCTGCTTCCCCTTTGGTCTGTGGAGCCAGCCCTGTCCCTGCCCCCTGCTCCTGCCTCTTTTCCCCTGGCTTCCCTGGCTCCCCAACCCCCCCTGCTTCTTTCTACTTTAACCACCTGATCAGCTTTTTCCCGTCCCACATGATTCTGCTTACAGACACTTTCTTCACGAGCCTGTTTCTTCATATGGAACTGATTGTTCTTTTTATGCACTTAAAAAAAGCTGTTCTTGTCTTGTAGATTGCTCATTGTGGGAAATTCTAAATCCTTCCCCCTTGGATTCTTAGAATTGACAGTCAATAGATGATCTGTTAAGTTGGTCTGATAGATAGGTGATTCTTACTTCCATGGAGCAGTTTCCCTTAGCACTAAGTCACGCTGCTCCTCTGTATTCGAGGGGATGGTGTACTCATCTGACTGGTGTCTGGCTCTTCCATTTCTGTCTCCTTGGACTCAAGGACAGAGTCCAGCCTTAATCATCTCTCTGCTCAGCACATTGGCCAACACTGCAGCACACAGTTACTGGGTCAACAAGCAACCGACTGACATAATAATCATAGTTATGAAGATTGTGCAGAATTCCTTCGTTCCCGATAGATACCTAGATCTAAACCTCAGGAGACAGCAGTGAGTGTCCTGTGTGTTTGGTTGCCACAGAAACTTTGCAGCTTTGTTAAAGGATGTTTGATCTTCCTTCAGAGGCTGGGCAGGTTGATTGCAACAGCCTGTGCTCACCCTGGGCTGAAGCTCTCTATTCATGGACCTGCCGTGTTCTTAGAGTCTCCAGCTTTAAATCTCTCTGTTCAAATGTCCTGAAATTGTGAGACCTCACAAGTTGCTCTGGAGAGGGACTAAGAGAGGAAGGGTACCCGGTGGTGTGGATAACCATTTGAATGATGTGTAGTCTTCATATATTACGTGGCACTTACTCCAATGTAGCTATGCTTTTAATACAATGGTTTCTTTTTTTTTGCTTGTTTGTTTTTTTCGAGACAGGGTTTCTCTGTGTAGCCCTGTCTGTCCTGGCACTCACTCTGTAGACCAGGCTGGCCTCGAACTCAGAAATCCACCTGTCTCTGCCTCCCAAGTGCTGGGATTAAAGGCGTGCGCCACCACCGCCTGACAATACAATGGTTTCTTATTTCAATTCCATAAGTGAACTAGAGGAAACTCTCTGATGGAAAGTGTCCTTGTGTTTAAAAATATTCAAGAGAAAATCATTTTAAGCTGTGTCAAGTAAAATATTTTTTTTTTTTTTTTTTTGGGTAAGGTAGTGCTGCTTCCTGTAAAGTAAACATTAAATATTACAGGCTATTTTTATTTAAGGTAAGCAGGTCTCCGGGCTCTGATTGAGTCCTTAGGTAAGCCAGCTGACCATTCTTGCTCCACTACTAGTATTTCTTTCTTTATTTGGGTAAGCTGTCAGAAAACTCACACTTCAGTAGCAAAATCAGTTTTCTCAAAGATTCAGGTTTCCCTATCCATGGACTTATAAATCAAGGTATGAAAGATTTAATAAACTATGTTAGATTTATGAGTAGGCCTCTCATTTAAGAAAAAAAAAAAAAAACCCTACCATGAATGTAATTCTTTTGAGAAGTTATTGTTCATTACAAAAGAGGTTCAAACATCTTTGGGGAAAGATGAAGTCAAGGTACCAGTGGCAGACATCTGATCTATGGCTTAGAGGTAGTGACCCTCATGTAACTTGAGTCTGGAGTCCTCTTAACATTAGGACACTGCTGGTACTTGTATTTCCATTATCCTAGTGCCTGACACATAGTGGATATTTCTTGACAGCCATCTTTGGATAAATCTAACCAGTGCTGCTTGGTGTGGTTTTTTTTTTCCCCTTGGGATTTGTTGGTCCGATAAAGATGGGTTAGCTTGTTTAAAGGAGGATGAGCTGGCCTTGTAGATGCCAAGGTCATTTGGTTATTATTTGAAGCAACAGAATGGAAGCTATCATTTCAGATGGAAATGTCTTGGAAGTACCTTTAAAGGTGTAGTGTCGGTGTGGTGGGGTGGGGTGTGGTGTGGTGTGGTGTGGTGTGGTGTGGTCTGTTGGAGCTTGAGGGGACAAGGTAGGAAGAATGAATGCACACGGTAGAAATAGGTCCAAAAAAGTGTTTTTTTGTTTTTTTGTTTTTTTTTTTTTTAATAATGCTGGGATCACATTGTTCAGCTGACGGATGTTGATTAGAGAAGCATGAACACAGATGATTTGTGTTGGGTTTTAATTGTCTGTGTTATTGGTACCAGAAACATCATTTAATTAGAAGCATCACAGCATAGAGTAGTATAACATTGTGATTTGAGGCCATTGAATTTTCTTTATCTTACCTAACCCCAGCTTCCTCTTCCTTCATGGCCCTCCCTCCTGCCCTCCCTCCCTTCCTAAACTGAGGCCAGCCGTTGCCACCTGCTAGGATGTTGGCGACTCTTTTTGACTTAACCTTGTCCAGATCCTAAGCTGTAGTGAGTTTGAGTACGGTGGCCCTGTGGTAAGCAGAGAACATGATTTCTGAGCACCCTCCCATCCCTTGACTCTCTCTTTCTTTCTGCCTCCCTCATCCAAAATATCCCTGAGCCCTGGCTGAGGGAGTTGATATAGTCCACTAACACTGGACTGTGGGTATGAATATAAATGCTGAGAAGGCGGTTTTGACAAAACAGCAATAGTAGGCTCCTGTGCCTACATCTCCCAAGCCTTTGACTTTTGACCAGGTTTATGGCACCGGTCACGAATGCCCTCCTGAGGAGCAGGCCTCAGATCTAATCGGAAAGTGATTGATCAGCCCCAGAACCTTCATGCCACTGTGGCCCCCAGGAGGCATGTGTTTCCTGGAGGTCAGTTTTGTGGCACTCAGGGTTAAGACTATTGATGTCTTCTTCTCTCTGGGTATATCTTCTCCCCTGCATATCAGCTTCCAGCATCATAGAACGAACCAGCAGGGAGAAAATTTTCAGGTCAGTTGCAACCTGATTTTTTTTCCTATGTCCTGTAACCAAAGTGTGTTTTGTCTTCAGCAGTGGGGTCTTACCATTTAGTTATGAAGGGCAACCAAGGTCAATAGCTTGTGTTGTTTTGGAGACCTCTGGGTCCTCTCCAAGCAATACCTAATGGGAAGGTATCCCACACCCAGCCGTGAGAGTTCCATGTCAAGTACCTCTGCTCAAGTTACTTTTTAAAAGTTAGCTTATAAAATAGTGGGTGGATCTCCATAAGGATCTTCACACATCCTTGGCTTAGCCCATTCTCTTCCCTTTCGGATCAAAGGTTTTTAAAATTTGTTCTATGTATGGAGCATTTTAATAAATGCATTTTTAAAATCTGCCATGTCCTCCTCCTAGAAGATGGTCTGTGAAGGCAGAGGCTGATCTGTGTTAGGCTCTGCCTGGCCCAAGAGCATGCATGCATCAAGCCCTCCTTGAATGTGTAAAAATTTGACATCAAAATGATTGTCGTAAAATGCTAAAGGCAAGCACCTAAATAAACCCCACCGGGGAGTCCTTATGAATTTGTTCTGGGGCTGGGCATGTTCTTCTTAGGTGGTAGCTACTTGCTTTCCTTGAGAAGCATCCTTTCGCCGACTAGAACAAGAAGTGAGTTCAGCCATGATGCTGACCTCTTATGGTTTTTACATTTCCCCCTTTTTAGAAACGGCTTCATTTGTCACATTGCATTCTAGAGCCCAGAGTGAAGAGTCTCCGATCCTATGGCTCCTTTCCCGGTTTATGCGTGTACCTGGGGTGTGAGATATTTCCCTGCAGTTGCAGAATGATGATAGTGTGCTTTATAATCTTCCTGAAAAAATGTTCGAATACCCGTTCCATTGCATGCCATTCATCCGGCCAAGCCTTGAGCTCTCGTCCGACTCTCCAAGGAGTGGAATCTATATTTGGTTGGCATTGTTAAATGAGTTTCTTAAAACTGAAGTTATACTAACTGCTGCTAAAGTTCACAGAGCACGTTCAAAGCTCTCTGCATCAAACTGAGCACATGCAGATAAGTTTTAAAAAGCCAGGGCTGGCAAGATGGGTGAGCGGGTAAAGGCACTCATACCTGAGTTCAGTCCTGGAAGCCATTTCTATGGAGCAGGAGAGGACTGACTGACTCCTGTGCAGAATTGTTTCTTGGCTTTCACACATGTGTCCTCTGACCCACTTGGTGAACACAGATACACAGTAATAATCTGAATAGTTCTGTTGGTGGGTGCCATTAACTTAGAAGCAAACTTCTTACTAAGAAACCCAGTTGAATAATGGGAAAAAATTAAGTGACCAGAGCTCCTCCCCATCCCTTGTGCTCCCCATTTCTTTGGAATACTGGGGCCCTATTCTGATGAGCTGTATCCCTAGTCTTCTTTTTACATTTTGTTTTGAGACAAATCTCATCACTTTTCTCAGTCTGGCCTTGGACTCACTCAGTAGTCCAGGCAGCCTTGAATCTGCAAACCTCTCTCCTCATTGTCTTGACTGAGTACCTGGGGTTATAAACCCATACCCCTTGCCTGGTTGGCCAAACTGTTTTAGGGACCATAATATATACAGCTCCACAAAGTATATTAAAACACCCTATTTTAGTGACTGTATCTGAATAAACTTTAGTCTTTGTCTGCTTTCTTGCTACTTGGTCCTCCACTTCTCACCATTTCACATGTATGAACATAAAATTATAGCTGTCTAGTTACTACCTTGAGAAGATAGGAGGACAGAAGCCCTTTCCTCTGTATCTGTGGAGTCCTTCTCAGAAGAGACAGATGCATCAGAGTTTCAGAAAGGTTGAGGGGCATAAGAAGCAGAGGCTAGATTATGTTGAAGACACACATGGAGTAGGCATGGGGAAATCCAGAGCTGAGCCGAGCCGAGCTGAGCGGAGCCGAGCTGAGCTGCTTACTGTCCCCGTCAACCGTACCCGCAAGCTTCTGTTGGGAGACAAACCATTCTAAAGTGGTTTAAAACAAATCCCATTTCTATCTGTCACAATTTGTATAGCATCTGAGGGTGTTTCCTTTGTTAGGTTCTTCTGGCCTCAGCTTCTGTACAGCTTGTGCGGCGGGGCTTCTGGTGTTGGCTTGATATAGTCTGTCCTCAGTGTAGGCTGTCTTGTTCACATGGTGGCCCCAGGAACTCAAAGACCCCCCCTGGCTTCTTTTAAGCTAACCTCAGGAATGCTACATTCTTACCTCTCGCACATTCAGTTGGTCGTTTGTAAGCTGATTCAAAACAGACTACCTGTTGGTGGGCTTTAAGGGATTCCAGGTTGTGTTCATATTTCAGTCTGACATTGGTACTTTACCCAGTGTTTTCCTCCTCTCCCTCTCCCTCTCCTTCTACCCCCCTCCCGCCCCCCTTTTTGTCGGGGAGGAGGATGGTTGGAAGAGAGCAACTTAAGTGTACTGAAGAAATTACAGGCTTTTGAAAATGTTTTCTGAAAATAACTGGTGTCTTAAACTTCTACCTTACATAGCTCACTTTTTTTTTTTAAATAACACCAAAGCCAGGTACCACATTAAAATACATCTTCAAGCTATTTTTAATATATTTCTATTTAAACTTATCCACACTTTTGTTATTTCTGTTTAAATTCTGCATAAATGGAATGTATTAAAGAGGAAATATATTAAAAATAACCTGAAGATACATTTTAATACCATGTAATATTAGGCAAAATGTAACTTCCATTAGGCTTATGGTGGGATATAGATGCAACAGAATATGAGAATGCTCTGAGAGGAGCTGAAGCAAGTCAGTTCCCCTCAAGTGATTGATTGTATTAGTTCACCAAGCATCCCGATAGCATTTCTGTCTGAACATTTTGAGATTGGGGTCCCGGTCTTTGGATACATTGATCTGGTGAAATAAACTTGTAGCCATCTTGAACAGAGTACTGTTTAAGTGGTAGATTCTACTTGTTATGTGGTCAGAGGGCAGCTTGTGGGAGTCAGTTCTCTCCTTCCACCCTGTGGATCCTTGGGATTGAAGTCAGGTTGTTGGGAAGTTCTGACCACTCTTTTCATAGGATAGTTTTAAATTGCTATGTTATGTTTTAAATAATACAGCCTGTTTCAAGTTGACTAGTCCTGCTTGGGGTTCCATTGAGCCACAACACAGGTTAGGACAGAGGGTTTAACTACCAGATGGATTTGTCAGTTAACATTGAGTAGTGGGTTATTGGATTCTAATGGGGATAGAGCACTAGAGGTAGGTCTGACTGAGTCACTCACTGTCTTAGGGTTTTCCTGCTGTGAACAGACACCATGACCACAGCAACTCCTATAAGGACAACATTTAATTGGGACTGGCTTACAGATTCAGAGGTTCAGTCCATTATCATTAAGGTGGGATAATGGCAGCATCCAGGCAGATATGGATGGTGCAGTCGGAGCTGAGAGTCTTCATCTGAAGGCTGCTAGTGGAAGACTGGCTTCCAGGCAGCTCCATCACACTCTTAGATTAGTTAGAATCTAGAAATCATTCTCTGGATGCTTCTAGGATGTCAGGGATGATTTGCCTTTTGGACTTTTTGTGTCTTAGTTATGATTATTGGAAAAGATAGTAACAGAGCTGGCTAAGGAAAACCAAGTTTATTTCTCAACCACCTGTAATCCCTTAAAAAAAAACTTCTTTCCCAATAACATTACAGTGACCTCTGTCCCATCTTTCCACCACCTTTCTTAAGGCAGAGTCTAGCTTCATTACCCTGGCTTATCTCTCTGCAGCTAGCTGGTATGGGGCCACCTGCTTATGACACAGCCAGCCCTCGGCTTCCCATGCCTTTTGAATGGTGCATTGTAATAACTAATGCCATTTGGTATTGATGGCGGGCATTATAGAGGAAGGGGAATGTAATCATGATGAACTGAGGAAATCTGAAAAGCTAGTAGTGAGCAAAAAGAAAGAAAGAAAGAAAGAAAGAAAGAAAGAAGGAAAGAAAGACAGACAGACAGACAAAGGAAGAAGGAAAGAAAGAAAAACACAGTTTCCCCTCCTTTTGCTGGAGGTTCCTGGCAGCGTTGAATGGGTCCTTACATTTAGTGGGTACTTCTCTTCTTTGCACTCTGCCATATGTGTTTTCAGGGGGTCACCATCAAAGCCTTGTCACTCAGGCAAGGCCATGGTGGAATTCCCGGTGGTGGGTTAGGGCACCCTTTCGACAAAAGGGTTGGCAGAGACACTCCAGTGCTGCCGCTGCCTGCCCTGATGCCGTTTAGCAGAGACGTTAAAAGTCTGTGGTGCTGCTCAGGCAGAAATGCCGTCGTCCAGGGCGGCTGTTGATGAAGCGCTGGCCTCTGGCATGGCTTTAAAAACCTAACCGTGACACAGTTCTTACCAAGGTACCTTAGTGAAGCTGGTGTCAGCTAGATGGAAGCTCAATTTGCAGATATTTGACGTTGGCACTCTCTTATTAGTGGGTGTGATGGGAAGAAACCCACCGATCAGTTTCACACCTCAACTTTGTTTCTATTTAAGAACTGTCCGGTGGGTAGTTTTTGGGAAATTCTGAGTAAATAAACATCTATTGTGTTGAAACTGTTCTGCTCAAATGGCTTTTGGGGGGTTGGTGTGTAAATCTAACTAGACTTCACCTGTGAGACCTGACTTAAAATAGCTCCTCACTGAGCAGTTTTCCAAATGATTTATTTAGTCTGGGCCCGGCCATTTTGAAGTGAACTTGAAAATTGTAAGCCGTTAACTGGGAAGGTCTCATGGGTTTCCAGAATTATTAACTCGTGTAATTAATTTAAAAATCTCACCACCACCCCCCCTCCTGGAAACAAGAGGCGTTAATGAAAAGTAGTTGTGCCTCTGTAAACCTGCCGTCTGCGTGGTTTCCGTGTTGTTTGCTCAGTTATGTTAAGGAGGCCATATTTTTGGGGCTTGTGGGGTTTTTCTGTGTAAACTTGGGGATAGGTACACCTGCTGACTTCTCTGTTTATTCTTACATGCTAAGTACTTCTCATGTCATTGATTTTAAGTGAACACGGTTCGATTTAGATCTATGTCATCTTGTCCCAGCTGCTCTTATATCTCAAAAAAAAAAAAAAAAAAATCTGCTTCCAGTCAGGCTTGGGCAGATTTCACATCAAAAGTTGTGAATGAAGCTTAGGTAAATATGTTTATTTAGTGCTGGGTGTTGACCAGGAAATCCACAGCAGCTGAAAGGTTTTTCTTTTTTTTTTTAACTCCCACTGTGTTAACCATCATGGTGACAGGTAAATCTCATTCCTCAATAGAGCTTGAGCTTCCTCCCACTTCATTTCTTCAGGGCTGGTGAATGTAGGAATTGTCTTCCTAGGGACCCTATTGATTAGGTCACCGCTGGTTCTGTAGAGAAACAGAGCTGCCCAGGGGCCATCTCCCTGCAGGAGATTTGCTAAAGCCCCCATGAAAGGGGCCCCTGGGGTCCCACTATTACCTTATGAACAGCAATCGGTTCAGGCCGCAGAGTACATATTAAGACCCTATTAACTTCTGCGGTTCGGTTTGAGTTGAAAAGCCCCCGGGAGCAAAGGAATAATAAAAGGAAATTATTGCCAAAGCTACCGAGGGTGCATCTTGCCACCTCTCAGTGGGTGCGTCTGTTGAATTGCAAATTTGTTTCCTGCTGGGGCATCTGCCTGGCTTCTGAAGTTCCCTTTAAAGGTCTTGAAAGGGGGGAATTTAAAGAATGATTGCATAGTGTTGATTCCGTTTCTTGAAGAGTGGATTCTCCATAGTACTGGGACAAAACTAGGAAAGAACTACCTTTATTTTTAAAACAATCTTTATTTTCCATGAAAGAAAAAGGAGGGTATTGTAGAAATCTGGGAAAATGTAGGGCTGCGTGAAGCTTAGGAGACCCCTAGGGACAGCCCTGTGTGGAAACTATTCCTGATGTGCTTCTGCATCTTGAGGTAGATTCCTCCAAAGTAGAAAAGTACAGGCCTGCTGCCCTAAGTCTGGGCAGAGCCTTTTCTGATCTGTAAACACTCCTAAAGACTAGGATCTGGGGCAGTCAGCTAGGCAAACAGCATGCAGTGTGACTTTTGTATGTACAGGTAAGTTGTTGCTCCTGGTTTTTGTGTCTTTGTTTACTTAGCATGCATTCTAGGGATTGAAGTTTCTAGGTCAGTAGGCGGAAGGATTTGGAGGAAAAAAAAGACAGGATTAAACAGATTGCCGTATTTCTGGACGGAAACAGTGACACACCAGCAGCGTACTCAGACTCTGCTTTCTTGCTGCCTTTGAGTCATTTAGACTTCATCATGAAATCAAAATGGTACCAGTTAGGCGAGAGGTACTGTCTAGCATGGGAACAGCCGATATTAATTTTGTGGCTCAGGTTCTGGTTTTGTTTGAAAATCTAGTATATTTTTAATAGGCCAAACTTTGGGACAGTACTCTGGCTTAACTTGGATTTTTGTTCTGGTGACAAAAATGCAGCTTTTTTTTTTTTTTTTTTTTTTTTTTTTTTT
>JANHMN010000015.1:34240352-34259354 GCA_030674055.1 Rhabdomys pumilio
TTTTTTTTTTTTTTTTTTTTTTTTTTTTTTTTTTTTTTTTTTTTTAAATAAAGTCAATGTTAAGTTTCAGGGTTTTTTTAATTTTTAATTTTTTTTTTTTTTTTAAATAAAGTCAATGTCTCCCAAGTGTCTGGTGAAGGTTGTATGAGAGAAATCTGTCAAGTTGTACTTTTAATTTTCCTTGGCTGGATACTGCTTGCTCTGTTAGCTGCCATGGGACTTTTTAAATTTTAAAAAAATTACTTTTAAAACTCTAAACTATACATTCTTCCTTCCTTCTCTAAAAGATTCTTATTTTATAAAATAACCCCCCTTTCTGTGTCCACACATACGTAACAAGCAACAGTGACTGAATGACAGAAATCTTCATGACAGGATGCTGCGAGATGAACAAATTTGTATTTAGGCAACAAGCAATTGCTAGCTCTTACTTCAGACTGAAAAGGTAGGAAAGCTCTCGTTGGTAGCTCAGCTCACAAGAGTGCTTGGGTCTGAGTTGCACCCCTAGAAACCATGGGAAATGGCTGGATGAGGCTCATAACCCTAGCAGTGGGAGACTTGACAGGTGGGTCACCGGGGCTTCCAGGCTTCTGAGTCCCCAGCCTAGGCTACTTATGGAGCTGCCAGCCAATCAGAAACCTTGTCTCAAAAAAACAAAACAAAACCACAAACAAACAAAAATTTGAGAGGAATGAAGAGCAGCACCCAGGACTGACCTCTGGTCCCCGTGCAAATGAGTGAGTATCACAGACACTCGTGTGCTCACATATTGATATCCATTCCTGTCTCCCCCACGATTCAGCAAAGGCAGAGAGGAGTACGTAGGGACAAGGGGTTCTGTTCTGAGCACAGTGCCCAGCAGTTGAAAAAGGAGAGATAATTCAAAGTTGCTCATTTAGACAGTGGGTTTAGGAATTAAGTATACGTATGATATTTGTACTTAAGGCAGAGTAGTGCGCTGGGCGAGACGCTAACCTATAGTGTCCAGGTTTAAATGAGCTGAGGTAAGAGTGAGCCCTTGGGGAAAAAGAGCACACAGAAGCTCAGAAGTGTTTTTCTTCTCCTTATAATTCCGATAATTCATAAAAAGTGCACTGTATGGTGTAGCTCATCAACTAAATGATAAAGATGGAAGCATGTGTGTCAGGAGATCCCTAAAGCATTTTGGGTGGAGAACCAAATGCACAGATGGTTAAGGTACCTAAGTTTCCTGCCTTGGGGGGAGTCGGGGCACTGCTCATCTGAGACTCCGCGATGCTGAACGGATACGTCTTTAATCATCCATTGCTTTTAAACGAGACAGTGCTTGTCTGCTTCAGTGGGACTCTTGATTATAGCTCTTCAGGGCCGTGTTTCTAAATGCTTGCCTCCCCTTGGCCATTTGCGGTCTCACTTTTGGGGCTTGTCATAGGTGGCTCAGAGAGCCGGGCAGCATAGGACTCAGAAGCCTGTGCGTTTCTTCAGGTAGGTTTTGTTTGAATGTTGGTACTGTTTCAGACACTAAAGGAAACGGATTCCTTTACAGTGGATCCCACTGCTTGGGAGCTTACGAACTGTCCATTACCTACAGATGCAGGAATAAATCTTCAGTGCTTTATGGTGCAACCAACCAAACAGAACAAGAGTTCAAAACCTTCCAGCCTTGTTTGTCAGTAGAGAGGGAGGGCAATGCCTCTTCACTTGAAGGGAAAAATTCTGAGTGGAACATAAGAGAAAGCCTTGTCTGTTACAGAAGCCATAGAATATATGTTGGCTTTATAGAAATGAGTTATAGCAGTCACAGAATTCTCTATTTGGGAAGTATTAAACAGGCTTAAATACATTTTTTTTTAAGGCAATTTACTTGGTAAATTCTCCCAAAAGTTCTAGAAAGAAACCTCTAAAATAGACCCAAGGAAAAGTTAACCAGAGCTGAATGTGTTGATTGCATAATCTGTACCTGGAGGATACAAGACAGGCTGATCTGCTGTTAGGATGTCTAAAGCTACCATGGGCTTTTATTTTCTGTCCTTTCTCTTGCTCTGATTGTAAAATCTGAATTTACGAAGACGAGGATCTCTCAGTTGAACTAGGAGTCTCTAGGCCCTGCACTTTATACTCTGACAAATATCAGCATATAGATTAAATTGTTCTCTCCCAGCAGTGGCCTCTCCACATTCTCTAATTGCAGTTCTGAACGACTCTCTGCTATTGTAGACAATACTTAAGGAGCTAGTAATGCCCAGGTTCAGCCTATTCCTTCCTGAAATGTAGAGTTTGTTCTCTCCTCCCTTGCCTTTTTGAGTTGCTTTGTTTGATGGGGATTCAGTGCCCTTGGAGTACCCTTCCTTAAAGAAAGAAAGGTGAGGCTCATCAAAGGGATGGCAGATAAGAGAGGAATGTGCTTCTAGGTTGCAGCTGTCATTTCGGCTTTGAGTCTGGGCTCTGTGCACTTCACCTTTCTTGCCCAAAGGATTATAGAGGGCACTGGTTGACTTTTTTTTTCCCCTCTAAGATACAGTGTTTCATGCACAAGTGGGGTTAGCTGCTTAATTCCCGAATTCATGGCTTTCAGATTATAAAAGGAATTGGCAAAGTGGGAAGAGATTGACCTTTCCAGCTGGTCACACTAAATGCCAGATATTAAAGCCATGTCTGTGTTTAATGAGAGGTCGCTATGTTGTTTACAGTTGCTACATTGTTGTTGAATTGATACCTAGTTCACATTGTTTGCCTGAGAGGGTCTGTGTGCTACCATTAATGCTCTTGTCTCGCCCCTCTTATCCCAAAGTTAATGATTAACATCTGGCTGTTCACTTGTGCAAGGATATATTGATTGCCTTGGAAAATACATGGCGATTGTTTCAAGTTTCCTAAAGAAGTGTGGACGGTGTTTTATTCCACTGAATATGGACCAAGTGTCAGTTCCACCACACTTCTGCTTCGGAAAGCTCAGGTGTGGAAGGCACGTGTTTCTAGGGCTGAATCACAGAACAGTAGTGAGTCTTATGGGAGCGAACAGGGACTTTATAACATTTTATAGAATAAAATTATAAAAGCATGTTCTCTCCCACAGCTAGCCTTGCCCTCCTAAACCAAGGTTTCAGACATGCAAGCCTTAGACTGTCTGTCCTTGGATGTATTTACACTTGGGGTAGGGATCTAGATTATATCGCTTAAGACAGAGTGTACCTTATTGTTGTCCAATACACAATTCCATAATCATTTAATTGAGTGAGCAGGTGAGATTCCTGTGTGGAGAAGGCGTCTTACAGACAATACGTTCTCTAATAAAGCACACAACTTCTGTGTTACTTCCTTAAGGAAGTAGCATGCATTTATGGTTCTGGCTAAGCTTTTAATTTTCCTAATTTAATTTACATAAGTGACTCAATGGGAATGTCTGTGTTACCTCAGTGGAATTAATACAGTAGCCATCCTGGTGAGCTATCACCAGTAAAAACTGGAAAATTCTGTTTTCTTATATTTTTTCACGCAGTATTTTGTGGTTTTATTTATTTATTTATTTATTTGTCCATGAAGATTTTAGAGGTGCCATGGAGAGAATTTAACCATTTTCAGAATTTTCTCCCATAGACATCTCCGATTCCTCCCCAGAATGGGTCACTTCGGAGAGTAGAGGAAATGAAGAACAAAGTATGAAAGCTGTTGAGCCTGTACCTCGAAGATAGTAATTTCTTTATGGAATTAGCCCACAGTGCTAGGGGAGGCTGTGGGGGACAGAGAAGGGGGTGGGGGTCAGGGTGGAGGTCGGGTAGGATGACACCTGTCCCCCAAAGGCTTTTCATTAGCAGCGAGTGTCTAAGTCCATCCTCCTTACACCTCTCACTGTAAATGAACAAAAGCACAGGACCGGTTCTCAACCTGTGGGTCGAGACCCCCTGGAGAGCCAGCTTGCATATCAGACACTTACATTTCGATCTATAACGGTAGCAAGATTAGAGTTATGAAGTAGCACCGGACATAGTTTAGTGGTCGAGAGTCACCTCAACAGGAGGAGTGGTGTTAAAGGTTGAGGCAGTAGGAGGGTTGAGAACCACTGACTTAGGGAAGAGTACCCCATGCTTTCCACTCTGAGTATGTAGCATACTGACACCTCCTCCGGCCAGAACTTGTTCAGAGTGCTGAGGTCTTCCACGTACAAGATAGATACAAGGTAGACAACGCTGTGTTCTTTATGAAGCTTGCTTTCTACAGAGGAAACAAGGTGAAACAATCGAAAAACCCAGCCCCACCTCGAGCTGAGCAGTGTTGGGAAAACAAGCAGCTCCTTGGTGGGTGGCATTGTGGTGTTCAGAGCTCCTATAGAGTGGGCGGCCCGGCCCAGGAAGAGTTTCCAGGGAGGAGTTAAAAGCTGGGTCCCATGAGCTGAGTGCAAAGACAGCTGTCTGAAGATAACTTTCCGACCAGAAATGGTAGTGAGTCTTCATACACAAGCCTGTTTGTACCGCTCCAAGGTTGTCGTGTGGTTAGGCTAGGCTGAGACTGAAGGTAAAATGAGCCAGGATACCCCAGTCAGTTCCGGGGGTGTGGGGGGCACTGGTCGGCTGTCTCTCCTGTCTAACCACATCCTACACCCCAGCCAGGCCTTTTCAGAGGCAGGAGCTTGTGTTCTCTGGGCTTGGGGGCCAGTGCTCCCCTGCTCCTCGCTGTTGTCTGTCCTATTGTCCTGGAAGCCCACTGACAGTTTTTGTCCTAGTCTGAGCCTTACCTCTGGCTCCCCTGGAGCCTCTGAGATAATCTGTCCTCACTGATAGCAAGATACAGGGAAAATGCTCTTCTGTGTGCCTCATGGCTCCTTTCAGTTTGGATGGCGTACCAAAACCAATTTACCTGTCTGGCAGTAGATTTTCTTTGGGATATAAATCTTGTAAGTGAGATTGCTGTTTTAACTACTTTAAAAAAATCGTTAAAAGTTGTTTTTGTTTTTTTTTTTTCCATCTCAGAAGCATGTTTTTACTTTCAGAAAAGTTGTCTTCATGCATAGAATTTATAAAAGTCATGTTAGAAGCAAGGGCAGCTTTTTGTAGCAGAAGGTAAGGCAATATGTTGAGGAAACTCTCAGGGAGGTGTGTGATTCAGAGTCCTCCGTTCACAACAACCCGGGCTTGCTTTCAGCTCTTCTGGAAGAGTTCCTGTCTCCTTTATATGGTGCTAATAACTTCCTTTGGCGACTAAGGAATCAGTATTCCATAGGGATGAAACGTTTAACTGACTTGGTTAGTTTGAGAATCAGCAGTGACTAAATTGAATGAAAATAACATAGCACCAAGCGCAGCAGGCAGTGCTGCTCCTGGCCGACCATTCCGTCTGTGCTCCAGGCGTTTGTGATGCCATTTCCCCTAGTTTTGATTATGTTCAGATATGAAGTGAAACTTAAAAAAACTAGTTCTCTATTTCATTGGGGCTGGGGAAACATGGAGCCTTTGTTTTGCCAACAGTGATGTACGCAGTGCGCGTGTCCCATTTCCACGTCAGCTGAAACTAACATCCTGAAGTACTCTGGCTCCTGTCTTTGTGTTCAGAGCTGGAGGAGTGCAGTGGCTTCTTGTCTTTAGTCAGTAGAGTCTTGAGGGTGGGGGACATGCCTTTCGGGGACAGTACTTGTTACACAGTCATGAGGACTGGTACTCAAGTGGGATATGGTGGTGGTGGTGTTTGTTATCTTCGTGCTGGCAGGTGAGACAGGAGGACTCTGGGGAGCTATTTATTGACTACCCAGTCCAGTCCTAATATATGGTGGCAAGGTGAAGACATGGCTTGGGAGTTCAGGGCACTTGTTTCCCTTGCAGAGGCCCTGTGTTTGGTTCCCACATCCCACACTCGGCAGCTCACAACCACAGGCAGCTTTAGTTCCAACTGATCTCAAGTCCTCTTCTTGTCTCTGCAGGCATGCATAAAATAGTAAATGCGCATACACACACACAGACACGTGAAAATAAATCTTAGAGGAAGGCATTCAGTATTGACCTTCCACCTCTACACATGCAAGCCACAGGTATGTGTACATGCACACACACACACACACATGCACACACATACTCACTGTCTTTTTTGTTGTTGTTTAACTGCTAGTATGATGTATCACCTGACCTTTTAGACATATCCAGCCTGTAGTTAGTTCACAGGCCACTTGTGTATTAGTTCCAGGGTCATTTGTAGATCATGTCACGGTGTCAGAAAGTTGCCAGTGATCCCAGCGGCTCTGCCTCCAAGCCGTTTTCGTAATAAGGTGCTTCTGTAAGCCAGCCTTCTCTCTACAAAGTTAATGCCTTCATAAATACAGAGGTTGGTCATTAAGGCTCAGTGTGGGAGCAAATGCCTGTAATATGTCTGTAATCCATGACTCACTTGGGAGGTTGATTCCAGGGGTTCTTGAGCTTGCAGCTGGTCTGGGTGGTGCTGAAATTATCTTATTCTTCAGTTCTGAAATAGTCAAACAGTACTCCCCTGAGTAATGGTATGAGGTTTCCATTGAGCCTGGAACTCACCGAATGAGTAGCATTCCCTAGTCAGCAAGCCCCAGGATCCTCCTGTCTCTGCCTCCCCAGCCCTGGGATTTATAGACATATACTTCTGCATGGATTTTTATGTAGTTGTGAAAGATTTGAACCCAGTTCCTCATTCACCTGGCAAGCACCTTATCAGCTGAGCTACCTCCCGGGCCCTACCAATCTGTGCTTCAATTGTCTCTTCTTGTCTTAAGAATTGTATTTTCAGTCTCTGAATTGATGAATCAGCAACAGCCTTTCTTTCTCAGTCTTTGAACTGAGCGCCCTATTTGCGAGAATCTTGCCTGTGTTTCCTATCTGCTTAAAATAGTGTCCTTTGGATAATCTGTGTACCACAGTTGCCCCTGGGAAGTCTTGGTCTGGTGGTTTGTTTGTGTACTGCATGCCAGATTCCTTAACTCTTGATTACTTCTCTTAGCACCCTTAGTATGCTATCTTTTGTCATTTAAATATCAAATTAGAAATCTTCAGTTATGTAAATAATGTCATTTTCCTAAGAAAACTGAGATCAGAAGACCCTTAGTGGATCTTTACAGTGACACCATCAGTGACCTCTGTTTGAACAAAGGTTCCCAAGTCTGTGTAATCAAACCTCGAAGTGAGTTGAGATCATTAGAGATAGCTGAAGTAATCTGAGGTGTTTGCTATCATAAAATGTGGTCAAGGTTTCCACTAAGTAACCAACTAGTGTTTCTTGGTTAGATTCACCTAGAAGTTTTTGAATTCTTACAAATTTTGGATTTGACAGCGAAAATGAGTGTTTTGGGTAGTATGGGTAGGTGATCATTTCCTGTAAATTATTTCTTTTCAATATGTAAATAACTTTGAATTTTTTTTAATTGAGAAATTGCTTTATTAAAGTTAAAAAGCCCTACCACACATTTGATCAAAATTCTAGCCATAAAAGAAAAGAAAGAAAACTGCTCCTTGGGAGAGGGAGTGGAAGGTGGGAGCTGATACAGCCCCATCAGCACAAGTGTCAATAGCAAACGGAATTTTTATTTGTAAGGTTGGCACTCGGTTTGCGTGCAGTGTGCCTTACTTTTCGCACAGCTGAATTGCGTATGGATCTTAGATTTTATTTTTAGAAAATCAGTTGCCGGTCCTTTTCTGCATTTAAATTCTGGTTTCTAGGAGCCCAAGCAAGCTCAGAGAAGGGAAAGGAGGCCTGCTCCCTTCTGTCCCTCTCCAGCGTGCGCATTCTAGGACTTGGAGACAACTGGCCGTTTTGGCAGGAGCTCTGTGTGTGCAGTCAGTGACCTGGGCGGTCTGCAAAGGGGCAGGGCCGAGCTCATTCCATTCCTTCTTTAGCAAGGAGCCTGGGAGGCTGGCACAGGCCTGCTTGTTCAACTGACATTTCACTCCCTGAATGGGGCTTTGTCTTCATACCGAAACATAACTTTTTCATACACACGCTCCAAGCGGTTGTTGGTCAGCTTAGTGAAACCTGTATGTCTCCCTTTACCTTTTACATTCTTGAGATTTCTTGTGTTGAGACGACCTTCAGTTAACCCTTTGTAAAACAGTAGGTTTTTTTTTTTAACACTATAATTCCTATCTGTAGAGATACTTCTTTTGCACAAGTTAGAAAATATCAAGTGGTGGAAATAGTGTCTGCCCAGGGTTCTAACCTCCCCGGGCCTCCTGTTCCCCACTTCCCTCCCTACCTCCCTACCCCACCCCTCATCCTGTGTTGGATCATGTGATCACATATCGTCCCACAGAATTCAGTCAGGGATTCCCTAACCTCAGATAGACCGTGGTATGAGAGCTGTGATCTCTCACGTGTTAAAATTCAGCGTTATCTTTCACAAACCTTTGCTCGCCCTGCTGGTCTGGTGAATGACTTTTCACTTATTCATTTTGCCCCAAGACCCTGTTTTTCTCTTCTGAGTTCCTTGAGTGCCTGGTACCGTGACCGCCGGGCACACGGTAGGAATTTCATGTTACACCAAGTAGCAGTCATTGAAGCTCCGCATTATGTCTAGCCAAATTCAAGATCCAGCAAACAGCATGAGGTGCTGTTGATGAGGAAGATGAAGCGTGCAGTAGTTTTCAAATCTCCGTTAGGTCACCCCTGAGGACTGGATTCAGACTGGCAGGGAATCTATTTCTTTCCCAAAGTTATTTTCTCAAATTGTTGCTTTTGATCCGCTATAAACATTTATAACTGGCTTATGATTGAGAACTCAGGGCCTGATATTTCCCGATTAATCTTTTGACATTAATAATGTATTTTCAGTTATGATATCTGTCCTGTTATTAATACAATATGTTGTTTTACTTAGTGTGAGTATAATCTGTGTAGATGCTGTGGTACGTATAGTAACTGTGGTGTCTGTGGTGAGGTGCTCCTGAGTTCTCTTACATTGCAGCCTTTGTTGTCTTAGTGGGATTGACTCACCTGTAATACCTGAGCCTCGCCGATGGGCTTGCCAGCCTTTAGTTGGCTTCCTCATGTCAACCATGTTGCTTCTCTGTCATCATCAAGAGTGGGCAAACTTCAGACAGTGTGGAGCTTCCCCTTAACAAATGATGGGTGGGTAACGGCCACCTTCCCATGCCGAAGACAGGAGCACCTTGGTTTGGGCTCCAGAGCTCTTTCATCTAATCCTAGGTTTTGGTTCTTCTGTTCCTAGGTTGAACAATTTAGGAAATCTCTCAACTTTTGAAGCTTACCAAATTCTGAGATGCAGAACACATGGTTGACTGGCTGGGGGAATAGTTTTGTAGCTATGCTGTTGGGATGACTGGCCTGTCATTTTAGATCTGTGACTTCAGCCTCAGGTCTCTGTTCTTAAATATTTAAAGTAGGAAAATAACTCATTGAGTTATATCTCCATGAGGATCATGGAGACTAGATTAAATTTGTGGTGCAGGATAAAAGGTGTCACATGCCTTTAATCCCAGCACTCAGGAGGCAGAGGCTGTTGGATCTCTGATTTTGAGGACAACCTTGGCTAAATAGTAAGGTCCAGGACAGCCAGAACTATATAGTGAGACTCTGTCTCCCTGTCTCTGTCTCTGTCTTCCTGTCTCTGTCTCTGTCTCCGTCTCTCTCTTTCTCTCTTTCTCTCTCTCTCTCTCTCTTTCCACACACACACACACACACACACACACACACACACACACACACACAATTTGGTATTTGTGAAGTGCATCCACTAGCTTACAAAGGGGAAAAAGTTTCACCAAAGGTAGACTTAATATGTATTGGTATTTGAATAATTTTCTAATACCCAAGGAGGAGCCTCTTTTTACAAAGAGAGTTTATCCATTTGAGCCCTCATCAGAAGTATCAATGATTCTGACATGGAAATCTGAATGTGGAGTCATTTCTCCACAAGGCTTGCCCTGGCAGGGACTCATTTGCTGAGCTGAAGAAATCTCTGGGCTTGAAACATGATGCCTCAAATCAGATTATGTACTTAATTAATGTAAGACCAGTAAGCTTCAAATCTTAAAATCTTGCTTAGCTCCCTTTAAAGCTACCTTAGCAGTTCCAAATGGAAGTTTAGAGAGACATAATTTTTAATTAAAGAGATATAAGGCAAGATAATAAACAAATATGATTATTGCTACATTAAAAAACCCTCTCATTTGAATCATTAACTTCATTAATTTATGACTTAATGCTAGACAACAAAATACAGAAATGTTAGACGTGAAACTTTGTGCATTCGTAGAATTGTACTTTGAAATGTTAATTGTTGAAGGTGTTGCAATATGCATTGTTAAACATATACTTTGGAAATAACTCCTTGGAAATGAATCTTCGTTTTAGTTCCTGCAGAGAGGCAGGTACATAGGCTGAACAGACCTGGGTCTCTAAGGCACAAGGGAAGACGGAGAGTTAAATGTGTTGGTTTTGGGTTCTAGGCGAATGAGTACATAGATCTTGGCAGCTCTTCCTGTGAACACCGGAAGAAAATTGGTTTTGAGAAACTACAGATGTATAAATTTACTTAGCCATGAATAATCTCTTTAATTGTCTGTATGCATGCCTGAATATCATTTACATACCTTAAATATATACAGAAAAATCTATTTAAAGATATATATATGTGATCTAGAGAAAGACTTAAGAATATTCTACAACAGGGAGGACATTTTGGTTACTTTTATTTAACTTTATGCATTTTCAGTATAGATTTTTAAACTGTTACTGAAATGTACAGGTTTATGAAAATATTTTAGCCCATTGGATTTCTGTGTCATTTCAGATTTCAGCTTGTTTTTTCCTGGGTGTTTTTTTTTTTTTTTTTCCCTGCATATGTTTTAATGTGAGCATAAGGCAGATTTTTAGTTTTTACTCAATTTGAACTCCATTGGTATTCCTTTGTGCAGCCGATGTACCTGTCTTAGTGTTCTGTTGCTGTTAAGATACATGTGCACGCGTACCTGCACACACACACACACACTCACTCACTCATACTCTCATACACATACACACACATACAGATACACACAGTCATTCTGGGCCTGGCATGGGCCTTTGTGTCTCGGAGACACATACACATACACACACACACACACACACACACACACACACACACACACACTCATACTCTCATACACACATACAGATACACACAGTCATTCTGGGCCTGGCATGGGCCTTTGTGTCTCGGAGACACACACACACACACACACACACACACACACACACACACACAAAGGCACACACTCTGGGCCTGACATGGGCCTTCAAATTCTCCAAGCTCACTCCCAGTGATGCATCTCAGCTCCTCCACCAAGGATATGTGTACTCAGAAGTGGCTACCAAGTGCCGCTGCCACCATTATGGCCGTGGATTTCCTCTGCTCCCAGATATAAATGATATCCGTGACGAGTTACCAGTTGTGAGAGATTGAGCCATGTTGGTCAGTAATGTGTATTCAGCTTAGCTCAAGAGCTGGGAATTTTACATGCAGCTGATTGTGTTCTTAGATACAAAGCGGTTTCTCCGCAGGACACGAGTAGACAATCTAGCACTTTGTGTGGCCCATAAGAAATGGTTTTAGACCATGTGTTTATTTGTATTTATTCTGTGTTCACACTGGAGCCAAGGCTGGCACTGAACTCCGAAGCCTCGGAGTGCTGAGATTACCAGCAGGAGACAACGCTTCCAGCTGACTGTCCGTACTTATGTAAAGTGTTCGGTATTTTCTTTAGGCACCCTACTTCAGGAAATTACAATTTTAGTTAATTTATATGTGCGTGTAAATATTCATGGAGCGCTCGGGTTTTCAAAAGTACTAGAATTTAGTTTTTTTTTTTTTTTAAATTCTTTCTATGCAAAGTAAAACAATTACACTTCATTCAGTCTTTACATTTTCCTACCTTATATATTAATCTTCTCTATTATATATGTAATGCCCTTGCATCTATCACATTTTAAAGATGAATCAGATTTAAAAATTTTACTCCTTTAAAAGCCTCAAAAGCTATGACATCTATCAGTATGACTGTGGATCATGGTATTCTGAGGGTGTAAGCCAGAATAAACCTTTTTTCAAGTTAATTGTCCCAGGTGTTCTGTATCTATAATAGAACACTAAACCCTGAATTTTGGAGATAAGAGTTGGGTGACATACGTCACGCTGGGATTCAAACCCAAGCCTTGGTGCTCCCTGGTTTGTGTTCTCCTGTGCTCCCTGGTTTGTGCTCTCCTGAAGCTACATCCCAAGCCCCTCCCACTTTTATAGGAGGGTACTGTGAAGTTGTGGACTGATTATTTTTGAGTAGGAGTAACCAAAGATTCAGAAATAACAAAGTTTTTGTTAAAGTCTCTGGCCCTAGGACCCTTAGCAACCACGGTCCGTTAAGTAAAATTGGCAAGCTTCAATAAGAGAGGTATTCTGTGGGCACAGAAAGTTGAATCACTTACATTTTTTTGGCAGTGTGGCAACATCATTTTGCCTTACAAGAAGTCCCTCTATTGGAATGGAGGTACTGTGTCAGCAGCGGTGAGGTTGGTGCTAAGGACAGAACTTGAAGTAACAGTGAAAGCAGCCTTAGACTGAAAAGCTTGGTTTACTTTTAACTGTTTTCTTGAGCAATTCGTATTATTTGCCATAAGACTGGAAAAACCAGGCCAGCGAAAGAAGACATCAGTGCCCAATTGGTTAACCATCTGGTGAGTCCTTCTGGGAGGAGGGTCTGCCACAGATACGTTTTCTTTTTCTTTCATTTTTTTTTTTTTAATTTTAAAATTTTCTTTTATATAATATATCTTGATTACATTCTTTTTCTTACGCCAACTCCAAGACCCTACCTACTTATCCTTACTCACCAACTCTGTGTTTTCTTTCTCTCCTCATGAAAAAGAAACAGACAAAAACAAACAAACAAGCAAACGGAAAAACCCAAGAACCTATTAAACAGACTTAACAACAAGACAAAACTACAAAACGAAAACACCGGAAAAAACCCCAGAGTGTGTTTTGTGTTGCCCATGGACTCCCAGCACAGGGTCTGCCCTGGAGTACGGCTATGACATCTGGTGACACGCCCATTAGATAAAACTGACTTTCTGTTTGCCAGCAGGCATTATTTCCAAGTACCTTCTGGATTAGGGGTGGGACTTTTTATCCACATCCTCTGTTCACTGCAGGGATTTTGTTTGGTTTGAACCAGTACAGGTCTTGTGCTTGCTACCTTAGTCTCTTCCTGTGTGTCATCGGTCTTGCTGTATGTGGAAGACTCTTGTTTCCTTGAAGTCACCCATCACCTCTGACTCTTAACATCTTTCCTCCTCCTCTTCTTCCTCCTCCTCCTCTTCCTTCTCCTTCTCCTTTTCCTCTACATAGATCCCTAAATCCAAGGGGAGCAATTTGATAAAAGACATCCCGTTTATGGCTGAGTGCTCTTTTAGAAATCACATGATCTTTCTTCTTTCCCTTCAGCATAGTAGCGATTTCAACAGATGCATATTTAAAGTCAGTTTCCATAGTGACATCTGGTGGTGGCTTTGCAATCCCATGAAGCACGTTAGGAATGATAAATAGTTTTAGCTAATGGTTTCAGATTTCCAGCTTTTTTTTCTTCAGATTGTTCAGCTTATGAGCAGCCTTTTTTGGAAAATGTCTTCATTGCATTCTCAAGGTTAGAAAGTTGGGCACTTATAGGCTTCTGAAATACTTCACTAAAGTAAGGGAACAATTCCTGTTTATATCACACTGCTGGGCAGCTCATATCACAGGCATGTCTGGGCTGTCCTCTGTATGCAGCATGTCTGTCATTGAAAGTCCCTGGTCATCCTGTGTGACTCTCACATTCCTCACAAGATACGAATCCTGTGATTTCCTCATTCCTCCGCGTTTTAACTGGATTTTCCTTCTGCATCTAGCTAGAGGGAATTCTCTAGAAGACAGGGTTGCCTCTTCCTCTTGACATTCCGGCCTTATCTGTTCTCTAATCGCATACTGTCACTGCTCTCTAAAGGGTGAAAGAGCCAGGCATGGTGCTTTGTACCCATAATCCCAGCACCTGATACAGAGGCAGGGGGTTCTGTCTCATAGCAACTGTTCTGTTTTTGTTTTAAAACCAAAGACATGAATGATGAGAAATTAAAACTAGGAACAAACAGGTCGGGTTGATGAGGACAGGATGCAAACTCTGGGAGAGTCTAAAGATAAAGATTCATTTTATATGTTAAATCTTTAAAGACTATAGATTTTATTTTTCCTAGGAAGAACAAGTTTGTAACTTCTTATACAAAGAAAAGTTACTACTGGTTATCAGCAGTTGAAAGTCAACTCACAGGCAAGAGAATTAAGAAGAGGACTAGAATTTTAAGGATGAGTACAGTTGTCTAATTCACACCCAGTGATGGCTTGAAGGCAGGCATTTTATTTGTGACTTTTTTTCCCTGTGTTGGTGGCAGCTGTATTGGTTACAGGAATAAGGAATAAACATTATTCTAGTCATCCTTCTAGATGAGTGGCATGTGGATTATTTTAGAGATGCTTTCTATAAAAAATGGACTAGACTCCTATCAATCCCTTCTTGATTAAGGAGATGTGGTCTATCTCTGCAACCAGTGACTTTGTGCCATAGGAAGCAGGCATCTTGCTCCTTAGTCTTACTTTCTTAATTAGTATTTGATACATTGTTTTTGACCTTTCTTTATTCCCAGCTAGTCTCCTGGTCATAGCTAGGAGTTCTTATGAGGGGTTCACATTAAGAGGAGCATGACCTTTGCCCTGTGCTCAGTTGATTGGATAGGAGAACCAGTTCTAAGCAGAAGGCTACATAGATGAGACTAGAAAAAAAAAGTGAGGGAAAGCAAATAACCTGTTGTCCATCATAACATGCTTTCGTTTCATGTCTTTCCCTCAAAGCTATTATATTTGACTGAATGTATAATCTCCACCTGAGTATTGCTATTAACAAGGTGCATGGGATCTGAAGCCTGTCTTGTCTTCAAAGCGATCACATGAAGTTCCTTTTATTCCCCAATCATTGTGCTCAGAATAGACCTGACCAGGAACTGTGCTGGAGCTGGATTTCAATGCTCTGTCCTTTACTGGGGCCCTGGGACCGTTCCTCACGTCCGAGGTTTGCATCATGAAGTGGAGGCAATAGCATCCCTAGTCGAGGCATTTCAGAAAAGATGTAATGATACAGTGTGGGGCTACCATGATGTCTGGCATAGGGTGAATCCGGAACAAATTGTTTATAGGATTGTCATTGCTTTATGAGCTTATAATTACATCGAGAGGTCTACGATTAAAAAGAAAAATAGCAGCATGAAATATTTGGTGGTTAGAAGTGAGAGGCAGGGGGGAGAATCACCATGTGTCTTGTCTGCTTGAAATTTTCTAATAATACTTCACTTGTCCGATGGATTTAATTGCATTTTAATGGAGTGGCAGCACGGGAGAGTAAGAAGCATCTGTGCCTTCCTTTTGTTGATATGAAACCCTTGGAGGGGGAAACAGCCCGAGTCTCTGACTTCCTTGGGTGAAGTGATGGCTTGCAACGAACAAGGGGGAATAGAAAAGATGTGTTTGTTCAAGACGTGAACAGTTAGGGTTTACTAACTTAGTGCATTGTCGAATACACAGAGATTGCATTTGGGTTAGAGAAAAGGGGGAATCATTTTGGGTGTAATCAGCTGCTAAGCAAAAATGACTGTAGACATATTTTAAGCTAGTCCACTTGGCATTCGGTTATTCATTATGCTGTGAGTTTTTCTGATATCACACACCCAAGTAAGCCAAGATTTAAATTTAAGTAATCCTAAATGCAAGGACTTTATTAACCATAGTTAATAACAATGTGTTGAGTCTGAGAATTTGATGAGTATAAACTATTCTCCCTCCCTCTCCCTCCCTCACCCCCACAAATACACACAATAGGGAATTATCTATAGACTGAGGTAATGCATAGTTGATTAGCTCAACTGAACCATTCTGTAGTGTATCCACATTTTAAAATGTTGTGTTGCATACAGTTAAGGAGTCTATTTGATAATTTAAGTGCATAATATGGGTTAGTGGTTAAAATAAATACTGTCTTACTGTTGAACACAGGGGACCGTGGATTTGGGTTTCCGCATGGGGAGGGGAACCTTAGTGATGCTGACGTTGGAGGAGTTCTGAAGTGTAGTCAGGTGCATGGTGTTGACCGCTGAAGGTGTCATCCGTTCACAATGATCACAATGATCAATCATTCTGGGAGCTGAAAGACAAGACTACACCCACCCTTAAATGAAAGACCAAATTTGCTTAAGAGAGTTTGCATTTCTGCTTCTAATCACTTTGTTAGGGGAGGATCCTGGAACTGAAATTTTAGTAGATTTCTGTAACTGGGCCAAATACACCAATTCTATTGAGTCCCCCGTTCCCCCCAGTGGTTATATGCTTCCTCTCTTCCCAGTTCTCTCAGTAAAAACCGTGTCCTAATTCGGGTCCCAATGGAAGACTCTGTATCCTAGCTCCAGCCAAGATACATGGGCAGTTTATTCATTAAGCGCATAGTAGCTGTGTTTTATATGAGGAACCAGAAATACCAGGAGCAGCTGGGAAAGATATGCCCTTGGAGTGTAACTAGGAGAATTTATGTTTTTAGAACATACCTGTTGTCTGTTTGCTTAAGATGATTAAAGATGTTAAGAGGTTTATCATATAAGAGACTTGAGCACTCTCTTATGCTAGGCTTGCAAATTTTTCCTATTTTTTTTTCCCTTAGATTTTTTTTCCTCTTTAAGGATTTGGTAGCCTTAACCCAATTACTTTAGATGTCTAGAGAAATGTTACTCTTAGTCTCTGTCTCTGGGCTATGGCTCACTGAGTGGGACTGAGGCCATGTAGCTGAGCCCTCAATCTGGTTTGTCTTTAGCTTCCTGTTTAATCTCCATGAAACTCAACACATATCAACCAGCCGCAAATTTTATCTTTGGAAAACAGTGTATTAGACCATGACATGATCTCTTACTGCCTATCTCCTGGGTTACTTTCACGCTTAGATCATAGATTTTCTGTTTGTTTGTTTTTGCCTTTTTGGGTTTTCAAGACAGGGTCTCACTATGTATCCTTGGCTGTCCTTGTAGACCAGGCTGGCCTCGAAATCACAGAGATCCATATGTCTAATTTTAATCTCAGCTTAGATCATAGATTTTTAAAGTGGCCTGCTTGACTGCTTGACACTAGTAATTGTAAATACTTCTTTAGTCTATATTATATACTGTTTCATAAGTATTAATTCATTTCTTCAGCCATTAAGGAGCAGGCAGTTATCTCTATCCCTTAGTCAGGGAAGCTGAGGCACAAAGATGTGCTGAAGTTCATGCATCTTGTAAGTGACATAGAAGCCACCAGCAAAGTCGTCGTTCTCAGATACAAGTGGCATCCTGTGCCTGTTGTTAATGTTCTTCTTTGACTGCTGCTTTCCAGGTGTCATAGAGACTTCAGACCGACTGGACAGAGAGTCAACTTCCCACTACTGGCTCACAGTCTACGCCACAGACCAGGGTGTAGTGCCTCTGTCATCCTTCATAGAGGTCTACATAGAGGTGGAGGATGTCAATGACAACGCACCACAGACATCAGAGCCTGTGTACTATCCAGAAATCATGGAGAACTCACCCAAGGATGTATCCGTGGTCCAGATTGAGGCTTTTGACCCAGATTCCAGCTCCAATGACAAGCTGACGTACAGAATTACAAGCGGGAATCCACAAGGATTCTTCTCGATACATCCTAAAACAGGTATGCTCATGCTTCTAAATGGATCTCCTGTGTGAGTACAGTCTCCCAATTGAGAGCTAAGAGTTAACATTTCTCCGTTGCCAAAGATTCTTTGGTTTGGTACCTTTTTTCCCGCTTTAGTTCCTCTGAACAAGGTTTTATTTGTGGATGAAGTTTAATCCAAACACGTGTGTACCTCTTTGGCCTTCCTACCAGATAGCAGGTTGATGGTTTTTGCTTCATAGTGAAGTTTTGCACCCTGAGTGAAGTCTGTGACACACACACACACACACACACACACACACACACACACACACACATATACACACACACACAGAGACAGGGCTGGAGAGATAGCTCAGTGGTTAAGAGCATGTGCTCTCTTGTCGAAGACCAGCTCCCAGAACCCACATTAAGTGGCTCTCAACCTTTGGTAACCTCAGCCCCAGGGGATCTAATGACCTCTGTGGCACGTGTGCTCACAGATACAGCCTCACACACATATACCCGCGTATGCTCATGACTTAAAAATGAATGGCCGGGGCCCTCTGCTTTCTAGGTGCTTGACTCCATGGTCAGCAGTCTCTCTTGATCCTGTGAGCTCACAGTCCATAGTTAATGTTTCATTTCTTTCCTGGTTCTTGGGCTTCTTTAACCCCCTTCCCTCCCACACATACTCACACAAAGAGATGATCGATGTAGTTATCATTTGTAGAGTGAGCACAGAGCTCCTGCTTTTACCATGGAAACTTTCCACATTGAGTGCCGAACAATTCTATGTATTGTTATTAACCAGTTAAAACAACAGCTACTGTAACCTTGAAAGAAAGGTTTTCTTGTAGGAAAATGAAATTGCTTAGCCTATCAATTACTGAACATTGCATGTGTCTTCTCCATCTCTGCTGGTAGGATCTGAGGAACCTGACATTCTAGAGAACAGGGCTTATTTAGCCGTTCTTAAGCCTCTGTCTCACCTGTTTCGAATGTCAGAAGCTTCCAAGTTTCATCTTTGTTATCATTTCTTCTTCCCATAACATTATGTCTTACTTTGTTACTGCATTGAACTTAAACAAGCAAATCTTGAGAGGCACTCGAGTTCTAGGTTCCTATAGGAAGCGCCCATATATAGCTGCCCATGGAGGTGAGAAAGGTAATACTTACTGTTCTTGGTCTCCTGAAAATGTGTTTAAGAGCTGGTGATGGGACTTAGCGACCAAGCATTTTGCCTAACATGTGAAACCCTAAGTTCTATCCCGTGTGTGTGTGTGTGTGTGTGTGTGTGTGTGTGTGTGTGT
>JANHMN010000015.1:34259364-34334364 GCA_030674055.1 Rhabdomys pumilio
TGTGTGTTTATCCCCAGTGTGTGTGAGGGTCTATCCCGTGTGTGTGTATATGGATGTATGCACGTGAGAACACACACACACACTCTCTCTCAAGGGGGTTAAATTGTTACTTTGTAAAACTCTTATCAGCATATTTCAGCCTGCCATTATAAATACTTTTCTTTAATAGTTGAGTGACTTCAAGATTTGAGTGCTTCATAAATTTGTTTGTTTAGGGATAATTGTATCCTAGCTTTTGGGACACAAATGCTAGTCTAGTTTGGATTCTTAGAAAAGTAAGATTTATCAAGACAGATTGAGCCTTGAAGAACTGAGGTATATAGAAGAGAAATGTATGGTATCTGAGAGCGGTCTCGTTCCAGCATTGAAGGTCATGGTGAACTTGGAGCTAAGAAGTGGGTTAGCAGCGTGGCTCGACCCTGCCGGGCCAGGCAGCCTCTAGCACAAGGCCTGATGCTGCAGTGGGATATGTACTGTTTCCAGTTCAGGTGGTAATTAGGTCCCACTGTTGCTAGGAAGTCAAATGAAAGAAAGGTATCCACAAACTAAGAGTCAAAAATTTAAAACATGTCTCACTTGCTGTAAAAGAAGAAAGGTGTAAGTTTAAAGTAATTTCGAAGGAAGTTTAGAGTCCAGATAGCATGCCTGAACTGAAGGTGTGGCCTCAGTGTGGAAAGAGAAATAAAAACCCAGAAGTAAAAACATAGGGCAGTCAGGAAGTAGAAGGTCCTGGGAGAGCTGTTGGGCTGATTTTGAAGATGGGAGAAGCAGGTAGAGTAGTTAAGGTCCCAAGAGACAGACAGGCTTAGGAGGGTAGATGACAAGCTGGTTGCCTGACTGACAGGTAAGGACTGAAGCTAGTGTTTATAGATTATACATACATACATATATATATATATATATATATATACACACACACACACACATATATATTATACATATACATATGTATATGTATTATATAATACATATACACATACACACATATATTAAAGTGTATATATAAAGTAAAATATTTTATATATTAAATATATTTTAACAAAAGTTATATTTTATATATTATATCTATAATACAATATATAATAAAAATAACTAGTTCTTTTTAAAACTACTTAATAAATTAGACTTGAAAAATGTTTCTTTTTTATGCCTTCCATCCCTCTTTTTGATTGGATTAAGTGAAGAGACAGGGAAGCAAGCAATAAATGTCCTTCTAGTATCTGAGCAAATACTGGAGCTGTGGGCATAATTAATAGAAAGTTTAAATTGTCTAGGCTAGGTCTCAGGAATAATGATGCCCAGTGTCATGGCTTGTGGAACAAGGCCTGGTCTAGCCTTGCCTTCTCTTTGAGTCTCTCCCTTGTGCCTCTTAGGAAATGGTGCCTGCTAACTTTGGTACTCTCCCATGTCTTCTGTGACACACGCTCTAGGAGTTCATGGTGAGCTCTCACCCCAGGGTGAAGACAGCAGGAGAGTGTGCGTCTCCAAGCAGGTTGTTTTTACAGCTTGAAGGCAGACAGGAGTAGAAGCCGACTGTAGTATATGGGGCTAGTTGCTGAGAGGCATGATCCAAACTATGGTTAGTAGAGAGTTTCCCAAAGCACCATGTCCTTAAAGATCCAAAAATAACCATGCTTTAGCAAACATATTGTTAAGAAAATACAGTAAGTACAGCGAAGTATCTCTCCAACTCAGCAGAAAGTCTAGGCATGTTCCTCAAGGCTCAAGGGACATCAATAGACCGCCTCATCCCCTGAGACCATACAGCAGACACCGAGTTTTAAGAGGTGGTTTGTTAAAATGGAGGCTGGATTGTGGGAGCCGGTGAAAGACTCTCTGAAAGAAGAAAGCTCTTGTGATTTACTGACCCGGAACACCACCTAGAGACCTTAAATCAGGGTCCTTAGTAATTAATGACTGAAGGAGGAAAATCACCAGGCCGGAACTCAGAGATGTGGCCTTCGTTAAGGGTTTTCTCCTGGGACTGGGGAGGAAACAGACATTAGGGCAGGAGGCTTTAGGGTTCAAGATGAGTGATTGACACTCTTATTAAGACCCTCCTCCTGGACTCCTCAGAGTCCTTTGTGGAAAATGTGCTGCAGCCTGTTTCTCTTGCGTGTTTCAGCTAGTTGTTTCATACGTATGTGACAACGAAGATTTTAGTGGATTCATACAGCTCTACGTTTCCTTTGGGTAAACAAACGTGAGGCGCAATCCCTTGCTACCCAGGGATTATTGTATATCGGGTAGACTACAGAAAGCCCAGTGTTTAAGGTGTCTGGATGTGAAGTGCACCCTGGATGCCTCAGACGTGAAGGAGCACAGGGAAGTGTGAAACACCCTGACACAGCCTGTGGTGAAGGTGTTTGCCTTAACTGGAGTCACACTGATGGCTTGGGGCAGTCAGGAAGTAGAAGGCCCTGGGCTGATTTTGAAGATGGGAGTTGAAGTTAGAGTAGTTAAGGTCCCAAGAGACAGACTTAGGAGGGTAGATGACAGGCTGGCCCCCTGACTGACAGGTAAGGACTAAAGCTAGTGTTTTTGTGGCCTTTATGAATAACGACTTGTATTCCAGAATCTTTATAAAGTTCTTAGAACATGTTGTATAGACTGAAACACCTACCCATTGTTAGTTTGTAAATCAGGAAATTATCCCAATATTTTTTTTTTTTGTTGTTGTTGACAGGAATTTTTTTTTTTTCCAAATAAGCTTTCTGGAACCGAGATCAGTAATTTTCTGAAGTTTGGTCTCCAAGCAGCAGGCTTGAATGAACTTCTTTTTTTAGTATCTTCCAGTGTTTAATTATGGTGCCGAGGCTGTCTTTCTCCATCTCAGGCAGTTGCTAGTATACTAATTATAAGTAGGATTTGGTGAGGTTTCTCTCTTAAGGCACACAGGCAAAAGGCTTTACTCACTTTCCTTTCCTAACATAGACACTTTTGTTAACAGAGTAAATTTTAGTAACTTTTCCTTGTTGTTTGGTTATATCCAGTATCAGTTAGGGTCAGTTTGCGTCTTTCAATGTAAATTGTGCCTTTGCTCAAGGCAAGAGAGAGGCAGGAACACAGATATTTTATTGTTTGGAGCCTTGACTCTGCCTGCTCACGCAAACAGAAGCATCATAGCTCTGTGGTATGCCAAGGACAGAGGAGGAGCCCCAGACAAAAGGGGCCAGTGTGAGCTTTACGGGCTTCATTATTCTCTAGTAACCCTAGGAAACTGACCCCACCTGTTATCAGCTTTGAGGACTGATAGACAATTTACAGTTGCCCCGATAATTTTGAAGGTTATTCTTGAGGCATGTGCCTGCCTCCGAAAAGACCCAAGTCTTATTCTCAGTGAATTTGCTGTCTTCCAAGGTTTTGATACAATGTAAGTCTTTTTACTTTTAAAAAGCTCCCTTGGGGTATAATTAGCAGGAGGTAAATCCACATTTGTCCAGACCCAGGAACCCATTACCTCCTCAGACAGTGAGCATATCCTTGATTCTAAAGAATTGCCTCCTAGGTCTCTGTGGCCCTGCTCACTGTCCCCATCCCTAGATGACCCCTGGTGTTCCCTGTCATCATATTAGTTATATATAAATTTGCTCACAGATTTTCATAAATGGGCTGACATGGTGTAAACTTTGGGGGGAAAAGGGTTTAGCACTCAACATATTTGAGATTTCATGCATCCTGCAACTCTGTAAGAGCCTTAAATCTGTTTTTTGTTTGTTTGTTTGTTTGTTTTTGTTTTTTTTGTCCTTATGTGGATACAATTTATCCATTTAGTGATTGGTGGGCATTTACATGTTTGGTTGTAGGAAGTAATGCTGCCTTTAACATTCAGTCTTCAGGAGGTCATGTGATGCCATGTTGCCTGGTTTTCATGTAGGAATGAATATTCTGAATACCTTCAAGGCCTATCATCACCGTCAGGAGTCACTCCCGCTTTTTACTTTTGCCTAACATCTAGCACCCTGCGATCTGTTACTTTGTCTATTTTACTTGTCTTTGGTATCTTTAAGTGTAATCTGGTCCCTTGATGCAGATTTAGAAGCTCAGCTATTGCTTTTTTTTTTTTGAATCCTAAAAAATGTTTATTCAGTTTTAGAAATGCAATAAATAAATACGTGTATACTCCTCCCTCAAAAAGCTTCATTAAAGGAGCACTAGATAATTCCAACAAAGATATGTATGTGTTTCAAAAGTAAAAATTGAATTGCTGATTAATTTTAGATATAGTAAAATTTAGATACATTAGTATCATGGGTTTCTGAACCTGATAGAAGAAAAACACATTAAAGAGTTCACTTTATGTCTCTCTAAGCTATACCATTGAGGACACCCAGAATATCTGTCCGTAAGTTCTGCCTAGTCTGTGTTCCTCATAATGACCATAAATTTCTTGCGTTCTGTGCCTAACAACACTGAGACTTGTGATGTTTGCACACAGGCCTGGTGGTCACATCCCTTCTAGATGACAGTACTGACTTCATTAAGTAGGTGAGTCACGTAATGCAGGACTCAAAGGGCACAGGGAGATTCCCAGTAAGAACTTTCACTTTTACATAAAGTCCTTGATTCCAGTCCCTAGTGTCTTAATCTTGTGGGTTTTTTCTTTTTTCTTTCTTTTCTTTTTTTTTTTTTTTTTTCCTGTATCGATGCTCTGGCTTCTGGAGCCTCTCTGGGGGCTGGGGATGGAGAATGACAGATCAATTTGCCTTTCACAGACAAACTGACTCTCTCAGTTTGGGTTTCCATTGCTACGATGAGACACCAAGACCAAAAAGCAACTTGGGGAGGAAAGGGTTTATTTTACTCATCAGTTCTAGATAACAGTTTTTCATCAAAAGCAGTGAGGGCCTGAGCTGATGCAGGGGCATGGAGGGGTATGGCTTCCTCATTATGGCTTGTTCAGCCTGGTTTCTTATAGAACCCAGGACAGGGCTGGCTCCGTCCACAATGGTCTGGGCCCTTCCCCCATCAATCACAAATTAAGAAAATGTCCTACAGGCTTGCCTACAGCCTGATCTTATGGAGGCATTTTCTCAATTGAGGCTGCCTCCTCTCTGATGGCTCTAGCTTGTGTGAAACTGACATAAAACTAGCTAGCACACTAACCAACCCCGAGCTCACGCTCATACCCCCACCCTCTGTTTTGCTGACCTACCCTTGCCCTGTCTTGCCCTGTCCCTTAGCTGGAATCTTCCCAGTGTGCTCTGAGCTGCTAGATGTTATCTAAGCCTCCCACCCCAGAGCTCTTTTATTTCACCTTACCTTTTTTTTTTTTTTTAAAGGACAGCAGCAGTAAGGGCGTGGCCATGCTTTCTCAGCATCCTTTCTGCCCCTTGACTTGTTCCAGTGCTTAGGGACCATGCTGTGGGCCATAGTAAAAGACTCATCTTTTGGGCTTTCCACACTGAATCATAATGCAATTTGTATTTCCAAGCACAGAGGCAAACTGCTTCTATTTCTTTTCATTCCTAGGTAAGCAAGGCAAGATGGTTTAGAAAAATCCCTTTAGAGTAGTGATTGAGTCGGCAAATTATTATTTGACCGTAGATGTGTATCTGTCTGCCTTTCTCTGGTCCTTTCATCGGCTCTTATCTTCTCTAGTAAATACATTACTGTTTGACTAATTTTCATTCACTGCTGTCCTTCCTGTGTGAAAAGAAATATATGAAGAACTATATTTTGTGACCATGCTACATAGATTAGGCGTGGGTTAGCGGGCACAAGCAAGGCATCCTTGCTTTGATTTGTGTGATTGTATGGGCAGGTACATTGTAAGTCAGTTTCTTGATCAATTGAGTCATGTGTTTCTGTCCATTTGAGATTTAAAAATGGTTTTGAAATTTGAGAGTGGCTTACTCCTCCCCACTTTGGGGCAGTAATGGGGATTGAACCCAAAGACCCACGTATGCTAGGCAAACATTTCACCACTGAACCATGTATGTCTCCAGCTCAGACTGCTCGGTTGGGTTGAACTTCTCCCCAAAGTCTATGTATCAATAGTTTAGAATATTTTAGGCTCTTCTGATGCTGCTGGTGCTCTTTCTTGTGCATCTTAGTTGTCTTTGAGACCTGAACTTCAAGGGGACAGCCAAAGAGAGAGCAGTAAACTCTGTTTTGTTTTTTTTCTTTTTTCTAATTTTCTGTTGTTTCCTCACACGTCCTAACCCTCCTGCAGTCTCTTAGCCTCATTTTAACCCTGTATTGGGATGCGTGCCACACTTTTTTCCCTGTGATTTGTGCTTTGCATTTTGCAATCAACTTTGACCCACTTAAATCCTTTAAATCTTCCCAGGGAAGGGCCTTGTGAGAAGGGCAGAGCGACTCCAAACACTTTACAAATAATTACATGACTTCAGAGAGGTCAAGACCACCCAGGGCTCAAGCCGCAGGCATGAATTTCCTCACTGCTGCTTCTGGCTAGTGTGTCCTGGATGTGCAAGTGTGGTTTTGCGGTGGTTATTACGTATCTTAAAGAATGCTGTGTCAGAGAATAGTTGCTTTTAGTCTGATACTGTTTCTGTGGCCTTTTTCACATTAAAAACCACAATGCTCTTACATGATCTTAGATCCTTAAGCCTGCTGCCATTGAGTGTATACTGTAGGAATTACTGACCATTTTGTATAAAAGGCCATGAGAAGTTTTTTAGGTAGGTAGTTTGTCCAGTGCCTGTCACATCCATTTACCTCAGCGTGGGTAGCACAGTGATACAGAAGGAACTTTCAAGTTTGTTTAGCTTTAAGTATTGCAAAATATGTCTTAACCACTCACAGTTTAAAGTCCATATAAGTTGAGCAGTCGTCCCCTGCCCTGATGTGTTATACGGAACAGTGGAAATACTTTACGGATTGATTTTTTTTTTTTTCTTGAAATGGGGCAGCAGCTATTTAAGTTATTAAACTCTGAAATAAAAGGTCCAGCTTTTCCCATTCCTGCAAATGAGTGCTTAGACGGACTGAGTGTTGCCTCTCCAGGTGCTTAGTCACTTAAATTACAACAGTTAGAATATGCATTATTAATATGCATATTCTTTGAGATTTAGCAAGTTGCTGGTAGATGTTTAGAATTGGGTAGTAAACTACTAATTAGTTCTTTTCCCCTTTAGAAAGTAAATCATTTCTCACTTGAAGATAAAAGATGCCTACATTTTTGATATTTTTGTCTTTGTGCTGCTGGTATATCTTATTAAAAATAGCCAGAGCTACAAGTGCCAGCTCCCCTGGTTGGCACTTGCTCTTGGAGGACTTTTACTGTTTCCTCCCTCCCCTGGTATTTTCATAACCTTGTCTGGGACTGACTTGTTCATACTCAAACAACTGCATTATAAATTTGTTGTGCTTCTTACAGAACACCAATACACAAGGGCCTCAGATTTCCTCGTTTACATGTAGAATAGAGGATTTCATAGAGAACTGTCCTTCTTGGATGTGAGGGATGGTGTGACTGTTCAGTAGAGGATTACAGAGAGATGTAGTAGAGATAGAATATTTATAGTTTGTAATCTACAGACAGGACGTTTTCTAATCACAGCATATGACGGCGAGTAGTAGACACGCTGGGCACCTGACCGTGTTCTGGCTGCATGCTCCTTTAGTAGTAGTAAGTCTTGTATTCCTGAGTAATGAGGCAATGAGAAAATGGCATTTTATTGTGGCTGGAAGGGAGACCTGACAAAGTGCAATAGGAAGTAACTACAGCCGCAAACAACTTCCGAGGGTTTCCGGTAACATTTGATAGCTCTAGAAAGGAAGGAAATGGAGGGCCACACACAACACAAAGCCAGGGATTCGTTAACAGCAAAATGACCAAAAAAAAAAAGCTACCTGTGTGGATGTTTAAGGACTATAGACCTTTTTTTTTTTTTTTTAAATCTATTTCTCACACTAGTTTTTATTTTATAATGAAATGTATTATGTCAGAAGTCTAATAAGTCAGGTTTTATTTCCTGCCTTTTTCTGGCGTATTTTTCCCCCTCATCAAATCTGTTTTCATGGAGTCCATAGGATCAGTTAGATCAAGGAGAATTCTGCTTTTCTATTTCACTGAATGTCAGTTACTAAAATTACACGTAAGATTTTGCACTTAATGCTTAAGGTGAGGTTTGCTGATATTAACCTCACAGTAGGTTGAGTATTTTTTTCCCTCTCTACCCCTCCCCTCTCTTTCTTCCTCCCTCTCTCCTTCCTTCCCTCCACTACATAATTTTAGTAGAATACTAAAAACAGTTAATTCACGGTGAAAATTGCTTTACCTTCTGATCTTGTGTTTTGAAACTACTATTTTCCAACAGGAAACAGCTTGTAAGACAGATGTAAAAGCAGAAGAGAAGCTGGCGATACTGACCTCGGCCACTCCTTGTGTGGCTTTAGAATGACCATTTGGTTAATTTTATTAGTGTTTTCTTCAGACCTCTGAAACTTTGAGTTAAATGAATTCCGAGCTGCTTTCCAGCCTTGACAGGCTATGAATAGAATTCCATTTTTGGCTCTAAGCCTAATCCTGCCGGCACCAGTACCGCAGTGACAAACAATAGCTGCTCAGATGGCCACAGCTGCCAAAGATTTCCCAGCCAACTGCAGTTAGAACCGGTCTCAGAACACTACCTATAGGAAGACAGCGCAAGCTGCCGAGGCTCTGAGCCTCAGACGGAGCTCCATGAGAGTAGATGTACAATGACAGCTATGGAGAGTTGGTCATTTGCTTCTGCCTGTGACATCCTCCACATCTCCAGCATGGGAAAGGGGAGAAGTGTTGTCCTGCCTCCCTGTTGGTCTGAGCTAAGCAAAGACTCTGACTTTTCATTGTTGGTTCTGATCTTGCCTGTTGCTTGGTTTTGTTTCTGGCTCCAGTCCTCAAGGGCCAGGACCTTTCTGTAGCCAGTTATTGTATCCATGACGGAGCTCTGACTGTGGGAAATGCCTACTCAATCCCTGCTTTCCAGTTCACTGGTAAAGGGTTTTAAAACGCAGCCAGTCGGAATGGTTCTGCTTTTCCTATGCCTTCTTTAGCATCCGCTGCTTGTCTGTCTTCCCTCTGGGATCTTCACAGCTGCTACAGATGTCTTCGGTCTGAGACCGTTTTTTTATTTTGTTACAGCTGTTTCAAACACGCAGGCTAGAGAGTTCATGGAGAAGATGCTCACACAGTCACATGGTACCTGGTATTTTGTATTAACTCCTGTATTGATATCTCACAGTACTTTTAATATGTCATTTTAAAACATGAGGCAACACAACTAATGCTGTGTATTTTAACGTTGTGTTGTTGAGACAAGAAGAAATTTGTTTAGCAGCCCGGGGTTTGAGATGCATGAGGTTCCAGCTAGAACACTGTCTTTAAATGCTGCTATTTTATTCGGATAGTTGACATTATTTTCAAAGTAAGAAAAAAATTGTATCAGTGTGTAAGAGGAACAGAGAGATGGCCAAAATGAAAAAGATAGGTTTGTGAACACAGGGAGAGTAAATGTGTTTTCTGACTAGAGAGGATACATTGTCCTGGTAGTTTTGGAGATACTGTCTTGATTAATCTCATTGATCCCACTGTCCTCTGCCTGTTGCCTTTTAGGTGAACTCCTGAGAACATAGAAGAGTGTTTTGATTCTATCTCGGTCCTTAGTTAAAACAGCTTTGTAATCAAGACTTTGTATTTCATAGGCATTAGATAAGTATTTATAATTGTTATTAGTAGTTCTACTGAAAATATAGTTAGCAAGTCACTTCTTAGAGGGGAGGAAAAGTATGAGAAATACTTCTGAAGAAAACCAATGAGCACCTTATGTCATACTGAAGTGTAAAGGATCCAACTTGAGACGAATAAGATTGTATATAGCAAATGCAGACTTTTACCTCAGTATAAAGTTGTACTTCAGTTGTACCTCAGTATAAAGCTGTGGGTGTTAAAATGTAATCATTTCCCAGGGCGACTAACAGATCAGGACAAAGCGGATGAAGTCTGCAGATAGGTGCCTGCAGGCCATGCACCCTCTAAGTCACTCTGTGGCTTTGGCACGTCACTTAAAAGTGCGTCTCTGCCTTTGGGACCTTCTTCCCTGTGTGTCCTTCTGTCTGATATCTCCTCTTGAGAGGCCACTTCCGATTGGATTCAGAGCCTTCTCAAAGTTAAGATGTTCTCATCCACATGTCCTTAGTTCCACCTTCAGAGACCTTTGTTCTAGAGAGGCCACGTTTCCACGTTCCAGGTAGACCTTTTGGCTGGGGCCGCCCGTTCAAATCAACATAGAAGACATTTACCCAAAATAAGGAGAAATATGCTGTGAGGTAGACACTTATAGTGCTTTAGATTCGTCTTACATGGTGGGAAAATCCTTTTCATTTAACTTACCCTTTCCTTAGGGCTTAACAAACATAAAGTGTAAGTAGCACATTTGACAAGAGGATTCTGGGAGACATTTACGTCATTTTTGGAAAATAGCCTTGAAGGGTGGCTCTTTGGACATTTTTTCAAGTATTTTCTATAGGGTTGTTTCTCAGTTACATTATGATCCATGTTATGTTTTTTCTATTTCAGTGGTTGTCTAAAGAAGTAAATGTAATGTGGCCCGTGGTAATTTTTACAATGACTAAAACAAAATTATTCAAGTAAGAAAGTAGAGGAGGCTTTGTTTTGTTTAGACTGAAAATGATTTCAGATGACTGGAGAACCTTCCTGATTTTGCTCAGATGTGTCTTCATCCATGCAGCTTGTGATTTGTGGCTCCATCATGGGAACTGGGAGTCCCACGTCATGATCCTGACACACGTTTGAAAAGTACTAGAGAGCTCAGAGTTGCCTCAGTGTCTTCTTTGGTTGGAGCTCAATCCAGCTTCCCGAATCATTGTTGAGTGCAGCCTTCCATGATCACTTCTCTTCCCTGGGCTTCATTTGCTACTTGTCAAATGTAAGTCTTGGAGAAGGGATCTTTTTTGTTTTGTTTTTGTTTTTTTGAGATAGGATTTCTCTCTGTAACCCTGGCTGTCCTGAAACTCAATTTGTAGACCAGGCTGGCCTTGAACTCACAGAGATAATGCCCACCTCTGCCTCCTGAGTGCTGGGACTAAAGGCATGTGCCATCACTGCCTGGGTGGGAATTGTAAAACACTCTCCAATTCTAGGAAATGGGGTTTGTGTAATGAGACACTATTTTAGGATAGAATTCATTTTGTTTCGAGTGTTTTTAACTTACTAGAAAAAGTTGTCTCTCGTTTGCCACTGTGGTGGTTTAAAAAAATAAATAAATAAAAAAGTAGGGCCAGAGAGGTGGCTCAGTGGTTAAGAGCACTGACTGCTCTTTAAGAAGTTGTGAATCCAGTTCTCAGCAACCACATGATGGCTGACAACCATCTATATATAATGCAGTGAAGACAGCCTACTTACATGCATACATATATTATATACACACACACACACACACACACACACATACACATATATAAGATATATATTAAAAAATATATATATGTATACTTACATAAATATATGCATATATTATATATGTATCTATAATATATGTGTTATATATGTTATATATTATAGATAGATACACATATAATTTATGTATCTATAAGTTTTATTTATGTTTGTCAATGGCTGCATAGTTCAGACTTTAGAAATACTGTATTGGACTCTTTTCAATCTAAAATTAATTTTCACCCAGTAAATTATATCTTTTGCCTTGAGCTTTAAAGTATTCTTAAGGCTAAAGTTTCAAGTAAAAGATTTGTTAAAAGCCAAAGACCCTGCCATAAAGAATTGTATAGTATAGGAAAGGAAACACCTCTCTTGCCCCCTCTCAGCCCCTTCCTTGACCAGTTCCCTCCTGTCACTTTTGACACATTTGCTTTATAAATGTTTCCATATACAGTTCGTATAGGCACATTGCACATTTACAGGAGGCTCACAGTAATGTTCACCCTTTTGTTCCTGTAGATCTTTGTTCAAAGTTTGCTCAACCATTGCAAGCTTTAGAGTCTGCCCAGTGACTTATCTGAGGTCAGTTATTCTGATTTTCCTTAGTGTTTCTGATTCTTAGAATGCTTAGCCTGGAACCAAAGGAAGCACCCAACTTTTGTGCTAAAAGGAAGCCGGGTGTGGTGGATCACATCTGTAAAACCAAGATTCTGGAAGCCAAGGCAAACGGAACAGGAGACACGGGGAAGCTAGGGATATCCAGGCTGACTAAACAAAACAAAAGCAGCCGCTAATACTACCACAAAAAAGTGCTACTCTTCCCGAGGCCACCTCGGTTTTCTTTACCTGGGATAAAACAATCCTTTAGTGGAGCCCATACAAGTACAAACAGCCTGATTATACATTTAGAAAAGGATCATGGCATTTCTTGAGTTCATATGCAATTCCGTAGGTCACTGACCCGTTTCCAGTTCAGCAAGTCAAATGCCTTGAGTTAGGGACCAGTCAGGGCCCTCAGGTTTGGAATTTGCAAGCATTCTGTTGAGTCACTTGGAGAGGCGCCTTCCTGGTTTTTGGCCTAATCAAGCACAGCTGTTCAAAGGCAGAGCCTGGGCCTCCGGGGCAGCTGTAGTAGTGATCTGGAGGTCACTAAGTCGTAGCTTGCTTGCTCATGAGGTCGTCTGAGTTGCCTGGAGCTGTCTTAACTGGGACAAACCTGCTGAAGAAGTTTGTACCTTTACCAAAACCTTGGTTTCACAGGCCTAGTGGCCAGAGTTCAGCTCCCTCAGGCCAGCTTTGTAATGAAGCAGCTGGGATGCCATGATAACAGCCTTGCTGTTCCCCCTAGGTGTAACTGTGTACAGGCGCCAGGAAAGGATCTGTGACAGCTGTCAAGAGGTCATGTCTTCTGGCCATTCTACAGCTTGGCTGGCTTATTTATTTATTTATTTATTTATTTGAAATAGTAAACATGAAAGTATGCTTGCACTGAAGACTTACCACAAACTAAACATTGATAACACTGTCACATTAGCCTCTATATAAATACTTAGACCCCTTGCCTCTGATCTGTCTTACTGACCAGGGCAAGAGCTTTCTGTCTCTTTCAGAGGACATGTTTGGGGAGACCATTTTGACAAGCACATTGAGTAATAATGCAGGTGAAACAACTGGGTGTCTCTGAGCTGGCAAATATTAGGACAGCATTACCACTTCCTGTCAACTTAATTTTCATCTTTAAGCCATCAGAAAAGCCATCAAATGCAAAAAGTGTATGCTGGTAGACAAATTAGTTTTCACAAGTCAGGTCGAACAGCACGATGTGATTTTTAGGTATTAGGCAAAGCTATAAGGGAACGACGGTAAGCTAGGGTTCTTCATCTCCGGCTGATTTCGGTGAACCAAGTACTAAGGACAGGGTATGGGGGTTAGAGAGTGGTGCCCCCCATGCCAGGACATCAGAAAACTTGGCATTTGTAAGGCAGATGTTTACAGGACTTGACTTTTGATAACGGACCTATTCGCCATTGATTTCTATCTTTAGGATTTTAACCAGAACATATTCTGAGCATTGTAGATCCACGTGTCGGCAGGTACTTTGAATCGAGAAGCTATTTAAAGGAGCGGAAGTGACCAGTGCCTGTTAAAGTTACTTAAATTCGGTCTGAAAACCCCACTTTCTCAGTTGGCCTGGCCACATTCCAGCCGCTCAGTGGCTGGTCGCAGCTAGATGCTACTGTATCAGACAATGTGGATTCCAGAGAATTTCAGGCTAAGAGAAACTGCTTTGGGTAGTGCTTTACAAGGCCAAAAGCTGCAGTGGCTGGCTCTTCTTATTTTTGCAAAAAAGTTTAAAAAAAAAAAAAGTAACCAAAAAAGTGGAAAGGGAAATGGAGTAGGATTAGTGACTCCCCCACCCCCCACCCCCTAACCATGCTGCCTGCCTTAGGTCTTTACCCCTTCCTGGTTTTATTCTTAAAGGAGAAGGACAGGAAAATGGTTCAAAGTCAGTTTCCTGGTTAAGCAGGTGGTGGCACACACTCAGGACCTTGTCCTAAGTTTTTACAGTTTTTAAATTTCACCTGCTACAGATCTCAAGTACTTGACTCTTCATTGTAGCAGGACCTTAGTCTTACTCAGAAATCGTAGGTTTTCATCCTCTGGCTGTTGCCTTGTGTTTGTGATGCTGTTTAAACTACCCACCTTCCTTCCTTTCTTCTTTACTTCCCCCCTCCCTCCTTCTTTATTTCTTTAAGAGCCAGGTCTTCCTTTTTTTCCCTGTGCGACTGTGCATGCGTGCGTGTGTGAGTGTCTGTCTGTCACAGGTGTGTGCAGCTTCACTTGCTTGTGCAGGCTTATGTGGAGTCTAATTGAGGAAGTTGAGTGTCTTCTCCACCCTTTTTAACCCTTTACTTGCCCTCTATTTTTAAGGTACGGTCTTATACTGAGGATAGAGCTCACAGTTTTTTCTAGGCTGCCTGGTCAGCAGTTCCTGAGGATCTACTGGTTTCTGCTCCTCCGGTGCTGAAGTCTCAGGTGTGAATCACAGTGCGAGCTTCTATGTGGGTTTTGGCAATACTAACTCCGGCCTTTGTGCCTCTAAAGAAGCCGCTCTACCCACGGAGCCATCCCTCCGGGCTTGGATTTCTTTTAATGTAGACTTTAGGCACTACTGTTGGTCTGAGTTGTTAAACTCCCAACTTCCTGAGTGATTTTTTTTTTTTTTTTTTTTTAAAGAGAATTCATCTTCGGAACCTGTAGAAATGGAGATGTTGTCTAGTAGATAGTGTATTTAAAGATCAAAACATAGTCCCTGAGCAATTAGTAAGGCCTATAGTCGTTAGCATGGTGATCACTTGCTCTATCGGCTTGCCGTGTAGAACAAGCTATCCCGAAACCTGGGTGGATTTAAAAAGAAAAGGTCATAATTTGGTTAGGACTCTTGGCTTTATTGGCCTTCTACAGACTTGGGTGACAGCAGTCAGTGGCTTGGGGCTGGTTGGTCTTGGGTGGCAGTGCTTAGCTGTCCAGTGCTTGGCTCTAGGAACAATGGGTTATGATTGTTATTGAATTCATTATTGTTATTGTTACTGTAATTGATTATTGTAACCAGATTCTGGTACGCTAACGGAGTTCTCAGCGAGTGTCATCTGCCTGCACAGTTCTGACTTGTGTTTTCGTTCTTGTGTCAGTGGCAAACGTGACACCGTTAGTCACACCTGGGGTCTGAGTGGACAGGACAGAGTTGTTAAATAAACGTGTAACAGCAGCTCCGTCTCCACCGAGTCGTCCTTTGATGGGTGCCTGTGTCTGCCATCTACCTCTCGAAGACTGTTTCTTGGAGAATGTCCTGAGTTAAAGAGTTTTAAAGTTAGATTAACATGGACGAATTATAGGGAATCTAACATTCTGGCTTAACTTTCTAAACGTGGGCCTTAATGTGAACGACAACAGGTGACTTCAGCCCTGCTCATCAGTTTGGGTAAGGTTTGGCTTTCTCCTTTAGTCTCGTTCACACTTACTAGGTAAGTTTGTGGATACTAATTAGTGTGAAGGTAGGAAATGTACCAACCCTTTCAGTAGAATTAATTTGTATAGAGGATGTAATGCTTTTCTAGACCACGGAAGGAACATTTCTAGTGTTTGTCCCCCACACCCCCCTTTCCCTTCTATTTTTAACTTCAGGATGCTTGCAGAAAATGACAGTAGACACACGAAGTGACCGCCTGCAGTGTGCATGCTCTCTGCTTTTTATCTTCTCTCTTAGTTTCTTTCTTACTTTTTTTTTGACCCAACAAAATGAATAATAGTGATTAATCATGGCCAGTTCCCCTGTTAGGATTTGCTGAAGTCACAGTTAAGACTTTACAAAGAATTGAAATACCATAAACACAGTAAGTTATGCGTTTGATGCGATGGGAAATTAAGAAAATTCTCATCTGGGTCCCGAGAGAACTCAATTCTAACTGTGACCTTGTTAATGAGTTCCTGGTGACCTCGGAGAAAAATTAACTTCCTTTTAGCTCAGACACCTGACCTTGATTCATTGTGCCCTTTCTATTAAAGGGCGTGTCTTTCTGGGATTCAGAGGAAAACATAGCATACATATACATTGTTTTAAAAAGGGAATGTATAATGCTATTATTTTTACCACATTTAATGCCTAACTCAGATATTAACACCTACAAGATTAGTCACCCAGTTAATATTCAGTTTTGAAGCAGATGTTTGTCCAGTGGGGAGGGGGTTGGGCAGGGATCAGCAGGAAGGAGAGGAACAAGCAGAATGATGAAATATAAACAGAATAAGTGCACAGGCCAGGGATGCAGCAGGTTGGGCCAGTACCTCAGGGTGTTGACCTCTCTGTGCGCTTCATAAAGTGTACCCTGGGAAGGTGGGACACACCTTAAGAGAGAGAAGCACCTAGTTTCCTTTCATTAAGGACTTGTACTTTCTCTTTACAGTTCATTTTGTATGAAAATTCTGTAGTAAACACTACTGTACTCTTCACATGGTGCCGTCAGACTCACAGGCATTGCGTGTAATGGCGAAGGCCTCCCAGAGAAAGCCATAGAAACCATGGATGGAATTCTTTTTGGTGGGAGTGTTGTGACTCAGGAAAGTTCAGCATTATCATGTATGTTGTCTGCAAATAGATAGATATAGATATAGATATAGATATAGATATAGATATAGATATAGATATAGATATAGATATAGAGATATCTCACGCAGAGTTTCTTACAGGGCCTTGCTCTGGGCTTGTCTTCTACCTTTATTTGATCACTGCTTCGGAGTGAACATCAGTTGGTGAGGGCCGTGACCCACATATGCTGTGTCCCTTACTGGGTCATTAGCCCTAGGGAACTTAACAGTTGACTCATTTTAAAGTGAGAGGGGATGGGAGTTCATTGAAGTAGGCCTTGCAATTCATTGCATTTAAATGGAATCTCTGTTTGCCTGTGTGACCGAGGTGGTGGGAGGCAGGAGGGGGGTGGGGGGTGGGGGTGGGGGTTAACAGGAAGCCTGGAGGTGGTTCAAGTAATTCTAGACTGAAACAGGAGCTGGCCAAGTAACTTGGTTCTGAATTGAATTGGTAATACAGACGGTTAAATCCTTTGTTAGCACTCTGATGTCAGTGAAGTGTTCATGGAAATTTCCTGGGTGCCCTTGGTGAATGTCTTCGTGCCAGACAGAGGTTCTTCTTGTGAGCATGCCAAGTCATTTTCCGTGCCATCTTACCAGTGGTAGTGACTATGTTATGAGAACGTTCGGACAGTTAAGTGGAACACATAGAAGTGATTTCCAATCTTTTTCAACCGCTTTAAACCCACAGTTGTTTGGGAGTGGGGGGTGGGGGTATGACTGAGGAACCTTTCCTGAAACAGAGGACTTAAAGGTATGTGCCATTGAAAGGGAAGCTCTGTGTTCTATTGGGCGATGCTGTCACGTCCTGACATTATAAGACTGGAAGCATCCTCCTTGAGCTCCATTGTCTGTGGATGTAGTCTGGGAAAAAGTCCAGTGTCCAGCAGTAACATAGTCTTCTGGTTTGTTGAAAGGCCAGTTGGAAGGTAGTGCAGTTATTTAAGAACACGAAGCATTGAGTTAATAAACATATACATCTGGTATTTACAGATTTGAGAAACATTTTATAATAGTCTTTAACTGCTTCTGGGAAAGTAGTTAGGAGTATAGGAGGAAATCAATTATGAGGAAAGCCGGTTTTCTCTTTTTAAAGCAAGTTTTCATTAGTTCTTTGAGAGTTTTCTACATGTTTTGATCATACTCATTTCTCTCCCCTCCACCCTTTCAATTTCACATCCTCTTTAAAAAAAAAAAAAAAATGACTTGCCGCATCCAATTTATACTGCCTGTGGGCTTCTAGTATGTGGGACCAACCTCTAGAGATCCATCTACCCAGACAAGCTCACACTCTTTAAGAAAACTCACTTGCCTCCTCTGGAAGCCTTAAGTCGGTAGCTCCAAGGTAAGTGGTTGGACTCCAGGAGTTTCATCCTGGAGCATCACCTGGCTCCGTCTTGTTCAGGCAACCCCAGCTAACTGTTAAGTTATTAAACTATTTTCCTGGCAATGCTGAGAAGGAGAAGGACCGGCCCAGCACCTATCTGGCTAAGTGAACCTCACCTGGAATCAGGTCTAGCTAGTTCTTAACACTACTCCAGTGAATCTTATGCTGTTGATGCCGATTGTATTGAATACTCTGGTGCAGTGTTTATCAACCTGAGGGTTGCGACCCCTCTGGGGAATCCAATGACCTTTTCACAGCCGTCTCTTAGGACCATCAGAAAACAGAAATTTACATTACGATTGTTAACAGCAGCAAAATTACAGTTATAGAGTTACCAACAATACTTCAATGATTAGGGGTCACTACAGCATGAGGAACTGTGGTAAAAGGTCAAGGCATTAGGAAGGCTGAGAACCACTGCTTTAGTGGTTAGTGGAATTCACTTTAGTGAAGCATCCAAATACATTCTAACAATGTTAGCAGTCTTCTAGCTTTTGGCATGTATTGACGGTTCAAGAGACATCAAGGTTAAGGTTCTAGAGAGAGGTTGACAGTTTTTTCTAGTTTGATAATATAATCAAAGAAATGGGGAACACGGGATGGACATCGTTTTCTTATTCTCTTATTGTAAATTAGCTGACTGTTGTTGAGGCAGCATTACCTGAAATATTTTATTTTTTAATAACAATTGTTCATTTGAAGATAGATGACAGTTCCTTTTCAGTGTAGGTCTAGAACTTAATTCACCACTTATCGTATTTCTGGAACAGGTATTAGAGACACAGGAAAAGATTAAGTTCTGGATAACTTCATTTTACCTTTAAAATTCTGTTCGGACCCAATGTCTTGTGACCAGGAAATGTAACAGATTTAAGTTTTTTCCTTTCCTTAATAGTTCTGTCCTTTGACCGATGTTCCCAAGAACCATTAGAGCAAGGCAGTGCACAGCATTCCTGGGCTTCACATGTGATTAGTTATCAGACATGGTGATGGATGGCATTTTGTTAGGATCAATAAATGTCCACTCTTTTCCAGGTCTCATCACAACCACGTCGAGGAAGCTGGACAGAGAACAGCAGGAAGAACACATTCTAGAGGTAAGTCTTCCTTTATTTCTAACTAAACACCCTGAGAAGACCCTCAACTCCTGCTGTCTGCCCTTCATAGCTGCTAATGTTTTATTATGAATATCCACCCCCACCCCACAAAATCCATCCTCGGAGGAAAGGAACTCAGTCCTAAGTACCCTTTTGAATTTTATACTTCATTACATGTGCCCCTTACACAGATTTACAAATCCTTTTGTAACCAAAGTCATTTGAATTTTATTTGCAGAAGCGATATTTTCCTTTGTACCTTCTGTAGACGTCTCTCGGTTATGCCTTTAAAGATGTATCTATAGATCGAGCCTAACTGTTTAAACTGTGTGTTGTTTATTCCCAGGTGGTTTTACACTTAAATCATTTGCAGTAGTCATGTAGTGGGACCCTGGAATTTGTTTGTAACCTAAAGAAGTTTTCTAAAACTATCAAAAGTCGAAGGAGGTGGGAGCTGAACATTTCTAGTTCTAAAATATTTTGGTTAATTTAAGATGTTTCTGCACTAACTTGCTTACCCCATTTTGGTTGGAAGCCAATAGTTTGCAGAATGGAGGGGGTGGTTTGAAGGAGACAGGTAGCATGTAGCATGGAGATGAACAGGGGCAGCCACCTTTGGAGACAGGGTGCAGCAGAGCAAGCCCGTGTTTCTGTGAACATTTCTCATCGGGTGCTAATGTTCACTAGCAGAGCCACAGGGTCAGGTATTTTGTTATTTGTGAGCCGACTGTGACACATCCCAACTCCTAACAGTGTGGTTGGTAGAGAAGATTCTAAATGATGACTTGCCATTTCTTTTAAAAAATAACTTATTCCTGCTGTCTATTTGATTTCCTCTTTGGTCAAAATATCCTAAGTTATTAGTGAAATATTTCTTTTTAAGCCTGCATGTGCATGTACGTGCCCACGCGCGCGTGGGTTGCCAGTTGGTTTCAAAGCCACAGTGTTTTTCTAATAGTAGTTCTGACTGGAATCGAGTTTTCATTTATAAATTGTGTGGCTCCCTTGAATTCATTTTCTTTATTATAGAGCAGGGCTTTGAATTTTCATTCAGTTACTACAGATATTGACCCAGGGAAGATATCGTATGGATGCCAGAGAAAGAAGAAGGCATGGGAGAGTGTTGAGAATCTCAGATGACTACACACTCATCTGGGGTTCATCCCCTCTCTCTCTGGTTGAAACTTCGGGTTTCACAGAAGTTCTCTCCTTGTTGTAGAGCGCTGTTTCACAGGGCGTGTCAGAAGCTACGTGGAGGCAGCTGTAAGGCACATAAGGGCTTTGCAGACAGTGCTAAGGCATTGACCGGAAGGGTGCGGAAGGTGTTTCTGTACGTGCCGTGTGTGTCTGCCGTGGTTTTTTTTTTTTTTTTTTTTTTTTTTTCTGTATTTGAAGACCAGCTGTTGTCAGTTTGACTGCCCTGGAGAGGGAAGTATATTACTTCAAATGCTGGAAAAGCTGTTTGTTGACACTGAACTTAATGAAACCTGGGGTACACGGTGTTTGGTTACATTTCTTCCCCAGTTTTCTCCTCCTGTACAGGTCACCTGACACGTGACAGGCAGGATGGGTTCAGAGGAGCTAAGACTAAAACAGTCATTTTGTTCTATCCTGAACAGCTTAGGAAGATAAACCTTGTACTTCAGTGTACAGAAGCAACTGTCGTTTTTCTAAATCCTCTCAACAAGGCCCTTAATGACACACTCACACTTTCATTACTACGATTTACAACTCCCAAGTTTCCAAAAGGACATACTTTCATGAAAAATTTTATTCTCTTAATGTTTTTAGTGTTTTCGGTTCATTTAGAAGGAGGCGGAACTTGACTGACAGAAGGCAGGATGAGGGCCGTTATTTTTCAACTCACTGGTGCAAATGTGAACTTTCCAGTATGATACTGACTCAGGCGTAGCCAGTAGTATAGAGTCAGACACCAGAGCTCACGAATGACCTAGAAGCAAGTTACTTTGCATTGCTTTTTTTTTTTTTCCCTGAAAACCTTATGTGATACAGCCAGCTTAAGTGTTTGTTCATCATCTTAAATATTTAAAATAGTACAAGAAAACTCTCAAAGTCGTGGTTAGTATTCAAACCTATAATATTTAAATTTGTAATTAGTAGGATATGCTTTAAATAACGCGGTAGCATACATACTTCATGGGGAAAAACTAAAAATGGCAGTCTTTTAAGTGTAGTATGCAGAGACTTTGTGTTTGCTCAAAGGGAATTTTTTAAGAGGACTTAAAAAATATTTAACATCTCTTTTATTAACCTAAAAGCACTCAGTTTGGGGTACTCTAACATGCTGGTATCTCCTTTACAACCCAGGTCACTGTGACAGACAACGGGGTTCCCCCCAGATCCACCATTGCCAGAGTCATTGTGAAAATCCTCGATGAGAATGACAACAGGCCTCAGTTCCTTCAGAAGTTTTACAAAATCAGGCTCCCGGAGCGAGAAAAAGCAGACGGAGACCGGAGCGCCAGGCGCGAGCCTCTGTACCGTGTCATAGCCGCGGATAAGGACGAAGGGCCCAACGCCGAGCTCTCTTACAGCATCGAGGAAGGGAACGAGCATGGCAGGTTCTCCATTGAACCCAAAACAGGAGTGGTCTCATCCAAAAAGTTCTCTGCGGCTGGAGAATACGACATTCTTTCTGTGAGTCAGATGCCTCTCTTGCCTCTCTGCAAACTTCCTTGTGAAATTCTTCTCTTCTCTGTTGAAAAAGTGGCTTCAGTGTTGTACCCTGACAGACAAAGCTGGACCTTTGAGAAGCTCGGGTTTAAACAAGTATGGCCATGAAACCCCTTGTCTGCCAGCAGTAAGCATACACTGCATTCAGATACAAGTTTGGAGTATCTGACACTAACTCAGCAGGTGACCAAGTAGTGCTCAGTCTTGGCTTCTGTTATCGGATGTAACGTGTGATTTGCTGTTTTCGTCTCTGTTCATCTCTTATAGATTAAGGCGATTGACAACGGGCGTCCCCAGAAGTCTTCCACCACCAGACTCCATATTGAGTGGATCTCCAAACCCAAACCGTCCTTGGAGCCGATCTCCTTTGAAGAGTCAGTTTTCTCATTCACCGTAATGGAAAGTGATCCCGTGGCTCACATGATCGGCGTGATCTCGGTTGAGCCTCCTGCCATGCCTCTGTGGTTTGACATCATCGGTACGTGGTGGTCGTAGCTCTTGTCATCCTTGTGTGGGTTACACTGGCAATCTGATGTGGCTTTCTCATTTTCTTTCACATGTTAGAATGTGGATTTGGGAAAAGACTTGTAGTCAAAGAGTTTCCTCAGACCGCAATGGCTTGACATCAGCAAAAGATTTCACAACATGTATTAAAATAAGTACTCCTGGGTGTAGAGGAAGGGTAATGGTTTAGCAGAGGAGAGCCTCAGCAGAGGAGAGCTGGGTGACTCTTCCAGAGGACCCAGCTCGGGATTTCAGAACCCACGTGACAGTTTACAATCTGTGACACCAGTTCCAGGGAATCTGATGCCCCCTTCTGGCCTATATGGTCACTGCATGCTTGTGGGATGGATGAATGCTGATTAACACACAATGGGGAAACATCCATGTAAAAGTTCTAAAAGAATAAACATAAAATAGCCATCAAGTCAATTAACACTTTTACAAAATTCTTGTTTGGACATACATAGGTAGTTTTAGGAACTTATATGTTTTGGACCACTTTCTCTCCTTTTCTTTCTCTCTCCCCCCCCCTCTCTCTTTTTCCCTCTCTCTCTCTCTCTCTCTCTCTCTCTCTCTCTCTCTCTCTCACACACACACACACACACACACACTATTATTTGTGATTATATGAAATTATACTGTCGACTATAGCTTGTTAGTGTTATTTACCTCAGTTTTCAGGAAGCTTTGCACTCCTCTAAAATATATGTGCTTAAGTCAGCATTTTTGTTATTTAATGAACGCACACTTCTTCAGTTTACTCTTTGAAAGACTATAGTACAACCCCAAAGCTCACACAGCATCCTGCACCTCCCTCACCCACTCTTGGACAAGCAAGCTCTCTGCTGCTGCCCCACACACTTGGCCTTGTTTTTAGTTTTTAATCTTGAGACAGGATTTTATTAAGTTGCTCAGGGTGGCTTCAGACTTGCCAACACTTCTGCCTCAGCCTTCCGAGTAGCTGGGATCGTAAGCATAGGCTGTAGAGACTAGCCTTGGATTCTTTTTTTTTTCCTACACAACATTTTAATCATAAGGAATACTTAATGAATCAAAAGTATGTTTGCAACTACCATCTCCAGTTAGAACTTAGCCACTTCCTTCTGCCTGTTAAGCCATGTTGCCTAGCCAGTATGTGAAATGGTTATCCCTGAAGCCGCCATTACTGTTGTCCTTGAAGGGGAGACCGCCAGTGCCACAGCTAACCATAACCACGACGCTTACCTTCTCTTCTCTCACATTTCCAGATTAACCATCTTCTGTTGTCCGTATCAGACTTTGGTTTCCTCCTTTACTGTTGGGAACTGGTTTGATTGACTGTTCTTCTTCTCTGCTTGCTTTCCACGCTTGCTTGCTTCCTTTGGCTGTGCCAGGAGACGCGCTCGCTAGAGAAGCGTTTTACATCTTTCAGATGACTTGTGACCTGAACTGCACAGCAGAAGGTATCTGCTGAGATAGCAGAACTTGCCACGTGATTATGAGATCAAAAATCAAAGCATGGAATTTGTTTCCAGAAACTCCCCTCACCCCCACCATGGTTCTTTTCATAGTGAATGCATGGATACCCATCCCAGTCACAAACATGTTTTTTTTTTTTTTAAACTTGTCCCTGCATCAGTAGTTTCTAGTTTGATTGATTGATTGATGATTGATTGGTTGGTTTGTTGGTTGGTTGGTTGCTGATGGTGATGGTGATGGTGATGGTGATGGTGATGGTGATGGTGATGATGGTGATGGTGATGGTGATGTGTGTGTGTTTTGGTTTTGATTTAGCCATAGGATTTCAGTGTAACATTAAACCTTATCTTCATTCCACTTCTTTTCATCACGTGTCTCAACTTCTGTGGGTTTGAAGAGAGTTTTGTTTAGAATATAATTGGGGATATATTGGGACAGTATTAGTGGGACCGGTTCTTGCTTCTGAAAGTAGTTTTAAGGAGTTTGTAGTAGGTCTGATTCAAGTTAATTGTGACTGTTTCTTTCAGAATTAGCATGCATTTTTACTAGTCATTCCTAGTGTAGTATATTCAAACTAGTATAATTGTTTTTCAGTCATGAAAACTGTCTGGTCAGTGAGGTTCTCATAACAATGTACACGTTTTAATAATAGCCGAAAAGTCAGACATGACTGACAGGTTTCGTCAGCAGGGCTCTGCTTGTGGAGCTGCTGATAGAGTGAGGGTCCTTCCTCACACTAAGGTCCAGGTTTTCTCTGAAGCACTTTAAAGAGCTGGCAGTTCCTCCTCTCCCTGCATTTTGAAATCACAGATCCCTGGAGTCACTTTGATTACTGTATTAAAAGTCTGTTTTCCCAGCTATTAAGTATCAGAAAGCCATAAACCACAGGGTAGATCTTTATTGTGTGATTTGCTCTAACTCTTCTGTCTGTCCTCGTTTCACCTAGGCGGCAACTACGACAGCCACTTTGATGTGGACAAGGGCACCGGAACCATCATTGTTGCCAAGCCCCTTGATGCAGAACAGAAATCCAACTATAATCTCACAGTGGAGGCCACGGACGGGACCACCACGATCCTCACCCAGGTAAGGGGACACCAGTGACGTGTCTGTCTGAGGGACCGAGAAAATGCCCTCCTAGCAGGATGCGCACACAGCATGGGCCGTTGTGTGCTGATGTACACACCACGAGTCCTTATTTAGGGACAGATAGTTTATTAATGCAAATCCTGATCGGGGTTTTGTCTTATGCTTAGCCGTCTCCTAAAAGTTTCCATGGGAAATGTAAATCCATACCATATCCTTACCATTTTCCCGTCAAAGTCTTCTTAACTTTACACTCATGTTTAAGCTGTCTGGATAGAGCTTTATCATGGGATGCATTGTATACATCATTTTCTTAGAGCTCTAAATTGTTGGCAGGTTCCCTGGCATTCCCTTCTTTCCCCTTCCTATTTCATCGTCTAAACCCAGGCTCATGGGAGCTGCAGCAACAATTCCCTGTATTTGTTTATTTGTTGCTATCTGAGAATCAATAGATGGCTAGATTTCTGGTTTTCAAACTTAAAGGTTAAAACCCTGTAAGTTAATGGAATTCTCTGTTTCAAATGAATTCTCTTTGATGCTTAGTACTGGCTGTCCAGAAGAATGTTCCTGGGTGACTAGTAATAGGAGGAGGCCTTCATTCATTCATTCATTCATTCATTCACTGTATTACTTGTTGAACAATTGTATTACATCACATGTTTCCCTGGAAGCAAGAAGTGGTAGCAGGCCCAAGTCCTGTTCTCTTGGTCCTGAGATTAGGATGACAGATACTAAAGGCTTCTGTGTCACTTAAATATCCCTAAGAACACACAAGCTTAGAGACCGAGATGCTCCTGAAAGCTAGTTTTCCATCTTCAGATTATGCTTTCTGAAATCTTAAATGAAACAGGTCATTTCCTGTTACATTAATGTTTAAAAATTAAGGTCTGGGATGTATGTTCAGTTAATAAGTGACTAGGTAACTTAAGGGTAGCTGTAAAAATGTTTTAATCCTTTCTTCTTTGCATGTATGTAAGATTGGTTTTGCCTGCTGTGGCATGTGCTTTGGGGTAGTTTTGAGTTGCCGTGCAAAGGATGCTGTGCCATTTTGTCGTTTCCGTTTTGGCCGTTTTTTGGCCGTTGCTCTTCTTGCTGAAGTAATAAGCAATAGAAATCAATTTTCTCCTTTTTGAAATTAAGCCCCTGATGGTAAACTATAGAGAATGAAAGTGAGAATTAAAACATCAAAAATTCCAGTAAACCTTAGCAGTTATTCTTCAAGAGATTGACACTGTCCCTGTGCGTAGTCCGCCTCACATGACTGACTGGGAATCTGGTCGGAGGAGTTCAGGAGAGCGTGGAGCTGGCCCTCCATCACAGCCTTCCTCATTACCACAACCATGTCTCCACGTGGTGACATTACCTCATTAGGAAATAATTAGTAATGTACCCCTTCTTTTTCCCCAAACCACACTTTTATCTAGCATGGCTGGGCACCCAGTATGAAATTTTGATATAGGTTACTAAAATTCCTCTGAAACACAGGAGATTAATTAGTCTCCCTTTCTTTTAAATTCCACAACAGTGTTTATAGTCCTGTAACTTACTCTGCAGCACGTTCAGAGAGTCCTGACAGCATCCCGGGGGATCGAGAGCTGGCATAGAGAGGTTGTGAGAATATAAGAGAACTGTGACAGAGCCCAGGCTGACCTAGGGTGGCGAGGACAAAGGGAACAGGCAGTAATTAGGTTTAGGTTTCTGTCTGGGACAGTGCACAGGGAGATAGAGATCTGGAATGGAGTAGGGTGTATCCTGTGAAGAGACCTGACCTGGGCTGATAAGGTCTGGAGCACTGGGCAGATGCAGGCGTGTTGGTGAAAATCAAGAACTCACGGAACAGCTCTGTGCTGTCAGGTCTGTAGCACGGGTGCTGGGTGTAAGAGGGTTCGGGTGATATTTCCTGTCAGACCCACGAGAACAGGAAGGAGGTGTGGCTGTCCTTGTCACGATCTCGCCAGCAAGAACGGACTCAGACAACAGGATTCTTCTACAGCAGGCTTTATTGCAGCCAGAATGGAAGGGAAGACCCCGATAGGAAAGGGAGACATCCTTAAATACCTATTAGGTCAGCATGTTGGCGTGTACCTCTGTGATTGGCTAGCAGAGCTCAGGAGAATATGACGTCTCGGGATGCGTCACATGTAGGCTGGTTCAAGGGACTCTGAGCATGCTATGAACACTTGTTTACTAGTTAAGCGGGATGAGTCCGGGCTGATGTCGGCGCCATCTTCCAATGGCGGCGGTGTGATAGTGCGTGATGACGTTGGCACACCACACGCAATGACGTTGGCGCACCACAAGGAGGCATGGTGGATGCCACTGTTTGGAACACACAGCTTCATCCTTCCGTTCAGGGTGCTCCCGAGCACGAGGTTAGATCCTTTTCCCTTTTCTCCTTTGCCTCTCCAGATAACTTACAAATCCAGCTGCTTTCTTTTTTTAATTTATTTTGTAAGATAGGGTGGAGGTGGTGTCAGAGCAGGTCTACTCTCACGTTTTCTTTCCCTTTCTCCGGAACGTCGTGATCATTACTTTCTGAGCATGCAGTCTGGTTTGAGACTTGTCTTCACCCTTTCCTCCTGTGCAGGGACAAAGATGAGGCTCTCTCTGCTTCCATCGCCACATCAGGAAAGTGAGGGTGCTGCTAGCTGTCTGCCCATAGCCGTCTGCTCAGTTCTTAGAAGGGTCAAGAGGGATGGCCCAGAGGGCTTGTTCTTCACGCTGCACTGCCTGTCCCTGGGGCGTGCTCACACAGGACACAGATATCATACCGGCTCCTGACCCCACACACCTGTGCAACTGCCCTTGGTTCCCTGTCTGTAGTCCCTGAAACCCTACCTGCTTAAAAAAAAAAAAAAAAAAAAAAAAAAAAGGTCCACTTGACTGAGACAAGGCGGTGGAGTGTGTTTCCTCTGGTGAAGTGGACAGGATAGCTAATTCTCTATCCTTAGCTCGGGACTTGAAGCTGCCCGTATCCGATTCTACCTTCATCCTAATCCTTTGTTCTTTCAGGTCCAAGCCTTTCCAGTGTCTAAAAGATAGGTCTGCATCCTCAACTTTGACCTTTCTGACTCACTATCCTCTCCCCAGAACTCCTTGTTTTGGAAGGTCCCAGCCAGCGTCTGTACTTTAAAATTCTCATCTTATGATATGCCAGCAGGTTTTTGGCTCTGTAGAAATAGGATATTGCCCCGGGAGATGGAAAGCGTAGTGAGGATGGTTACTATTAGACACTTAGTTTCACCCTCAGACCTCGTGGGAGAGAGCTGAGCCAGTGCCCCGTGGGCCTGCGCCTCACAAATTGCCTTGTCAAAATGGGTTACTGGTTCTTTTCAGCCTTTGTTTAGTAATGGTTAACCGAACCTGCTGGAGCAGCATCAGACTCCTGCCTAGTTCCCGAACCATGGTCAAATTAAGTTTTAAATTTGTAAGCAGACCGTGATTGGATTTACAAAAGAACTTCTTTGATAGCTGTGCCTCCTGGGTCCTCTTTAATCTTAAAATGTGAGTCATTGAAAGTTAACAAATGAAAACATACCGTTCTCATACAATCTTTGTGTGTGTGTTGAGGGGGGGTTGGTGAGCGAATTTAGTATTCACATAGAATGAGTGTGAAAATGTATTCTTATGATGATGTGGTGTTCTTTGGGGGCACTAGAACCTTCTCATGAAAATTGTGTCTTCGTGTGGGTGGACTGGTGAGGTCTGTAGTTACCTGGCATTGCTAAAACTTTGGCCCCCTTGTTCCTCTTAAATTAACAAATCCCTGTGTTGTGTAGAAGCCAGTGGAACTCGGCTTTCTTGTTTATAAACTATGAACCATACTTTATGACTGGTGCTGATTTTCACTGTGCCTTGTCCACCTATGCCCCTTCATTCCAAATGTTAATCATCTGTCAAGGTAAATATGTTTTGTTTCCAATTATGACTGAGTTTTTTTTTTTGACATCAGTCTTTTTACTCTAAAGCTGTCATTATGTGTCGCCATATTTACAGGAGTTTTTCTTTTCAACCTTCTTAATTACTGTTAGGAAAGAAACAGTCACTACTTATATAGGGTTTGAAGTCACAGAAATATAACTTGAAACCACACGTCCTGACCTTAGCAGCCGTGGGGTTTCTAACCCCCAGCTCATGCTCGCTAGAAGTGCCCAGTCGCTGAACCGCATCTTCAGCCGTTTCTAGGTGTTCCTTTGTATTAAAAAACTTACGAGGAACTTAGAGTCTCAGAGATTAGAATGAGAAATTTAAATAGTGTTACCAGCCCTCTGTCTGGTATAAATCTAATGTAGGAGATAGATACACTGTAATCCCAGCAGAGTAAACTCCAATACCTTTCCATGAGTCATCCCCAATGAGAAATTAGCCTGTATTTCACAAACAATGTTCAACTGCAATCAGAATTCTATCTCTGCAGTTATTGTTAAGTATTAAATAAATAGTATACCAAAGATAAGCTGTAGACAGTCTCTTTGATTCTAGATTTTGGTGGCTTTTATTTCTCACGGTCATATTTGGTTTGGCTCAGTAGCCTTTTTTCAATACGTGTGTGTTTTGATGTAAGTATTAAAGCGTGATCACGGATGTGTCCCTATGTGAGAGCCTTCATCACTCGTTCCAGGTACTCATCAAAGTCATCGATACCAACGACCACCGCCCCCAGTTCTCCACATCGAAATATGAAGTGACTGTCCCGGAAGACACAGAGCCAGAAACAGAGATTCTGCAAATCAGCGCAGTAGACAGGGATGAGAAAAACAAACTGATTTACACTCTGCAAAGCAGCATAGATCCAGCCAGTCTCAAGAAGTTCCGCCTTGATCCTGCGACAGGAACTCTTTACACTTCTGAACAGCTCGACCACGAAGCCACTCACCAGCACATTCTCACAGTCATGGTACGGACAGCACCGTTGACCCTGACACCTCTCCTTTTCACTGACAGGTTTCCTGTGGTGGGAAGCGACAGTGATTGTTTGTATGTATGTATGTATGTATGTATGTATGTATGTATGTATGCATGCATGCATGTATGTGTGTGTATGTATTATTGGTTTTTTTTGTTTTGTTTTAATCCAGAAAAGAAAGAAGAACCCCAGTTAGAGTAAACAACATGTTGATTTCTTCCCCCAGGTCCGGGACCAGGATGTCCCTGTGAAACGCAACTTTGCCAGGATCATTGTCAATGTCAGTGACACGAATGACCACGCTCCGTGGTTCACCAGTTCGTCCTACGAAGGGCGGGTGTATGAATCGGCAGCTGTGGGCTCCGTTGTGCTGCAGGTTACAGCTCTGGACAAAGACAAAGGGAGGAATGCCCAAGTGCTCTACTCGATTGAGTCAGGTAAGTTCCGAGGCAATGGAGTCTTGTGTTGGTGCTTGAAAAGTGTAGCCTGCGTTTCCTGAAATTACTTCTGGGTGTTGAAGCCCATTTCCACACACCCCTGCAAAAATGGATTAAATCTTTTTTAACTACTGTTTAATGTATAAGGCAAAAGGGATTGGGGGGGGGCGTGTAGGAAAAACCCTGCCAAGGAGCAAAGATAATTCCTAATAAGCTTGAGTGTCAAGTATTCTGGGGATTACCAGTATTAACATAAATTAAGACTGATAAATCCTATGGGGTAGGGGAACTTTATTTTTTTTAATTCAGTATTTTTTTTTCTTTTTTTTTGGAGTCATTTTAGGTTCTTAAACTAGTCAGGAAAATTCTGATTTAGTAATTCAACATTTTACTGAGAGTATTTTCTCTGGCTCCGAGTAAGAAATGCCAGGAGTGTGTGTTATCTCCCAGCGTTGGGTCAATTCTCAGAGCAAAAGGGATACCCTGCTTCCTGTGCCTTGCAAGCTAGCCCCACATTCCATGCTATGAACCTTTCACAGTAGAGTATCGTGCATAGAATCCAGCTGTTGAAACAGGCCACAGAGTTGCTGCTTTTGGGAAGGGGCCTGCTACGTTGGCTAGAGGTAGCCCAGAGGTAGCCCAAGCCAGGAAGGTAAACTGACCCTGGGGTAAGGAGTTCCAGAATAAAATCAGGAAAGAGCCCCACAGTTGAGATCACCAGAGCCATCACGGTAACATGACAGGTTTTGTTCTTTCTCTGCCCACTCTCCCGTAGACTAGGGCAGCTCCATTCACTTGCAGTGCTATGCATGATGTCTTCATGCTGTGTTCAGGAGGTAGGGCTTCCCCTGGCCTCCTGTGAATGAGTTGAAAATGGTTCTCCTGTGGAGCACATGCTCACACAGTTAGGAAGTTCTCTGCACTGGGCCTTTCCTGACCCTGCTAAATACCTCAAAGTGTTGAGTCTGGGAAGGCAGTTCAGTTTCCCACCATCCTCACTGTCATTGTTACTAGAAGAAATAGAGCCAGTTCATGCTTCATTTTGTGAAATGGTTTCAGAGTATTCTAATCTACTTTGTTCTTTAAGCTCTGAGCTCTGCTTACTTGTATGTGGTCTCCCCTAGGCATTGCATGCGTAGATTGCAGGTTATTGATCTCAGACTCTTAAATCTGAGTATACAGGGAGCAGTTTTGACAAAAATACTTGCCGGTTTGCTTTCTGTGCTGATTAAACTTCTTATTTCTTTACGTGTTGGAAAATTCATTTGTTTCCCTTAAAAGAACCAGGTTGACTTTATTATTTACAAATAAGATTTTATATACCATCTGCGATTAGAGTGTTAAAAATGCACTGTTGTGAGGTTAGTGCCTTGGATAGAGATAAACATTTTTTTCCACTGCTTGAGAAATTCAGCAGTTAGAAAAACAGTGCATTCCATTCGTGCATGCCCGAGCATTTCAGTGAAGACACTTTGTCATAGACAAACTGACTGGGTTTATGTAGGCGAAAATGTTTGACTTTCTGTTAGCTTTCACATAATTTTCAACAACTGGGTGGTTAAAATATGATTGTTGGTGTCTGAGTGAAGGCATGTGCATTCTTTGAGTGTTTGTAATGACTGATGGGATTAGTAATTTGGTATTCTGAGAATGGAACTCTGGCTCTCCCCAAAGAGTAGAGTAAGCACCAATGGACTGTTCCCATGTGAAATAAAGCTCTAAGACACAGCTCTCATAATGTATGGGAAGCCACTACTGTGAGAGTACAGAAGTGTGTGTGAGTGAGTGTGTGTGTACATATACCCATTGAAATACAGAGAACTATAAGATGTTTATCTGTGTGTGTATGTATACATACACCCATTAGAATACAGTGAACTGTAAAATGTTCTTGTGTGTGTGTGTGTGTGTGTGTGTGTGTGTGTGTGTGTGTACACATATACCCATCAGAACACAGTGAGCTATAAGATGTTCATTTGTGTGTATGTATACATACATATACCCATTGGAATACAGGGAACTGCACAATGTTCGTGTGTGTGTGTGTGTGTGTGTGTGTGTGTGTGTATGTGTGTACACATATACCCATCAACACAGTGAACCGTAAAGTGTTCATACTGCCCTTCATCTAACATTTATTTATAATTAGCTGTTTCTAACTTGTATCTGATTGCATTTAATAAAGTTCAAGAGACTGGTTATTAATTTTACCTGAAATACAGCATTGTTTAATTAGGAGAAATTTATTGAGCAATAGGCTTAGTCTGATTTGAAGTCTTCAGAGAAAGTAATTTAATGAAAAGGTATTTCCTGTCGTAACTGAATTACACGCCAGAGACACCTAAGTGCCATATTCTGGATGGTGTTGGCTTGTCTGAGAAGTAGATTAGAGCATTACTTTTCTTCTGTTGTCAGCCCTGGAGATATATAACACTTGGTGAATCTATTGATTAAAATTGGTTTTGTTCCTCAGGCTTACGGTATAATTGCCATTGAAACTCAAGAGAGGTTTCTATACTGTCAGCAAGTCCTTACTATAGGCTGTATGTCAAGCCTAGGAAGAGATGAGTTTCCCCTACGTGTATCTCTTTTGTGCTGTATAGTAAATAGTCATGACTTAAGGACAACACTGACTTGTTGGTCTAGATCATTTCCCCATTGAAATGCAGTAATAATTTAAAAGTTATACCAATTCAGCAAGTATAAATGTGTCGACCCCACCCTGGTACAAAGCTCGCCCACTACCTTATTTCCATTCACAGGGAGCAAACCTGTTATTTCAGGGCTTGGAAAAATGCACCTGTTACCAGAAGCTCACTTCCAGCAGTCGGCAGCCTGCACTGCCTTCTGTACATCTGAAGCTTTGTGCCTGATACATACCTGTGTGAGATCCAAATACCAACCCAGTAACTGGTCTCTTGTTGTGCTATTTTTATGTCAGCAATGGGCTCAGGGTCCTGTTAATTCACTACTAGGATACCCCAGATGATGATATTTTTGAGCTTAATATAGTGGATAAATAGTAAGAATGTTCTACATACTATATAGAGGATTCAGGAGCTGGGTGTGCTTGTGTATGCCTTTAAGCACGGCCCATGGGAGGCTGAGGCAGGAGGATTATGAGTAGGAGGCCAGCCTGAGATACATAGTGTTTTCTTGATGAGCTTGAGCTATAAAAAAATGAGAGAGAAACCAAAGATAAATAAATAGGAGGAAAGAGACCATTACAAAGGAAAAGTATTATAAAAAATAAAATAGTCACACTGGGTAGGGAAATAAGGGTGGGTCTTCAGCCAGGACATGCAGGCAATAAAGAATGAAAGAGTAAATGCATGACTGGAGAGATTCTGAGAATAGCCTGGGAAGGCAGCGTTAGGAGGGAACATGGGGGATATGGCGTCCCTGGCATGAGAGAAGAGCAAAGAGGATGTCAGTCTGACCCGGGCTGAGAACTCTGTAGTACACCTTATCATTGTCTTGCAACGCTAAACATATTGATTCATTTCTTCATTTGAAGCCTAGGATGTGTGAACTTTTACTAGCAAGTAAGATTTCACTGCGAAAATAAGACAAACACGTGCGGACGAATGGGAATGAATGTTGCCAGATGGGCTGCTTTCCAAAACAGGTGTAAGAAAACTGGGAGTGGGGGCTTGGGGGAGATAGAGTCACTTGCCAGAAAGGCGAGCAGGTGGCGCCTGTCCTGCCAGGCAGGTGTGGAAGGTCAGAGTAATGTGCAGGGAGAAGGAGAGAAGGATCTCTGAGGTTTGCCTGAGACACAGTGACAACCTAAGAATCGCCGATATTCCCAGATACAGACAGGCCGGAAATCAGCGTCTGAGCAGCCTGGCAGAGGCCTGGGCCAAGGTTCAGCCCAGACCTTCAGGGTCTGGAGAAGCCCAGGCTTCCTCCCTGTTTTCAAACCAAGGCACTGCCTTGGGGCTTGGACACAGAGCCAGGCCAACTTAATGAAAACCAGACTATGTCTGGCCTCAGGGAAAAAAAAAAAAGTCATGGATTTTTGGAAAATGTATTTAATGAAGGAAATGAATGCTGTAGAGGAAACTCCTTACTCTTAATGGGGAGAAAGAGGTGCTTGTTAATCCGCAGGTTGACAGATGACACTTTTGCTGGTGGTAACACAGGAGGAGGAGTGTAAGAAAAGCTCAGTGGCAAGTGACCTTAGCTGGGGCATCAAGTGTTCATTCGGGAGGAGTGGATTCAGTTCTGGGAGCGATGTCTGGATGCTTATTTATGAAACAGAAAAGGGATGACGAGGATCCATGGAGGGTCAGAATCCAAAGACCCCCATGGTGCCCTTGCTCTCCGTCCAGAACACGTAGAGAACTACTGGTCTCTTACAAACTCGCAACCCTGTGGGGTATTGAGGAGTTGAGGGAATCCTAAATCTGTGTGGGAGAGCCTGGAAAGGTCCGAGGAAATGCCAGCGGAGCCATCTGTCCTAGCGGTTTGCTTCTCAGCTGCCGTTAGCACTGTTGATGTTTTGAAGCAAACAGCTCCCCGTGTGCCACGTATGCTGCTTTTGTCTCTTGGCTGCTATCGTCTACATGGAAGCAGTGCTTCTTCCTTCCACGTTCTGACAGCCAAGCTCTGCCAGATGTCTCCCTGGAAGCGGAATTCCTCCTACTCGAGAGTCACTGACTAGATAAGTCAACTTGGGAAAGGTTGAGAAGGGAAGACTGTGGAAATCTTCAAAACTCTTGAAGGGCGATAGGCTACAGAAAATGGTTCCTCGGTTCCCTAACTTCTTACAATACAAAGCCCTCTGAAGGCCCAGTGGAAAATTTCTTAATGAATTAAGAATTTCCCTTGTACTACTTAGTAAGTACTGATAAATTGACGAATCCAGCAGATTCTCAAGGTTCTGTTGGAAAATCCTTAATTGCTTTTCTGAGAGGAGAGCCATGTGTTTCTACAACACATTTTTTTTTTTTTTCAGTTGAGTAGAGAGAAGATTTTTGGCATTAGGCACAAAGCAATATTTTTTTTTCTGTTTCTTGCTTTTCATATTTGACAGCCAAAGTTCTGAATCATTTAAATGGGTAAAAAAAAAAAATGAAATAAATTGAGTGTTTCATTCAGTTGTTGATATCCCCTTTGTTTCTATTTAAATTAAGGATGTAAGTTTTAAATATCTGTTTCTTTGCTATTTCTGTTGTCCTTAGCTTTTCTCTAACAGGTTTCTTTCTCTCTCTTATTTTTCTTGCCCTTTCAGGAAACGTTGGAAATTCTTTTACAATCGACCCCATCTTGGGCTCTATAAAAACTGCCAGAGAATTGGACCGAAGTCACCAAGTAGACTATGATTTAGTGGTAAAAGCTACAGACAAAGGCGATCCACCATTGAGTGAAATGACTTCCGTGCATATCGCCGTCACTGTAGCCGACAATGCCTCTCCTAAGTTCACGTCCAAAGAGTACTCTGTAGAGATTAGTGAAGCCATCAGGGTTGGGAGTTTTGTTGGGATGGTCTCTGCTCAGAGTCAGTCATCAGTGATGTATGAAATAAGAGATGGAAACACGGGTGATGCATTTAATATTAACCCACATTCTGGAAGCATCATCACTCAGAGAACCTTGGATTTCGAAACACTGCCCATTTATACATTGACAGTACAAGGGACCAACATGGCTGGTCTGTCCACCAACACGACGGTGGTAGTGCATGTACAGGATGAGAACGACAACCCGCCGGTTTTTACACGGGAGGAATATTCAGGATTCATCAGTGAGTCAGCCTCCGTCAACAGTGTGGTGCTAACAGAGAGGAATGTTCCGCTGGTGATTCGAGCGACTGATGCCGACAGGGAATCCAATGCTCTGCTTGTCTATCAAATCGTCGAGCCATCTGTGCACAACTATTTTGCAATTGATCCCACCACCGGCGCTATCCGTACGGTGCTGAGTCTGGACTATGAAGAAACACGTGCTTTCCACTTTACCGTCCAAGTGCATGACATGGGGACTCCTCGTCTGTTTGCTGAGTATGCAGCTAATGTCACTGTGCATGTGATTGACATCAATGACTGCCCCCCTGTTTTCTCTAAGTCACTGTACGAAGCATCTCTTCTGTTGCCAACATACAAAGGGGTAAATGTCATCACAGTGAATGCCACAGATGCCGACTCCAGGGCATTTTCCCAGTTAATGTACTCCATCACTGACGGCAACATCGGGGAGAAGTTCTCAGTTGACTACAAGACTGGCACCATAGCAATACAAAACACAACTCAGCTCCGAAGCCGCTATGAGCTGACCATCCGCGCCTCCGACGGCAGGTTCACAAGCATGGCCTCTGTGAAAATCACTGTGAAGGAAAGCAGAGAGAGTCCACTCAAGTTTACCCAGGATGCCTACTCTGCAGTTGTGAAGGAGAACTCCACAGAAGCCAAAACGTTAGCTGTCATTACTGCCATCGGGAATCCAATCAATGAGCCTTTGTTTTACCGTATTCTCAACCCAGACCGCAGATTTAAAATCAGCCACACTTCCGGAGTGTTGTCCACCACTGGGATACCGTTTGATCGTGAGCAACGGGAGACATTTGACGTGGTGGTAGAAGTGACTAAAGAACGCGAGCCATCGGCAGTGGCCCACGTAGTGGTGAAAGTCACCATTGAAGACCAGAATGATAACGCTCCGGTGTTTGTCAACCTTCCCTACTATGCCGTCGTGAAGGTAGATGCTGAGGTGGGTCACGTCATTCGCCATGTGACTGCCATTGACAGAGACAGTGGCAGAAATGGTGACATACACTACTACCTTAAGGAGCATCACGACCACTTCCAGATTGGACCCTCTGGTGACATTTCTCTGAAGAAGCAGTTTGAGCACGACACCTTAAATAAAGAATACCTTGTCACAGTGGTCGCCAAGGACGGAGGAAGCCCAGCTTTCTCTGCAGAAGTTCTGGTTCCCATTACGGTCATGAACAAAGCCATGCCCGTGTTTGAAAAGGCTTTCTATAGTGCAGAGATTCCAGAGAATATCCAGACGCACAGCCCAGTGGTTCACGTCCAAGCCAACAGCCCAGAAGGTTTGAAAGTGTTCTATAGTATCACGGAGGGAGACCCTTTTAGTCAGTTTACTATCAACTTCAACACTGGGGTGATAAACGTCATAGCACCGCTGGATTTTGAGTCCCACCCAGCCTATAAGCTAAGCATACGGGCAACCGACTCCCTGACGGGCGCTCATGCCGAAGTGTTTGTTGACATCATAGTGGAAGACATCAATGATAACCCTCCAGTGTTTCTGCAGCAATCTTATTCCACAACCTTGTCTGAAGCATCTGTGATTGGAACACCTGTCCTCCAAGTTCGAGCCACAGATTCTGACTCGGAACCCAACCGAGGAATTTCCTACCAGCTGATTGGAAATCACAGCAAAAGCCAGGATCATTTTCACATAGATAGTAACACCGGCCTCATTTCACTCGTGAGAGCTTTGGATTACGAACAGCTCCAGCAGCACAGGATTGTTGTAAGGGCTGTTGATGGAGGAATGCCGCCCCTGAGCAGTGATGTGGTCGTCACGGTGGATGTCACCGACCTCAATGATAACCCGCCTCTGTTTGAACAACAGATCTATGAAGCCAGAATCAGTGAGCATGCCGCTCACGGACATTTCGTGATGTGTGTAAAAGCCTGCGATGCAGATAGCTCAGACCTAGACAAGTTGGAGTACTCCATTCTCTCCGGCAATGACCATAAAAGCTTTGTCATAGACAGTGAAACGGGAATTATCACACTGTCAAACCTCCGCCGCCACACCTTGAAGCCCTTCTACAGCCTCAACGTCTCTGTGTCTGATGGGGTTTTTCGAAGCTCAGCTCAGGTTAACGTAACTGTGACGGGAGGGAATTTGCACAGTCCCGTTTTTCACCAGAATGAATACGAAGTAGAGCTAGCCGAAAATGCTCCTTTGCACACCCTAGTCGTCCAAGTGAAGGCCACTGACAGAGACTCTGGTATTTACAGCCACATAACTTACCATATTGTAAATGACTTTGCCAAAGACAGGTTTTACGTGAATGACAGAGGGCAGATTTTCACTTTGGAGAAACTTGACCGAGAGACTCCGGCAGAAAAAGTAATCTCAATCCGTTTGATGGCTAAGGATGCTGGGGGGAAAGTTGCCTTCTGCACCGTCAATGTCATTCTCACAGACGACAATGACAACGCACCACAGTTTCGCTCAACCAAGTACGAGGTGAATATTGGGTCCAGCGCTGCCAAAGGGACGTCTGTCGTCAAGGTCTTCGCAAGTGACGCCGATGAGGGATCGAATGCTGACATCACCTACACCATTGAGGCAGATTCTGAAAATGTCAAGGAGAACTTGGAAATCAACAAGCTGACCGGCCTAATTACTACAAAGGAAAGTTTAATAGGCTTAGAGAATGAGTTCTTCACTTTCTTCGTGAGAGCCGTGGATAGCGGGTCTCCGCCCAGGGAATCTGTTGTTCCTGTCTATATTAAAATACTTCCACCGGAAGTGCAGCTTCCTAGGTTCTCAGAGCCCTTTTACACTTATGCCATCTCAGAAGACATGCCCATTGGGACAGAAATTGACCTCATCCGGGTAGATTATAGCGGGACAGTTCTTTACACCCTTGTCAAAGGCAGTACTCCCGAGAGTAATAGAGATGAGTTCTTTGTGATTGACAGGCAGAGTGGGAGGCTGAAACTGGAGAAGAGTCTTGACCACGAGACCACTAAATGGTATCAGTTTTCCGTCCTGGCCAGATGCACTCTTGATGACTATGAAGTGGTGGCTTCTATAGATGTCAGTATCCAGGTGAAGGATGCTAATGATAACAGCCCAGTTTTGGAATCTAACCCGTATGAGGCATTTATTGTTGAAAACCTGCCAGCGGGAAGTAGGGTCATCCAGGTCAGAGCATCTGACCTCGACTCAGGAGCCAACGGCCAAGTCATGTACAGTCTAGATCAATCCCAAGATGCAGATGTCATCGAATCGTTTGCCATCAACATGGAAACAGGCTGGATTACAACTCTCAAGGAGCTTGACCACGAAGAGAGAGCCAGTTACCAGATTAAAGTGGTTGCGTCGGATCATGGTGAAAAGGTGCAGCTGTCTTCCACGGCCGTTGTGGATGTTACCGTCACCGATGTCAATGATAGCCCGCCCAGATTCACAGCCGAGATTTACAAAGGGACAGTGAGTGAGGATGACCCTCCGGGTGGTGTGATCGCCATCTTGAGCACCACTGATGCCGACTCTGAAGAGATTAACAGACAAGTGTCATACTTCATAACAGGTAAAACGCTTCAGTGTGAGATGAATCCATATTGTAATATGCTAGGTGTGGATTTATGGATTTGAGGAGTTGATGCGATTTTAGTTGAGCATGTCTAAAATTAGTAGAAATAATGTGTAAGGTGAATTTAAAGGCCTTTAATCAAAGCTGTTTCAGCCGAGACTCCTAAGATTTATTCTGTTAAACTTTATACTTAGTATTGTAAATGTGATCTAAAGATTCATTGCAAACTACATTATGGCTTTTTGAATTTGATATTCTTTAATCTCATACTTGAATAAACACATTACTGCTGCTTTTTTTTATTTTTACTTTTTAAAGCTAATGTGTAGTACGTATAGTACACATGTATGTATAATCCCTAAAAGACTGAGGCAGGAGGATTCTGTGAGTTAGAGGTCAGCTTAGAATACAAAGCCATAGCACCAAAAACAAACAAAAAAAGCAAGTATGTATCAATTTTCTTCGTACTTTAAATAGTCTTAATCCCTTTTAAAACATAATGCCATGCATTTTTTTGTATAATCTATGTTTCCCTGTGATTTTGAGGTTCACTTTCTAGTCCAACAGTTTTGACTCATCTTCCTCCCTTAACTTCCTAGGAGGTGACGCGTTGGGACAGTTTGCTGTGGAAAATATGCAGAATGACTGGAGGGTGTACGTGAAGAAACCTCTCGACAGGGAACAGAAGGACAGTTACCTTCTGACCGTCACGGCCACAGACGGAACCTTCTCTTCCAAAGCTAGAGTTGAAGTCAAAGTCCTCGATGCCAACGACAACAGTCCAGTTTGTGAGAAGGTAGGTGTGTTTCCCTTAGGATTGTATGTCACAGATGTAAGTCTTCTCATCCTTTCCATGGGACAGCCTTTGAGGTGTCATGACTCTCGTGTGTTTTGTGTTACCGTTGCTTATCAGGTTGAGGTGGAGGAGGTCACATGGGCAGGACTTGAGAAAGTGTCACTGGGACTTAAGGGCATGCTATGTTGACCAAGAACTTTGGTCTAAAATGTTGTAAAATATGGGATCTCTTACACCAGCATCTGACGCTAAAAACACTCTGGAAATTTTTTATGAAAATAATCTCTTCACTTGACAAAAACAAAATGTTTCAGGGACAGGGAAACATCTGGCCAGTAGCTTCCCCTTGCGCAGAACACACGTGTGTTAATGGGCCATTTTGAGACATTGGTTGTTTATAGCAGAGAAACATGAGGTCAGTGAAGTGACAGCTGCTGCTGCTACTGCTGCTGATGCTGATGCTGATGCTGATGCTGATGCTGATGCTGATGCTGATGCTGATGCTGATGCTGATGCTGATGCTGGGCTCAGTTGGACCCGGACCATGGAACTGTAGCAGGCAAGATGGCTGGCTGGAACTGGGTGATAAAAAGCTGCCGAGTGGCAGAGCCTGAGCCTGGCTTAGCCTTAGTAGTTTACGACCAGGACTAGAAATGCGGGGCCTCAGCTTCTGAAGACTGGAGTCAGGTGTGGAGATACCAACTTGGTTTGCCAGCAATAGAGGAAGTCTTAGCAGCCATGGAAAATGATCCAGGCCTGGTGGTGCACACCTGGTATCCCAAGGTATTTGCCTGAGGTCGAAGAGTTGTCACGTGTTTTTAGAGAAGTAAACAAAACCTCATTGTCAGGGGAGGTAGCACTTCCGAGAGATGAACAGTGAATTCTAACATGTATTTGGTATTTTTTAATGAGAGTATTTGATGACAATGATGGGCAATGTATCTCTTCTTTTTATATATAATATTATATATGTAAATTATACTTACATCAAATATTTGTGTATTTATACATATTGTTGTATGTACATATATTTCATATATGTATAGTATCTATATTAAATCTTACCCCATTCATAATTTTTAAATATATCAACTCAGCCTTAGGTAGTACTATATTTGAGAGCATCACCATTTGAAATAATCACTGTTATAAAATACCCAGTCGTGTGAACCCTAAATTATGGCTTCTCTACATTAAGCTCATGTTAGGAAGTAAGTGTAGCAGAAACGTAACCTTATGTTTAGTTTATGGCATGGCTAATGTGATCATTGGAACTGGAACCAAGTGTCCTCCAGTGCGAGGATTCAGGCAGATATGAAGAAAGAGGAAACGTGGCGTGGCTACAGACATGCCTGAGCCTGACCTAGCCCGTGGTTTTCCCCCCATCCCATGAAGACTGCTTAACTTCAACTGCAGTTATTTGATTCTCTGTGAGAACAGTTGGTTGTCCACAGTCGATCCCTGCTCCTCAAATTAAGCAAATACAATGTGACAGTGATATATTTCCTCTGGTTTTTACATAAACTTGGGCTGTTACGTAACGTTTTCTCATCAGAGTTTGAATTAAGTATGAAACTGTTCAACAGCATATCATATTTTGTACCCTGCGGGTTAAGTGTCAGGTCGGAGTCACGGATGTGGGGCTGGTAGCCGTTCCGAGGCTCTTCCTGGTTCCCACATCTGTTTTGTAAGAACAATCATTTTAAAAGCTCTTTGAGTATTAACTCCAGTCCTTTCCCAGGGTTTCTGTGGCCAGAACGGATGATGTCTTTTCCATCATCCCCTCGGTCCTCGCTGCTGACACTGAATGCTTCTGTTGTTAACGGTGTTGTTTAATGTCTTGTAGACCTCATATTCTGATACCATTCCTGAAGACACCCTTCCTGGGAAGCTGCTCATGCAGGTCTCCGCCACAGACGCAGATATCCGGTCCAATGCGGAGGTGACTTACACTTTATTTGGCTCAGGTGCAGAAAAGTTTAAACTGAATCCAGACACAGGTGAGGATGGAACTTGGGACTAATTTAATAGTGTATTTCCTCTGTGTAGGCGACATGAGATCATGGACAAAACTGGAAGTTACATTTTCTTTTTTCGTCTTTTAAATTTTATCCTAATGTTGTGGAAATGACATCTAAGACATCTAAACAGCAGCGTAACGTGTAAAAGTTGGGAAGAGATTAAAACAAACAGCCGTAGTTGGACTTGAAGATTGAGAAGTTAATATATACTTTCTTTGAAAAAGTACTCAGGGTGAATCTAAGTGTTTCTGCATTAAATTGATAGTGTGTTTCCTAAACTTGGGAGCGTACATTTGTAATTTGGCGTTTTTTATAACGAAAAGGGTCCACAGCTCTAAGCTTCAGCTTTACAATTTTGAACTTGGTAAGGTAGTTACTGATATTATTTTTCTCCAAATTAAGAGTTATACAGATTTTGTAGAAGAAAAAGAAAGTATTGGATAGTCATCCCGAGTCTCCAGTGTCCCCATTCATTTCTGCTTGTCTCTAGGTGAACTGAGAACATTAGCCCTCCTTGATCGTGAGGAGCAAGCCGTTTATAATCTTGTAGTCAAGGCCACGGATGGAGGGGGGAGGTCCTGTCAAGCAGCTATTGTGCTCACGTTAGAAGATGTGAATGACAACGCCCCTGAGTTCACTGCGGAGCCGTACACCATCACGGTATTTGAGAACACAGAGCCCGGGACACCGCTGACCAGAGTGCAGGCCACTGATGCAGATGCAGGTATCCTTAGGGCAGGAGATGCCCTGGCCTTGGGGTGTGTAGAAGGCGTTGGGGCCCGTGATAGAACACACTCCATTGGAGTGTGGTTGACCCTTTCCTCACGCATGTGATGGAGCTCGGCGTTGCTGTAGTCATGATAACTTAGGCCATTTTTCATGAATGTTTAAAGTCCTGACAGTCACCTGCAGGAAACTTCCTGCTACAGTGTAGCTGTGGTTGTTGTCTCTAAGTTGTTGTTGACGCCATGACCTGACACCCCCAACACTCATGCTGGGAATTGATCCTGCGGCTTTTATGCTTGGCTGAAGTTTTGCCAATTTTAGCCCCAGCCCCTTGAAGTACTTTTTTTGAGAATAAATCAGGAGTGCTGTTAAAGAAGTTACAGCATCACAGGAACACAACAAGCTGGTACTACATTGTAAAGTTGTATAAATTTTCAAGAATATTTGTGAAGAAAATAAGTATATACGTTCAAACATTCTGATAACAGAGAATAAGGTACCTTCTTGGCTTAATATTGAAGATATTTTTAAAAGTCACACTTAGAATTCTTTGTCGGCGAAGTTAAATAACAAGTAGATTTCACTTTGGTCTCACAGATTCTATTTAGTTAATACAGATCCCAACATATCAGGGATAGGGACTCAAGGGCACCTATTCCTAGCTGAGAAGCTATCGACAGTGTATGGCTTCTGTAGGAGAGATAGCCAGTTTTCTTTAAGGGCCCTGGTTGTTCATGCACAGTGTGGGTGGATGGCTCCATCCCTGTGGGTAAAGAGTAGCACATATTGAAGTTGGTGAGTTATTTTTTTAAAAGAAAAAAAAAAAGAATAAAAAACACATGAAGATGGAAGAGGTGCGGGGGTGGTCCTAGAAGGGGCTAGGAGAAGTGACGGTGAATTATCAAAATATGTGTTATGCATATATGAAGTTCTCAATGAATTAGTGAAGATATTACATTAAAAAAAATCTTGGCTACTGTCATGATTTGAACTATGTCTTTTGATGATATGTTTGATAAGTCTTTGTTATCCGTTTGCATTTTCATCATTTAAAAAAAACTGTCTTGCATTTTTAAATTTCTCTCCATGCAACCTGATAGGATTTCATGTTTTGCCAGGATTGAATCGGAAGATTTCCTACTCGCTGATTGACTCTGCTGATGGGCAGTTCTCCATTAACGAGCTATCTGGAATTATCCAGTTGGAAAAGCATTTGGACAGGGAACTACAGGCAGTATATACTCTCACTTTGAAAGCAGTGGACCAAGGACTGCCAAGGAAATTGACAGCCACTGGCACAGTGGTTGTGTCTGTCTTGGATATAAATGACAACCCGCCTGTGTTTGAATACCGTGAGTATGGTGCCACTGTGTCTGAGGACATCGTCATTGGGACAGAGGTTCTCCAGGTGTATGCAGCAAGTCGGGATATCGAGGCAAACGCAGAAATCACCTACGCCATAATAAGCGGAAACGAACATGGAAAATTCAGCATTGATTCTAAGACAGGTAACCCTCCTCGTGAGCGAAGAAGCCCTCATTCCATACTGAGGGCTGGATCTGCCTCACACACTTCATGCATAGTGGTCCATGGGTGTTCTAAAGGCGTAAAACTCAAGGCTCCCTTTCTGTTTCTTAGTGGAATAGAAGGCAGTTTGGAAACTGTCATTCTCTGATTTTACATACTACCTATTTTCTAGCATATCCATTGTGCATTACAAGCCAATTTGGAAAAGAAGTGACTCTCATTTTAGTGATGATGCAGAGTGTCCCAGGTTTGCCAAGGCAGGATGCTTAGTGGTGATAACCTTGTGTAATTACTCATTTAATCCTAATATCAAAGGTACATGGAGTGACTTCCTCCTGACAGATGTTCCTGTATTGGACACCTGTTAATTCCATAAGTTGACTTCTTTACTATGCTCATTATATACACTAGTAAAAGGAGATTGGATTCTACAGAGCCAGCAGTGTTAAGGATCAACCACTACTAACGCCTGCTTTGTGAATAATCATAGTGTAGTTGTGTTAGCCTGTGGGCCAAAATACTTACTAGCTCTCAGGACATTATAAAATATAACTCTTTCGGGCTGTGCTTAGTTGCGTGTGGTGTGTGACTGTTTCTGATAAAGAATAGGTGTCTAGTGATTTTTAATATGTATTTTTAATGTCTTATATAATGTTTGTGGGACTTTCATAGCAATCGTCCTTTCAAGTTGGACAGACTAGGTTGTTCTTACAAGACCAAATGTTCTTACAAATATTGTTAAGTCAGTGAGGGCTCTTATTTTATTTCTTTAATTGTTTATTAAAACATGATTTTGGTGTGTTGTCTAGACAGGTCTCAAATGTATATATTCTTTCTGCCTCAGCCTCCCAACTACTAGTATTAGAAGCACAATCCCAGGGTTCCATTCTCAGAGGGAGTATTTAATAAGACTAGCTAGACAGTTACCTCAGAGACTTCGTTTCAGAAAAACATTCATGACAACAGTAGCAATAAGAAGGAAACCAAAAGGCACTGAGTTGAGTTTTTTTTTAAGTGCTGAAGTCTATAGTAGTGAACAACATCAAAGAAGGACTAAGAGCCACCGTTGTTTAAAGCAGAGATAGCATTATTGACTAATGTCACCAGGAATATGAAGAAAACAAAGGGAATAAATAAAAATAATAAATAAATAAAATAAATAAATAAATAAATAAAAAATAATAAAATAATAATTTTAAATTACTGAATTAAAGCAGCAGATTATTTTTTTGCAGTGAGAACTACACGTGTTAAGAGGTATCAATGTAGTAAGAAATGGAACTGCAGTGTGCTGGACGTAATTCTGTCTCTCCATACAGGGGCCATATTTATCATTGAGAACCTGGACTATGAAAGCTCCCACGAGTATTACCTGACTGTGGAAGCCACTGATGGAGGCACGCCTTCGTTGAGTGACGTGGCGACCGTGAACATCAACGTCACAGACATCAATGATAACAGCCCAGTGTTCAGCCAGGACACCTACACCACCGTGATCGGTGAAGACTCGGCTCTCGAACAGTCTGTCATTACAGTGCGTACCTTTCCTTATAGCTCGCGATTAGTAGAATCATCCTAATTCTTAAACTGATTCTGTTTAAAATATCTTAGAGCGTTGTAACTGTTCAGCCAGAGGACAAGGCTCAATGCTAGAACACTCACGCTGTCCCCATGAGGTTGTGTGAGTCTTCACCACTGCAAATTAAGAAGGTCTTTGTTCAGCCAGTTACTGGCTTTTAAGTAACTGCCGTAAATAAGCTAGCTGCTGTCTCCTGTCCTCTCCTCCATTGTTTCCTAAAAGAGTGCTGTTTCCTAGATTATGGCTGACGATGCTGATGGCCCGTCAAACAGCCACATTCACTACTCCATCATAGAGGGTAACCAAGGAAGTCCGTTCACAATTGACCCTGTCAGAGGAGAAGTAAGAGTCACGAAGCCCCTAGACCGGGAAACGGTAAGCTTCCAAAGGGATTTAAATTGGTATTGAAGCACTAAAGCTTCCAGTTCGTACCTGCTTGGTATAATGTGAAGTCTTAGGAAATGACGAGGCAGGATAGAAATATTTGAAAGTCAATTAAAATTTTGGTTCGTCCGGGGTTTTTGTTTGTTTGTTTTCTGGGGTTTTGTTTTGTTTTGTTTTTTGACAGACTTTGGTTTTCTTCATTATTTGGGAATCTCACATTATGCACCCTGATTGCACTCACCTCCCAAACCCTCTCATTCTTCTCATGTCTGCACTCCTTTTCCCACCAAAAAAAAACAAAAACCAGGTAGTCCGTCTTGTCTTGTGTTTGCCCATGTACTCACTGAACAAACCCCTGTTGTCCAGCCCCACAAGGGAAGGTCTTTGTCTACCTGTAGCCTTGCCAGAAGTCATCAACTGTGGAGAGCCAGCAAGAAGCGGGAGGGGCGTGGCCACAGCTCCAGTAGAGAGGGGTGGGTGGAGTCAGTTCTTCCACTGGCTTACTATTTTTGCATGGCATTTTCCTAAGAGTTTGGGAAGCTTGACTGTTAAGCATAGAAAGATCTATTGTACTAGGCAGAGTAAAGTGTGATTTTTTTTTTTAATGCAGATTTTGCTGTATAGTTCAGGCTGGACTCAAACTTACAATACTCTTGCCTCGGGTTTCTGTGGGTTGAAAACTTGAGTGCCTGTCACCATACTTGACTGAAATTTAGTAATTGCCACTAAAGAACCTAGCTCTTTCAACACACTATATCCACTGTGAGATGGTAGAGGAGGTGGCCTGGGGAGTTCTCAATGCTGTGTGGTCGAGCGTTTGCTAGACTGATGTCCTACAAAATGGTACCTCGGGATTTACCCATCTTCCAGCCCAGTGTTCACTCTGAAGATACTGTAACAGGGAACTGCCCTAACAGCGAGGCTGTCTCACTTGATTTCTTTTTCGAGTGGCTACAGATACTACCTTGGGGGATTTAAACGGCTAAGTATAACCCAGGTGTGAAATTGAAGGTGGTGGTGACCTGGCACATCTTGAGATGCTGGAAATGAGTCTGCTCATGGGGCAAGAGGCCGCTCAAGTTTCTACCTCTGGCTCTGTAAGATTTAGCCTCTGTTGAAGGTGCTACCTGTGGTATTACCAAAGTAACAGCCTGTGATCTGGGTCACGGTTTTCTCTGGTCATTTGCGTAATTTGTCTTTGTATTCTAATAGAACTATAAGATTTTCAAGATCGAGTACTTTAATAAGACCTTTAATGGGAGAGAGCAGAGAATCCGCTTCTTGCTGATAACCATCTCTATTGAGAAAATAGTGCATGCACTCCCTCACTGGCTGGGAGTTTTTATTTTAATTTTATGGAATTGCCCAGACATTAGGCTTGGCAAATGACGTCAGTGATTCCCAGTTAATTAGCACCATACACATGATGGGTGTCCTCTCTTTCCCTGACAAAGATCTCAGGTTATACACTCACGGTGCAAGCTGCCGACAATGGCAATCCACCCAGAGTCAACACAACCACGGTGAACATCGATGTCTCTGACGTCAACGACAATGCTCCCCTCTTCTCCAGAGACAACTACAGTGTCATCATCCAGGTAAATGGGCGGGGCGCTCAGGGGTGTGCAGCCTGCTCCATCTCTGACTGGCTCCAGGACACTCATTGGAAGTAGCTTTCCTTTCCAGACCTGTTTTCTAGAAAACTGGGGAAGGTGAGATTTAGAGGAGCCCCCGACTTAGTATAGAAGGGGCATTTGGAGGACTCAGCTCACATTTCTTGTCCTAGGATTAACTAGAACGAGTTTTTCATAATCGTATCTTCGTCCGCACTGGTCCACCACCGCTCCCTCCGCCCCCAGGCCCCTCGTTGTCCTTCTCACTCCCCTTGTTCCTGCCCTCTCCCACTCTCCCATGCCTCCACCTGTCTTCTCTCTTCTCTTCCTTAATGGACTAGAAATGAAGTTTTATCGTCTGCGTATTTATCAGGAAGCCTCACGTGTCCCTTGCAGTATCGGCATTAACATGGTGGCCTTGATAGCTTTTCGTTCTGTTTGTTTTAACAGGAAAACAAACCTGTGGGTTTCAGCGTCCTGAAGCTGGTAGTGACGGACAAGGACTCTTCCCACAATGGTCCCCCCTTCTTCTTTACTATTGTGAGTGGAAATGATGACCACGCATTTGAAGTGAACCAGCACGGGGTCCTCCTGACAGCGGCGACGATCAAGAGGAAAGTGAAGGACCATTACCTTCTGCATGTTAAGGTATCCAAGTCTTCATGGTTTCCCTTGGGTTCATAGAGAGCATCTGCCGGTGGTTATCTTTGTGTACTTAGATAGCTTCCTCACGTGCTATAGAGAAAAGGAATGTGGTTTGTTTGTGAGTGCACATCTGGTTTTGTCTCAGTGGCATTTCGGTTACTCCTTCCTAAGCAGGAGTGTGACTCAGTGCCCATATGAGTAAGGGACAAGACAGTTGTCCTTTTCCTCAGTGGACTTCATGATGAGAGATGAATACCTAACAGTTGATGCCGTGCAGAACATAAGTGAACCGTATCATGCATTTTTATTTGGAGATGGCAGTAACGCCAGAGGTGACTTCTGTCTTCATAGGTGGCTGATAACGGAAAGCCTCAGCTGTCATCGCTGACACACATTGACATCAGGGTGATTGAGGAAAGCATTCACCCTCCTGCCATTCTGCCGCTAGAGATTTTCATCACTGCCTTTGGAGAGGAATACTCGGGTGGCGTCATAGGAAAGATCCATGCCACAGACCAGGACGTGTATGACACCTTGACTTACAGTCTGGATCCCCACATGGATGGCCTGTTCTCTGTGTCCAGCACGGGGGGTAAACTGATTGCACACAGAAAGCTGGATATAGGTCAGTACCTTCTCAACGTCAGCGTGACAGATGGGAAATTTACAACGGTGGCCGACATCACCGTGCACATCCAACAAGTGACACAAGAGATGCTGAACCACACCATTGCGATCCGCTTCGCGAATCTCACCCCGGAAGAGTTTGTCGGTGACTATTGGCGCAATTTCCAGCGAGCTTTGCGCAACATCCTCGGCGTCCGGAAGAGCGACATACAGGTCGTCAGCCTGCAGCCCTCTGAACCCCATTCGCATCTGGACGTCTTACTCTTTGTAGAGAAGTCAGGTGGCACCCAGATTTCAACAAAGCAACTTCTGCACAAGATTAATTCTTCCGTGACTGACGTCGAGGAGATCATTGGTGTGAGGATCCTGGATGTGTTTCAGAAGCGCTGTGCAGGGTTGGATTGCCCATGGAAGTTCTGCGACGAGAAGGTGTCCGTGGATGAAAGCGTTATGTCAACTCACAGCACAGCCAGGCTGAGCTTCGTGACTCCCCGACACCATAGAACAGCTGTGTGTCTCTGCAAAGGTAATAGCGCATATGGACGTGGACATGAGCGTTAAAGACTATTTTATTGTGGGGAGCTTAGCAGTTAGGAGCCTACTGGCTACTAGTGCATCAGACTTACGTTTGATTTCCAGCTCCCTCATAGTAGCCCATGACCATCTGTAACTTCAGTTCCAGGGATGCCCTATTTTGGATTCATGGGCATCAGGTACCCAAGTGGTACATAGACATGCATGCAGGCAAAACACACATACACATAAAATTAAATTAAAAAAAATGTTAGGAGGAGGAGGAAAAAGGAAGAGATGTTGATGTTGATGATGATGATGGTGGTGATGATGAAGATGATGATTATGATGATGATGATTTTTTTATGGCCAGGCCTAATGAGATAGACCTATGATCTCAGCTACTTAGATTGCAAGCTCAGAGCCACTCTAGGCTACATAGGGAGTTTAGGTCAGCCTGGGATAATGATATCCCATCTCAAAGTGAAACAGTGAAAAGGGGGCTGGAGATAATGTTAGTCAGTGGACGAGTGCCAGTCTAGCATACAGGAGGCCTGAGATTCAACCCTCCGGCACTACAAGAATGAATGAATGAATGAATGAATGAATGAATGAATGAATGGAACAACAGTAGTGGTCACTTTCCTAATTCCTGTGTTCTCTCCTCTCTTCCTCTTGTCTTTCTAAATACAGATGGGAAATGCCCACCTGTCCACCACGGGTGTGAAGATAACCCCTGCCCCGCAGGATCTGAGTGTGTCTCTGATCCCCGAGAGGAGAAGTACAGCTGTGTGTGTCCTGGGGGTGGCTTCGGTAAATGCCCAGGTAGGCACTTGCTCCCAGGAATTCCTCACGTGTGAATTCATTTCGAACTGTCCCTGACAGTGCTTTGATAACTGTTTCTTTATTGGAGAAAGAATTATGTACAGGTTATTTATTATGACGAGGTAAGGGGAAAGACAGGCAGAGAGTCAGAGCTCCCTGGGCTGTCTGTTGAGCCCGCCCTGCCCCGCCCCCTCACACCCCCCCCTCCCCCCATGGCTGCATAAACCACAAAGCTTCATTTTTTCCTTGTTTTGTTTCCCTCTAATCTTCTTTTGCCTGATTTTTCCTACAGTCCTCGGCTTCTTGCCCCTACTTAGCTCATTAAAGACATGTTCCAAGCCCATTGTGAGTAATCCTCACTGTCCTTAATAGCTGGACCAGGATTTAGTCACCATTCTATATGTCTTCCTGTTAAAGAATGTATCTTTCCCGTTAAAAATCTTTTCAAGTTCATCTTTACACGCTGGCGCATTTCTCCCTCTGTTTATGTTATCCTGAAACTAAAATCTGCTGTCAAAAATTAAATACATTTAATTTTTTTTTTTTAGGTACACTGTTGTTTTAGTTTCTAAAGTAGCTGAATCAATATATTCCATTTCTTCCAGGCATATATGAAGGTCTGGTGTCTCATTCTCTTTCTCTGTATTGAAAGCATTCAATTAAAATCCATACTTCCTAGTGGGATTGAAATGCTTATTTAAGTTTTTAACGTCTCTGGCTGCTTATGGAATGAAACAGTCTGCTAATTAGTTGGTGTTAGCATTTCCTGTAGTGTGTCTGGCCTCCTGGGCTGTCTGTTTCTGAATGAGTCAAACTCTGGGTATTATGATTAACATGCTTCTTATTACAATCTGCCCTCTCTTCTTAATATTGGACTTCTATTTTGTTAAATGTGCCTTTTGTCACTTTGAAATTAAATTTTTATTTAGTCAGTTCTGCATAACTTAATTTTCATTTCCAGAGACTGATAGGATTTTCATCTTCTTGGAGCAATGGGGATTGTTTTGTGTTTTTTGTCTGACAGATTTTGCCTAATCACCTTGAGGCTACATTCCTTTTTTTTTTTTTTTCTCAAATTGCCTACTAATAACTTACACAGAACACTTTTATATTTCGTTTTGTTATTATTCTAGACTTTATTTCTCTGTGATACAGAGCTCTCAGTCTCTTCCATGTGGAAAGTCAGTTGTGTGTGCTATGCTGTCTGTTAAAGCCAATAGACCCTTTTCCCGTTGCTGCAATTTTAAATTAAAAAAGACCAAAAGCCAGCCTCTGGGGGAGGAAGTTTGGTGCTTATAGACTTTTTTTTTTTCCTGTAATCCGTAGGAAGTTCATCCATAACTTTTACTGGAAACAGCTTTGTGAAGTATCGTCTGCTGGAAAATGAAAACCGATTGGAGATGAAGTTGAGCATGCGGCTACGGACCTACTCTTCCCACGCGATTGTAATGTATGCTCGAGGAACTGACTACAGTATCCTAGAGGTATGGCCTTTGTGCATCCTGTCACCTCAATTGGAGGGGGACTATGAAATTTAAATCCTATCTCCTGTCCTGACTGTCCCATCTAAAAACAAAGAAAGGAGGTGGGTTTTCTCCACGACTCAAGGACTCGTGGCCTGCATATCGTTGACACTTGGATGCTATTGAAAATTCTTTCTGCTAATCAGTAGCCTAGAAATTTACTTCAGATATTCTTCAACAAAATCTTTGAGATCCATGACAGCTAACGAACACATCTCCTCCTTACACCTTGCTAATATTGACAGTTTATACAGAAACCCTACATGGTATCTTGTGTGTGTGTTCAGTTAGCAGTTAATAATTAGTCACGTCTGTGTTATCTTTGGATGCACTCCTAGCATTTAGAAATCCCCAGATGATCCATTTTTATTATTTGTATAGTAGTTAAATGAGTCTGTGTTCCTCGGCACCTAACTGCGAGCTTGTATTCTTTCTACCTTCGTTCAGTAAACATCCCCCTCTTAGAGATTTTGCACAGACACTGAAGACCGTATGTAATCGGTGTGAACAATATTTATTCTGTTGTAGATTCATACTGGAAGGCTGCAGTACAAGTTTGACTGTGGAAGCGGCCCTGGGATTGTCTCTGTTCAGAGCATTCAGGTCAACGACGGGCAGTGGCATGTGGTGTCCCTGGAAGTGGAGGGCAATTATGCAAAGCTGGTTCTAGATGAAGTCCACACTGCATCGGGCACAGCCCCTGGGGCTCTGAAAACCCTCAACCTGGATAACTATGTATTTTTCGGTGGCCACCTCCGCCAGCCAGGGACAAAGCATGGGCGAAGCACCCAGGTGGCCAATGGTTTCAGGGGCTGCATGGACTCTATTTATTTGAATGGGCAGGAGCTGCCTTTGAACAACAAACCAAGAGCTTATGCACACATCGAAGAGTGGGTGGACCTATCTCACGGGTGCTTATTAACTGCCACAGAAGACTGCTCCAGCAGCCCTTGTCAGAATGGAGGTGTTTGCAATCCCTCGCCGACTGGAGGTAGGCTTACGGTCGCTCAGATGTTACCCTCATGCACATTTAAAGGCAACTTTCCCCGAATAGAATTGGTTTGCCTCCTTCCATTCAATGATGTCATCACTTCTTGTCTTTGCCGCAGATAATGTGGTCAGAAGTAGCGTGTCCTATAACATTGGGCTAGTCTAAGGAACCAGCGTTTACCATGGTTTTTTTTTTTCTCCTGCAGCAGTGACCGTGGCCAAAAATACACTAGGGCCATGCGTAGCTTTTAAGGGAGAAAAGCAAACATCTCTTGCTGTGTTCTCTAATGGCATATGCCTGGGAATACTACCTGTGGGTGTAAAACTGTTGTTGCCTGGCGGTGCTTATGTGTGTATGTCCATCAGTGGGCCTGTTTCTGTCGCCCATTCCATTCGACCCACCAGCCGTATGTAATTATTATTAACTGAATCTAGTCACATCTCCGTTTAGCTTACACAGGATGAACAAACTAAAATTTAAAATCCAAATTCTAAAAGGCTCTCAAATCTAGAACTTTCTGGCCCCCTAATGTATTGTTTAAATTTCCAGGGTTGGAGGCATTTGGAATATCAGATTTCCAGTTTAGAAATGTTCCAGCTGGAGCAACAATACCAACAAACCAGAGCTCCCCAGGGTCTAAACCACCAGCCTGGGAGCACATAGGGAGGGACCCATGACTCCAGCGGTATATGTAGGGGAGGATGGCCTTGTCGGGCATAGGTGGGAGAGGAGATTCTTGGTCCCATGAAGGCTGGACACTGAGTTGGGGGGAATTTGAGGGTGGGGAGGTGGGAGTGGGGGGGAGGTGGGGGTACATCCTCATAGAAGCAGGAGGAGGGGATGGGATGGGGGTTCCTGGGTGGTGGGGGGAATGGAGTAAGGGGATAAAATCTGAAATGTAAATATAATATCCAATGATAAAAAAGAAAGAAAGAAATGTTCCAGCTGTAAAATCTATAAAAAATATTCCTAAACCTAAATTAAAAAAGCAAAAACAAACAGAGAGAGAGAGAGAGAGAGAGAGAGAGAGAGAGAGAGAGAGAGAGAAAACCCTCCAAAGTCTCAATCATTTCAGATCTAGGTATTTTAGAAAAGAGATATTCTGCCCTAATGGATAGCTCTTCATCTGAAGAGAATGGGAAATTTGTTCCCTTTCATAGATGTTGATGTATCTTCACTTAAACATAAAAGTATCATCCAGTGAAACACTTTGCGGTCGTCGAGTGACTGGGTCTTGTTGTTCTTTGCCGTGGTGTAGGTTACTACTGCAAGTGCACTGCATTGTACGTGGGAACATACTGTGAGGTGAGCGTCAACCCATGTGCCTCCAACCCCTGCCTCTACGGTGGAACGTGCATGGTAGACAACGGAGGCTTTGTTTGCCAGTGCAGGGGGCTGTACACTGGTCAGAGGTATGTTTGTATTTCTTTCTTAATGAAGGTTAAATCCTAGAGCTTGGAATTCTGCATAGGATGGGTCACTGTGTTGGTAATGCTGTCTGTTATTATTCGCAGTGATCTCATGAGGGCTTTTTTTTTTTTTTTTGCATGTGTTTTTCCTTATTTAGATGTCAGCTTAGTCCCTACTGTGAAGATGAACCCTGTAAAAATGGTGGAACGTGTTTTGACAGTTTGGATGGTGCTGTCTGTCAGTGTGACTCAGGCTTTAGGGGAGAAAGGTAAATGGTTTCTTTGAAGCTTCGTATCTGCTGCGCCTTTCCACAGTGTGCTGACCATTCATTACCTCCGCTTCGTTAACTCACACTGCAGCATGTCAGAATGTGGTGGTGGTTCTCACTGGCATTTTTATGATGGACAGACAAAAGTTTTGAGACAAGAGACTGGATCAGAAAGATTAATGTAAAGCAGGAAAGCTCTGATTCTGTTCTGTAGAGCTATTATAGATGAAGGATGTGTGCGTCCTTGGCAAGTAGCAAATGCTTGTAAACTGCTTGCATTTCTTTGTGTTTTCTAAAGCAAGCACTCTGTGACACGATGTCATCTGTCCATGAGAAGGTACCAATCACTGTTTCTCACAGTGTTTTGTACCGACATAGATCCAGCATCTAAACCTTGCTGTTTTTCTCATTTTTTCGTTATAGTTAATTATATTAATTATTACTATATTAATTAATTATACCAATCCCTAGTATAAGCCTAAGAGGCAGTTAGCTTTTTAAATATTTAGATATCTCAAAAAAATATACACCTTGAGAAAAATACATAAAAAACTAATTTCAGATGCTATCTCTTCAAAAGTTAGTTGGAATTAGGCTCAAACATACTCCTTTAATCCCAGCACCCAGTTGGCAGAGGCAGGTGGATCGCTGAGTTTTTGAGGCCAGCATAGTCTACTTAGTGAGTTCTAGCCCAAACAGGGCAGTGTTATAAGACCCTGTCTCAACAACAAACCTACTGGGTATATGTTATGTTTGAATGCCTGGCAAAGAAGAGTTAGATGAGCCTCCTTCAGTCTCATCAGGCTGCTAGTGTGGTCTGCCTGAGGTGATTCTATATCGTGTTGTTCTTGGAGTCATTATAATCCTGAATGTTGCCCTTAATCCTGAGGCCCTGGTACATTTGTGGATTTCACCAATTTTAATCAATATATATTCCTATATATTTTACAAAGAATATATCAGTGTTCAGGGTTTTTATTATAATTGCTCATAATTTGCAAGTAGATGATTTTTTTTCAAATGGGAAAGAGCTTCCCATTTGTAAAAGCTCAGAAGCGAGGGTGGGTATGTACCACCCACGTGTTCCACATGCCCTGGTTAGAAAAGCAGAAGGGACTGTCTGTGATCTGTTCTGTGATGGTGACATGTGTAGGAAGATGATTCTAATTCCAGAAGGGATAACATTTTTAAATGAAGAGTGTGTTTTCTATTCCCTCATAGATCTTACAGGACCGTTCTAATCCAAAGAGAACTCTTTTCACTGAAATTTAATCTGGTCTATGAGAATGGTTTGCAGCACACACTACTTGTTAAAATGTACCTTAGCTTCCAAAATTTCTAAATGATAGCTTGACCACGAGACCTAAGGAGCCTATTGAACTGATTTAGTTATCTATTAATTCTGGAAAAATGGCAGCTAGATATCGGCTTGATGTGGTTGGCTCTCAAATGCCCATTCAGCCCGTGACCACGTCGCCAATCCACAAAAGGCCTCTTCTGGTTCCCATTTTTGATGTTTTCTGAGTGTTTCCCATTCAGCTTTGTTTTGGCATCTCATTGAAGGATGGGTATGTTCAGTGTTCATCCTGAAGGATTCTAGGACAGGTGCGTTCTGACATCTCCTGCAAAGGTCTCTCCTTCTTCTTGGCAGATGTCAGAGTGACATTGATGAGTGTGCCGGGAACCCCTGTCGGAACGGGGCCCTTTGCGAGAACACACATGGCTCCTATCACTGTAACTGCAGCCAGGAGTACAGAGGGAAACACTGTGAGGATGCCACTCCCAACCACTACGTGTCCACCCCGTGGAACATCGGACTGGCCGAGGGCATAGGAATTATTGTGTTTATAGCCGGGATATTTTTACTGGTGGTAGTGTTTGTCCTCTGCCGGAAGATGATCAGTCGGAAGAAGAAGCACCAGGCTGAACCTGAAGACAAGCGTTTGGGACCAAACACGGCTTTCTTGCAGAGACCTTATTTTGATTCGAAGCTGAACAAGAACATTTACTCTGACATACCGCCCCAGGTGCCTGTCCGTCCCATTTCTTACACCCCAAGCATTCCAAGTGACTCCAGAAACAACCTTGACCGGAATTCATTTGAAGGCTCGGCCATCCCAGAGCATCCAGAATTCAGCACTTTCAACCCCGAGTCTATGCACGGGCATCGGAAAGCCGTGGCTGTGTGCAGCGTAGCTCCAAACTTGCCACCGCCACCGCCTTCCAACTCTCCCTCAGACAGCGACTCCATACAGAAGCCTAGCTGGGACTTTGACTATGACGGTAAGGGTGTGACATTTTCTGTCTCACCAAAATGCCGCTGGGGTTGCAGTGAGGTTCCTAGCTTGGCCATGGTGGTTTGTGGGGCTGATGGTGATGCTTCCCAAGTCTGAAATGGTCCTGACACTCATTTATATATTCCAGTTACTGCGGATTGCCAGCTTGGAGTTATTTTATTAAATTAGATCTCATTGTGTTCTAATTAATATTCTAGAACGGCCATTTCACCTTTGTAACCGATACACATTATCAATTGTGATTTGGGGGTGTTTTATTATGACAAATAATGGAGGAGGTCACTTATATACTAATTATTTTTTTAATTATGGGCAGGCAAGGCGGTAGAGTTCAGATAAGCAATATTTATGTGTGGCTTAGCATATACCTGAAGCTCTAGATTGTAACTGATCACTATTATACTTTGTAGGCTTGTTTATGGAGAAATTCTAAGTTGTTGAGTCTGTTGAGAACACGTGCAGGCCTTTTTATTGTTTTGTTTCTAGGATGCTCCTCTAGCTTGCTCTCCCCCGTCCTGTAGCTCAGGCACTCTGTATGGAGTGGAACCATGAACCAGAGGGAACTTGGAACTCATTGCTTACCTGGATCTCTTCCTTTCAGCTAAAGTGGTGGATCTGGATCCTTGCCTCTCCAAGAAGCCCCTGGAGGAGAAGCCCTCCCAGCCGCTCAGTGTTCGGGAGAGCCTGTCCGAGGTGCAGTCACTTAGCTCCTTCCAGTCAGAGTCCTGTGATGACAATGGTAAGTTTCAGACACTGACGTTGGATGCTGTGGCCACTTTGCAATGCAGCTGGTATTCCTTATTACTGATTTAGATGGACCGGGTCCCCTAATTAAGAATGCAAACATCCCGTGTTCCCCTTGGCGTAAATGTACAATGTGGTATAAATACTTGCATGAACCTACACAGGGGAAAATATTTAAAGATAGCTCAGTCATAGGGCACTTGCCTAGCATGCATAGGGGCCTAGGTTCGATCCCTAGTACTGTAAAATAACAGTGTTCTCAGTGAAGAGTCGTTTTAACTATCGTAATAAGAAAGAAAAAAAAATGTTAATTTTCCTTGTTTGGCTACTCTTGTATTATTTATACTTTTTTGCCTAAGAGTAAGTGTTATGGAAGCTTTGTGGGTGTCTTCAAGATCTCTGTAACAGTTTTTCTGAACATGCAATGCACACGCACATAACATGCGCCCTCTGAGAAAAGATGTGTAGAAGTCTGAAATGTTCACTTTCGGTCATACCTTTGGTATTACAAGGTTTTATTTGTCTCTTCCCCAACCACTGCCGCCCCAGCTCCCATTTGGATCAGAGCGTTCTGACTGAGCAGAGTTTAAGAGATGGCTAGTAAGTCGGATTATATTTCTAACGAAGAAGGTCTGGCAGCGGGTTCTGTGACTCCAGTTGTGTTTATCTGGTGTCCCCAGGGTGGATCGCACCAATAGACGGCTCTGCCGTATTAGCACACATACAAAAAATTATTAGCCCCACAGTAGTGGTTATCGACTGGAAATAATTGAATCTCAGAAAGTATAGGGCTCAATTTTAATTTTTCTCCTTGTCTAAAAACGCAGTGTGTTTATACATTAGGAATATTTTATCATTGGAAAGAAGAAACTTGCTAATAACTGTCACTTCCAAAATAACATAATCCGTGACTAGAGTAATATAATTTAGAATTACTACATCTATGGGTCTCTGCATCTGCTTTGCAGAGCCCTTTTCATTATTAAAGATGACTATAGATATATTCTGTTCCTTGAAGATTTCAAGCATGTTTTGCATTATTTAAAGTACACCCTTGTTTATTCTTGGGTGGAGAATATGGATGCATTATTGTTTATTAAGCCATCAAGAACAAACTAGGATGATTTCTTCCATTAGTTTCAATTCTAAAAAGCTTTTTTTTTTTTTTTTCCAGTTTAAGTGATTTATACTTTGGCCCTTGTAAGTTCAATGCTGTTCAAAAATACATTTAAGAATTTTATCAATAATTTCATTTTCTAGTTTTTTAATTATTATTATTGTTGTTGTTGTTGTTGTTATTATTATTATTATTATTATTATTATTATTATTATTATTATTATTGAAACCCCACTCTTGACATCTTTTGGGATGTCATTGTCAGATTAGTTACAAAGCTAATTTTTGGGCAGTAGCAGCGTGAGGGAAAGGCTGCCCAGGAGCTGTCTGTGTTTTTAATCCCTACACCAGTCAATCATTTTCAGTTATAGACTTCAAGTCTGAGCCACGTCTGCACAAATCATTTCATTGGCCGTTTTCTATGCCTTTTTAGTAGCTAACCATACACTTAGCAGCTCAGGAGAGCACAGGCAGTTCTTGTGTGGTTCTGTAGTCTAGGAGTCTGCTGAAGTTCAGATGTCAGTGGAGCTCCCCACTGCAAGCTCTGAGGGAGGTTTTGGTTTCCTTCTTCCTCCCATGCCTAGAACTCACTCACCTTCTTGGTAATTAAGGCCTCTCCTTTCACTCCTGTCGCTCCTTGTTCAGAACCTGTGGTCAGAATGCCACGCTCCACGGGGGCACAGCTGGGGCAGCTCCCAGTGACAGGCCATTCCAGTCCCCTCAGCCCACCCAGTTAACGCAGAATGGTCTCTCCACCTCTCCCACATTAGAGCCTGAATGACAGCAGGAAGAAAACAATGACAAACAGCTTGTCTTGTTTTGTTATGTTTTCTTCCAGGCACTAGGTTAATAGTCAATAGATCTCATAGAATGTACCCAGTTTACATGCACATTTATGTTGACATTGGTACTTTAAAATAATATGCAAATACAAAAGGAATCTGTACAGCATCTGCCACCTGAGAAATACACCCTAAGCAACCGGGACACAGCCAGTCTTGTATTTATGTTATACATATATCTCCCTAGATTTTCTTATTCTCAGATAATCAACCAGTTTCTTGAACATGTAATCCTTTGTCCAGGAGATGTAAATCTGAATTGTTTTTTTCCCTGATATACTCCATAACTATAATTGTGTAAAATACTTAGCTAAAGCTTTTCCCCTAACTCTTACTGAAACATAGTTATTTTGTTCACTTGACTAATAGTGGCAAGCCTATAGCTTGATTTGAAGCGTCCTGAGACCTGTAACTAGCGGGTAAAGTGCAGGGGTCATGCATAATTATGTAGTGGTCTCAAAGCATTCATTTCACAGTCTTAAATTAGGGGAGAAGTTGCATTGAATTAAGGAATTTTACTTAATGCACTGTTTTCTACTAACTAAGGATTTTCCTAATTTGGCTCCTTTTGTGCCTTTTTACAAGCTTCCATAGTGACTGTAATACACCTTGTCAACGCTGTCGTTGACACGGTGAATAAAGAAGGTATAAGTGTCTGTGTTCTGTGTCTGTGGTTTGCAGTGACTGTGAGTGGGGTGGAGTGCATCTGCCTACTGTCCTGTTATTAAGATAGTTCATCCTTCAGGGAGGTTTGGTGGCTTCCATTCGGGGATGTTTGTGTTCACGGTGTAAGTGCATTTTGAAAATATTCGTTTGCATGTCTTTGCCTTACTTGTTTTAAGTGTTACAGAATGCTGCTGAAGACTTGGGGGCTGGTTCCCAGCACCAATTTCTGCTTGAGTAGGTCTGTGTTGGGCCTGAGAACTTTCATTTTTAGTAAATGTCCAGTTGATTTGGATCTAGAAGTTTCCTGATGTGAAAATCACCGCTTTCGAATGACTTAGACCACCAAGAGCATGCGTACACACACACACACACACACACACACACACACACACACACACACACAGGGTTGGAGAGATGGCCCAGTGGATAAAGTGCTTGGCACACAAGTGTGAAGACCACATCTCAGATCCCTGGGTGTAAATGAGGTGGCTAGAGTGATCTGTTGACAGTTCCTACCATGGAAGGCAGAAGCAGAGAATCCTCAGAGCAAGCTTAAGCTGGCTCTAAGACTCTTTGTTTTGTTGATCCTGCATAAGGAGAAAGAGAAACTGAGGATGAGTCCCAGCATCCACCATGGGCCTCCACATGCACATAGACATGCATATACACACATATACACATGCACACACACATGTATATGCACTGTACCCCCGCCCCCACCACAGGTGAAACGGAGAGGGACAAACTGTATTCAAACAGCACTAGCAGTAAGCATACATGATTCTCCTGCAAGGACACATCAGAGGCACCATTACGTGGAAGAGGCAGGGTTATCTTCTAGATTTAGAGCAGGGCAAGTGTGACTTCAGTGGTCACAGTTACTAAGGGACTTACTTGATCTATTTTCTTAAAAGTACTGTGTTTTCACTTTGACAATCAGAATAGTATCTGTATTTTGTCTGCCCAATTTTAGTTGAAACAGAATGACATTCCAATATCTTAAATATTGATAAGGTCAAAGAAGCAGAAATTTAAAGTCTCCTCAATGTGATTTCTACTGATTTATCTTCTTATTTGAAGTGAATTTAAAGTTGGAAACACACATAAGTTTAAAGGGTTTTCAAATGCTTAGTGTACAGCAAAGGTTGCCAGTCCTCGCTGATAAAGGAATTCACTATATTATAGTAGATATGTAAAAGCTCCGTAGATACTTTCCCTAAATACTCCTTTTTATTCATATTTTTGAAATATCTGTCTTTTCCACTTTCATTTAAACTCCTACCAGAGATATCAGTCAGCTATTAGTTTGTCAAAAATTACTTAATTGTCAGTTTTCAAGGGCATTAAGGGTAGCACAGAAAGCATTACCTCTGTTTAGAAGAGTGGCGACAACTCTGCCATGACTAGTCCACTCACAGTGACGATGACTTACCTGCTGGGTCACACTTAACCCATGTTGTCTTGTTGAGTTGTAAGAGTGATCTGTGAGACTTTCCTCTCATTTGTTACAGAAAACCAATCTGAAGCTTAGCCAGGCTGAGCATCCCATGGTCCTGAGATTTTTCTATTCATTTCCTTGGACTTGAGACCCGAGATCACTGAGAGAAAGAGTATAGTTACAGAGTTGATGGGAAGAGGCCAGGTCATAAAGGTAGCTAATTAAGGATCTCACTAGAGAAAGGTTAACAGTATAACTATAAAAATCATAGTGAAAGTGAATAGGGTTTTGGGGTATGGTCAACTTTTGGTTGTCTATGAGCATGCGACATCAGTTTCTCTGAACTTAAACTTTTGGAGGTTCTCCTGTGCGCTAATGTGTGTGCGCATTGTGTGTGTAGCTCATGTTTTGAGATATATATATATATATTGACCTGTAGATTATAATTTTCCTAAAGCAGTTAGTTCTGTTTCCAGGATTCACAGCAAAGCTTTACCATCACTCATCTCTCTCTTCCTGTCCGCATCCCGATTAGTTTGCGAACCATGAATTTCTTATTGGTGATCTTTAGGGAGAGTGAGGTAAAGACAGTGTGTGTGTGTGGCCACCTGGGCCTTTAAAGACACCTTATGTTGTACCATGTGCTTATCTGGGTTGCCTTTTCAGCAGTCTGTCTATTTTAATTATTGATGTTTTCTTTTCTTTCTACTCTGCCACCAAAAGAATCTTTGGCTGCTCCTGACCTCAGCAAACCAAGAGGTGACTTATGCATGCCAGCTGTCCATTAATACTCACTAAAAGTCATTGGTAAAGCCTGGCCAATGATGACATGTTTCACTGGGGTGCTTGATGCTGCCGCAGTAACCAAGCCTATTGTCCTGCACTGCCTAACCTTCTCTGGCTCTCACAGAATTTTTAAAAACCCCACAAAGAGAAAAAAGAAACACCTACTACCTACCCTTAAGTTAGGCCTGGGTTTTCTTTTAAAAAAAAGAAAGAAAAGGTGGCATTTTCATACTGTCCAGAATGATCCTCGGGCCTTTAAAATGGTAACAAAGATAAATTGTTATAGCTTGTCATAACTGTTATGTTTTTTTAATGCTTATTTGGTTATATTTTGTTTGATTTAGGGACATGGTTTGATACATACATAGCCTGTATTAAAATAATTCATTGTTTTATTCATGGCTAATAAAATCAATATAACCATTAATGCTACCTTTACTGCTGAATTTAACATGTTAAAGGCTATTTTTATTATTTTTAGATTTGCCCTTAATTAGTATTTTTGGATGACAGGCAGCACAAAGTCCAATGATGTTTGGAATTTCTCCCAGTAGAGAGACCTTCTGTTTGAAAGCCCCTTACTAACTTCTTGTACTGCCTTCCCAAGGAGCAGGGTCAGCAGAAGGAAAGTTGAAGGGTGGTTAGAATTGTTTAAAAAAAAAAAAAAAAAAGCCTGCATGTGTTTAAAATGGTACAGCTGCTTCTGTCGGAACTCTGTTGCCTTGAATGTCAGATATGTACTAAAACCGCAAGTTCACATTCCGGAAATAGTCACTGTGTCTGGGTGGGGTTTGCGGAGTGATGGCCTTGGGAGGTATGCACACATTCTTCTGTGTCTTCTGTCTGATACACTGAGCTCTTTCCCCGAGGCATAGAAGCTAAGAGAAACAAACTGAAATCTTGTTTCCTTTTCTACCAAGGGTACCACTGGGATACATCAGACTGGATGCCAAGCGTTCCTCTGCCAGACATACAAGAGTTCCCCAATTACGAGGTTATTGACGAGCACACGCCCCTCTACTCGGCTGATCCAAATGCCATTGATACTGACTATTACCCTGGGGGTTATGACATTGAAAGTGACTTCCCACCCCCACCAGAGGACTTCCCTGCACCCGATGAACTGCCACCATTGCCTCCAGAATTCAGCGACCAGTTCGAGTCCATACACCCACCCAGAGACATGCCTGCAGCAGGTAGCGTGGGATCTTCCTCCAGGAGTCGGCAGAGGTTCCACCTGAATCAGTACCTGCCCAATTTCTACCCCGTCGATATGTCTGAACCTCAGAAACAAGGCGCTGGCGAGAACAGTCCATGTAGAGAACCCTACACCCCCTACCCTCCGGGGTATCAAAGAAACTTCGAAACGCCCACCATTGAAAACATGCCCATGTCTGTGTATGCCTCCACGGCGTCCTGCTCCGACGTGTCAGCGTGCTGTGAAATGGAGTCTGAGGTCATGATGAGCGACTACGAGAGCGGGGACGATGGCCACTTTGAAGAGGTGACGATCCCTCCGCTAGAGTCCCAGCAGCATACGGAAGTGTGACGCTCAAACTCCTCCCCAAAGTGCCTGGACTTTCATGAACCTAGAGATGCTACCCGTGATATCAGCGTTGTTCTTTTGCAGCGGTCTTGCCCCCTTCTCGGTGAGCTGCGGTAGGCGTGGCTGCACGGAGTCACACGCCTCTTGACATGTTAGCCATTTCCAGTGTCCTAACTGACTATAATCGACCGGGTTTTCATCCCCTGTCCCATCCCAAGCATCTTTTCGTATTTAGATTTGTCTCTGTTAAAGTGATGAAACAGAAATCGGTCCTGTCCTCTTGTTAGCATGATTCATGTATTTATATAGATCCGATTATTTTAATTTTGCCTTGTTTGTGTAAATTTTATGTACAGATTTGATTTTTCTTTTCTTTTTCCTCCTATAGTTTTAACTAGGTTTTCAGGATGCATTGTGTGTTTGTTTTCTGCTGGATCTGTGTGGTGTTAGCGTCATCGCCTAGCATCTGATTTTCTGATGTAACCAGGGTTTCATGCTGTTCTTTCCCACTGAAGTATGACATTTCATTGACACATTTCAGTCCAGTGTAGCTGTACATATGGGGTGAGGACGACCTGTTCCTGGACATGTCTTAAATGGGTTGCTGTATTAGGATAAACATTATAAACATTTTTCATTATTGGAAAGTGTAAAGGGGACCTTCTGCATACCTGTTTAGAACCAAAACCAACCACCACGACACGGTTTTTATAGTGTCTGTATATTTGTGATGCAATGGTCTTATAAAGGTTTTTACTGAAAACTATCATTAGCCAGCCTTTCTTACTGACAATAAATTATTAATAAAATACTTTAGCTTTACTGCCTGTTTTTTTTTTCTACATTTATATTGCTGTTCATGATTCATCTGTTAAATTGAAATAGGGAGATCAACATAGAAGTGGAGTCCCTTTTCCAGTTGACAAAGCCAGGCTAGGCCATACTTACATATGTAGCCACTAGGTGGCAGTAGATAGCCAATAAATGTTTTAATGGGCATCTGGCTGTTCCTTAAGTCCTATCCCAGCTTCCCTGGTGCTGGGATTATAGTTACCTAAAAACATGCCCCATTGTAAAACACATGGATTATAAGTTGTGTATGTGTGTGCACGTGTGCGCACATTCGTATGCGAGCATACACACGTTTACAGTTATGCAGTTTAAAATAGAGAACTGACATACATAAAACTATCCATCTGTGACATAAAACCTTTCAGTGTTCTTCTGAATTTTCAAAGTACCATATTGTGCCTGTTAGCACTGTTCATTGTTGAAGGACGGCATCTTGTTACCTTTACTTACTGTGCAGTCTTTGGATGAATCCACTTAGTTAGGATTTCATTGATGTAACGAGACACCACGACCATGGCAACTCTTATAAAGGAAAGCATTCACTTGGGACTGGCCTACAATTTCAGAGGATTAGTCTATTACCATCTTGGCGAGAAGCATGGTGGCATGCAGGCAGACGTGATGCTGGAGAAGGAGCTGAGAGTTCTCATCTTGATCCACAGGCAGTAGGAGGAAACTGTGCCACAGTGGACCTAGCTTGAGGCTTACCCTATGGTGGGAAAAGTGAATACCGATTGATAAGATTTATTGAGTTAATTTTGTGGGTACATCACTTAAGTGTGGTACACCCAAACTGGCACTTGTACCAAGCCTCCTGCTTATTCATGTCAAAAGATAATACCATTTTCCACATAGTCTCCTAAGCAGCTACAAGGTAGTTCTCTGTCAGAAGTTAGTCATTCGCCTAGCTGCTACTTTGAAGACATTTTCCTTTATGGTCCTTTGAGCATTAACCACTTTAAATATTAATCTTTGCTTCTCTTTAGGACAGAGTTCTAGAAACGTGGGTCCTTTGTTTCGAGGACATTGATTGTCAGATGAGTTCCAATCGTGTATCTCTGGAGCTTCACATGTCTCCCTGCTGCAAGTTCACAACACCAGGCTCTACTGTGAAGGAGTGGCAACATTTTCTCCCTTTTCTTTCTCTCAGAGAGCAGCCCAGTGTGGGCCAGCACGGCAATTTCTCTGCAATAGACTTTTGCCAGAGAACTTGAGACAATCCTACCTTTCATTCTCCTATTGAAAAAAAATTTTCTTCAAGAAAATTTATCTCATTGAAAATAAAATTCAGACAGGGAACGAGTCATTTTTGTGATGTTAGCTTTAATGTTGATTTCATTTTCAGGAGCTTGTGTAAAAGGTAGGTTTGCAGGGTTTGTCATCCATGAGACCTCATGGCAAATTATCCTGACCCCCCCCCCCCAATTCCACTTGGTTTTAGCAAATGGTGCCCTGTGAACTGCCTTTGCTGGTTAGCAAGAGGGGAAGAAGATATCTGCCGAATTCAGGCTACCGAGACTAGTTGGGAAGTCTGAAGGTCACCGCGGATGGTTTTCTCTATTGCACATGCATTCTGTGTGCTTTCTGATTGCTCTTCAGCAAAGACATTAGGTTCGGTTTCAATTAGCGCACCAGCTGAGGGGAGAGTTGTTCGTCAGAATTTAATTTCCTCACTCACAGTTTACAACCTCTGCTGTGAACAGAACGAACTACTTGAATCGAATGAAAACGGAGAGCCTTATTTTTTCCAAGAAGCCCCTCAAACACTTATGAACACTCAGGCAGGCACTTAATGCCCCTGTTGTTGTGCTCGGTAGACATGTAAGAGGCTACGTTTTCTCCTGGTGGGAGAAAACATGAGATATTTCAGTGAAAATGTCATCCGGACCCAATACATCTTGCAAAGTGCTAACAATGTCTGTATGCAGACGAGATGACGGATAGAAGCTATTTCTCTACATCACAGCCATTACCCAATTATCTCACGGGTAAGATGGGATTGCCAAAGTACCTAATGACTATCACTTCATTTCATTTTAATGTTTATGAGCTCTAACCAATAGTTTTGATGCAAGGAGGCACCTCTCCTGAGCATGTGTTGACCTCTAGTCAAACACTTGGGAGCACAGTTCTACTTTCTGAAATCCACAATGCTAGCCTACCTGCAAGTCAGAACTGCTGATATGTATGTATGTGTATGTGTGTGTGTGTGTATATATGTGTGTATACATATGTGTATGTGTATATGTGTGTGTGTGTATACATATGTGTGTGTGTATATATATGTGTGTGTGTACATATGTGTATGTGTATATATATGTGTGTGTATATATATATACATATGTGTATGTGTATATATATGTGTGTGTATGTGTAAATATATATATAGTCTATATATGTCTATATATAGTCTATATATAGACTATATATATGTGTACGTATACACACATACATACACACACACACACACACACACACACACACATATATATATATATAGTCTAGTTTCCATGATTGGCATTTTTATTTTTGTTTCAGATTGGATTCTGAGTCTTTTGTTGATTATATATATTTATGTATTGCATCATGTTCCGATATATGTAGTTTTGATAAACATAGTAAAATGTTTGCTTAGTATTCAAGCAGATTCCTACTTACCAGTTCACAAATGTGTGTGTGTGTATACATGAGAAAAGTACCTAGACCTAGGTGTGGTAGCACAGGACTGTAATCCTGGCATTTGGGAGGTAGAGGCAGGAGAATCATGTGTTCCAGGCCAGTTTGGGCTACATAGCCGAGAGTCAATAAATAGGTAAAACCTAAAATATATGCTGTTGGTGAATGCCGTATTTTGGTGAACTGAAGGAGAAATGTCCCCCATGGGCTCAGTTATTTGAACACACAGTCTCCAGCCTGGGGTAGTGTTTCCAGAGATTTAGGGGTTTGGGGTCTTATTGGAAAAAGTCTATGCCTGGTGGGAAGCTTAGAAACTTTGTAGCCCAGCCTCCCCTTCAGGTCACTCTCCGCTTCATGTTTGTGATGAGCACAGAATCTTGATCTTTCGGCTTCCTGCCGTGGCTTCCTGCTGTGATGCCTCTCTGCCATTATGGATCCTCTCTCTATAGCCGTAAGCCCCAAATAAACTTTTCCAGCCATATGTTGACTTGGATGTTTTACCACAGCAACAGGAAAGTAACTCATAGCTGTGGTCGTTATACTGTACATTAGATCTCTAGTACTGCTCAAGCTGTGTGCACAAAACCCGGCTGCCCTTTGACCTTTGACCTCCACCTCATCTCTTCCTCCAGTCCTCCTCTCTTACTTCTCTCAGTCTCTATGTATCTGGGGTTTTCCTATTGGTTTTGTTTGTTCTGCTTGTTTGTTTGTTTGTTTGTTTTCTGCAGTTAAGTGAAACCAGGTATATTTCTGTGTCTGACTCCTCTGTCTTAATAGCTTGGTGACTTTCAAGTTCATACAGGGATGTCTTCATTAGGGTTTCCATGGCTGCAACAAAACATCATGACCAAAAAGCATGTTGGAGAGGAAAGGTTTATTCAACTTACACTTCTACATTGCTGTTCATTATTGAAAGCCAGGATGGGGACTAAACAGGGTAGGAGCCTAGAGATGGGAGCTAGTGCAGAGGCCACAGGGGGGTGCTGCTTGCTGGGTTGCTCACTATGACTTGCTCAGCCTGCTCAGCTCATAGAACTCATGACCACTAACCCAGAGATGGCTCCACCTGCAATGGGCTGGGTCCTCCTCCATCAGTCACTAACGGAGAAAATGTCTTACAGCTGGATCTTGTGGAGGCATGGCCCCCAGTTGATGTTCTTTCCTTTCAGATAGCTCTAGTGAGTGTCAAGGCGATGTAAGACTAGCCAGCACCAGTGTCAGTTGTCAGGGTTTCCTTTTGTGTAACAAAAAGAAGGTAATCTAGTTGTTCGGAAAATGTTTTAATAAAATACATTTATTTAGTTTTCAAGACCAAAGAATGACAGTATTAAGTAAAGGAAGGCACGGGACAATTTACATGTGTCACACAAGCGTCAGGCAGACTTTTCTGCTAAAATCACTACACAGGAAATTTTAAGCTGAAACTGCAGGGGATTTGTATTTGCAAATTGATGATTAGCCGAGGCTTAACTTAATTTTTAAAGGGATGTATTGATCGTTACTTTTTGATGAATGTTTGCCTGCATGAGTATCTGTCTGTCTCCCATGTGTGTGCCTGGACCCTCAAAAGTCAGAAGAGGGCAAGGGTCTTCCAGAACTGGAATTACACATGGTTGTTAGCCACTATATGGGTAATGGAAATTGAGCATTGGTCCTCTGTAAACATTAATTTTGTAAGGAATAGAGTTTTGGGGCATCAAATTCTTATCAAATTTAACCTTCCCCCAAATTATCAGTCTACTTTCTTATAAAGGCAATTTTTATAAATTTGATAATTTGGAATCTTGCATTTTATTGCACTCAAATAATATTTTTTAATGCTCCTTTGAAAATTGTGTGTGTGTGTGTGCGCACATGTACATTATTTGTTCTATACATGATGTATTTTTACTATGCATGATGTATACAGCCCCCAGATTCCTTTAAGGCATGTCTTGAAGTCTGTATATTATGACAGCCTGTGCTTAGCTTTCCTTGAGTTGCCTTCTGATACCAAGGATTAGGTCAAGCACCGTTGTCCTTGCCAACGGGCTCCAACGTACTCTCTGAGGGTGATACGTCTTTCTCTACGACACTTCCAACAGTTGTTTATTCCCCCTCCATGTTGGAGACCCAGTCTCAAACCAAACAAAGCCAAACCATTTATACTGTTTGTTGCATGACATCAATTTTCACATTGTGGTTAGAGCCCAAGGTTCTTTGATATAGAGTTAAATATCTCTGATTTATGAGTTGAAACATAAACAAACGAACAGAAACCTCTTGAAGGAGCAAAGCCTAAGGTAGCTAGACAGAAACCCTGCCCAAGTTTCCCCACCTGCCCTGGCTCCCTCTCTACTTGGATAACTAAGATGACCATTTCGTGGATGTTAAAGTTGTCAATGGGTATAATTTGAAATTTGAAATTACTGTGTTTTTTTTTCCTTAAATGAGTCATAAACTTCAGATCCCTGCAACAAAGATCCTCCTTCCTAAAGCTCTTCAAACAATGTCCTCTAGGTTAGTTGACTCTGAGGGGCTTCCTGTGGTGTTGCCATTCCTTTTGTTCTTTCAGTCCTTCCTCTAACTCTTCCATAGGGGTCCCAGACCTCTGTCCAGTGCTTGTTTATATCTGTATCTGTATCTGTATCTGTATCTGTATCTGTATCTGTATCTGTATCTGTATCTGTATCTGTATCTGTATATCTGTATCTGTATCTGTATATCTGTATCTGTATCTGTATATCTGTGTATCTGTGTATCGGTATCTGTATCTGTGTATCTGTATCCATATTCGTATCCATATCCGTATCTGTATCTGTCGTACAGCCTCTCAGAGCTCCTAGAGACTGAGCCACCAACCAAAGAGCATATTCGGGCTAGTCAGAGCCACCACACACACACACACACACACACACACACACACACACACACACTTATGTAGCAGAGGGCTGCCTTGTCTGTCTACAGCCAGAAAATGTGCCTAATCCGGTAGAGACTTGGTACACCAGGGAGGAGAGGCACCCTCTCAGAGGCAAAAGAGAGGGGAATGGGGGAAGAACTCTGTGAGGGGCAACAGGGAGGGGGGCAACATTTGAGATGTAAATAAATAAAAATTTAAAAGTTATTCTCTAAAAGAATGGTGTCGTGAGGATTTCTTTCCTACCGGTTTCTTTAACTACACTGATAGGGCTGGCAAGATGACTCAGCCAGTGGAAGAGTTCGCTGTTGAGCCTGAAAACCTGAGCTTGGTCCCCAAACCCTGCACAGTCGAAGGAGAAAGCCTATGCCTTGTCCTCTAACCGTCGCATCTGCATATATGTAATATTTTCAAGTGCACATACGAAGGGATGCATCACTCAGCGGAGGATACCCCTACTGTATTGTCAGTTCCCGCCACTCCAAATACAGGATTCTACAAATCACAGTTGGTGGTCAGGCATGCTGGAGTGCCTGTACTCCTCGAACTCTGGCTGAAGAGGCAAGAGAACTGAAGTAAATTGCAGGCCAGAATTATCTCCAAAGCAGTTTGGTCTACCAAAGCTACTTCGCTAGAGCCTGTCTCAAACTAAACAAAGCCAAACGGTTTATACCACAGCATCAATTTCCACATTGTGGTTAGGGCCCAAGGTCCAACTTTTAGCTCTTTGATATTGAGTTAAATATCTCTGATTTGTGAGTTGAAACTTAAAAAGAAAAAAAAAAGTCTTGGAGGAGCAAAGCCAAAGAGAGCCAGATGCTGACTGACAACTTACCTATTCACAAGTACAGATTTGTATGTGTGACTCAAACTGTGAACTCAGATGGCAGGAGGCCCGCTGTCAGCTCTCACTCATGGTCCTTCACCAGTTTTAACTCAGACAGTTATGTAAGCTTCAGTCAAGGTTACTTTTCTTAGAATTGTCAGACTCAGCTTAAAAAAGAAAAACTTACCAAAGCTAGTGTCAGCGAGATTCTCTTACATCCGCCTGTAGAAGCTTCCTGACTTTAGGTTGTACGCTTGGGCTTTTTCACCTCTTTTGAATTATTTTTGTTCAATGTATACGATAAAGCAGGAATCTAGTTTTCCCGGCATCGTTAAAGGAAGAGAGTGTCTTTTTTCCACGTGTCTCCTGGTCGATGCACAGTATAGAATGGATGTTCTGTTGGAAGGTACCATGGACAACATGACATTTTATTTATAAACCTCGTGAAAAACACAAGTTCTTCTTGCTACATCAGGCGAAGACAAAGCAAAAAGTAAAATACAAAAACAAAAAAACTTCTCCAGTAGAAAGCTGCTAGCGCATAAGAACTGCTTTCAAGACACCAGGAAAAAAAAAAAAGTATCATGGCTTTGAGACTCAAGATTCCACTTCACTGAAGTCAGAATAACCAACACCAAGATAACACATACTAGTGATGATTTGGGAAAGAAAAGGTCCCTGGTGCAACCATTATGACTATTAGTGTGGAACCCCCTCAGCAGCCATGTGACTCAGCTATACCGTTCCTGTACATGAAACCCACCTGGGGTTGTTGTTGCTACTGTTTTGTTTTTAGACTCTGTCCTTCTGTGCAGCCCTAACTGTCCTGACACTCAAACTCAGAGATCTGTCTGCCTTTGCCTCCTGAGTTCAGGGATTAAAGGTGTGTGCCACCTCTATACTCAACCTCTAAAGGCCTGTGTATCCTACCACAGAGATGCATGTACATCCATGCCCATAGCTAAAGGCCTGGGTATCCTACCACAGGGATGCACGTACATCCATGCCCATAGCTGCTCTTTGCACAGTAGAAAGGAGATGGAATTAGCTTACATGTCCATCAGTAGAAAAATAGATAATGGAAATATAGTACATACACACAATAGGATTTTACTCACATAGCAATTCAGTGTGGTTCGCAGGAGATGGAGACTCAGCTCAACAGCTAAAAGTGCTCGCTGTTCGTGCAGAGGAACAGCAAGAGGGCTTGGTTTGGTTCCCAGCCCCCACACGGCAGCTCACAACTGTCTGTAACTCCAGTTCCGGGGCATCTGATGTTTTCTTCTGGCCTCTGCAGCGCCAGGTGAATTTATGTATGTACACTTACATACGTGGAGGCAGAGCACTCAAATACATGCAATTAACATGAATAAAGATCTTTTTTAAAAAAGAAAATTACAAGGAAACAGATGGAACTAGAAAACACTATGTTAAGGGAGGTGAAGCCTCAGAGAGACAGACGCTGTGTGGCCACATGTTCTCTTGCATGTGACTTCTAGCTGCTGCTTGTTAAGTATGTGCACCTGTTGGAGAGAAAACGCAGGTAGAGGCCAAGGAACTAGAAAAGGGGCCACAAGATGGGAAAGACAAGATGTTTTAAGGGAGAGTGTCAGGGAAGACAACAGGATGCATGAGATTCGAAAGAAGGAGATTCTGGTGTGAACTTGAACAGCAGCAGACAGGGAAGCAAGGAGATGGGGGAGGGGCGGAGTGGGAGATGAGGGAGGGGCGGAGTGTGGGCTGTGGACCAACCAAAGCAAAGCTTACCTGTAAATGATACAACCTTAGAAGCTACTTCAGAACAGCGATACGAATAAAAAGATATCGTTCTTAATACGGATAAATTTTCAAGAGTACTAGGTTTTAACTTTTGATGAGGAAGAGAAACATCACGAAACTGTAAAATAGACAGGTCACTGCAAGCTGAGGTTCCTGAAATTTTGAATAACAAGGCTAGGCGCACTCTGTACTGAAATAACGGCGACAGATTCCACGGTGTCGAGACCATGCCCTTTTCTATGAACTTTAGCTACAGGATTATAACCACAGTATAAGCAGTATCTATTGTTTTTACCCCTAGATTATAATTATTTGTTCTTTTTTAAAAAAGATTTATATATATACATATATATGTGTGTATATATATATATATATATATATATATATATATATATATATATGATGAGTATGCCGTAGCTATCTTCAGACACACCAGAAGAGGGCATCAGATCCCATTACAGATGGTTGTGAGCCACCTTGTGGTTGCTGAGAATTTAATTCAGGACCTCTGGAAGAGGTCTTAAGTGCTCTTAACCACTGAGCCATCGCTCCAGCCCAATTATTTGCTCTTAATGACAAAACTACATCTTAAGGACTTTTCAGTTGCTGTAATGAAACCCTGTTTCACCACAGCAGTGTCTGGAATGAAGACTATTTGGGGCTTACTGTCCCAGGAGGGTAAGCCCACCACCATCATGGCGAGAAGCATGGGAGCAGGCAAAATGACGACTGGAACAGCAACTGAAGGTTCACCATACGAACCACAACCAGGAAGCAGAAAGAGTGTATTAAAAAAATCCACCACGTGGTGGGCTGGAGCAACCACATGGTGGCTCACAGCCATTTGCTATGGGGTCTGATGAGAGCAGTGGCGGATACATAAAATTAAAAAAATAGCTTTAACACACACACACACACACACACACACACACACACACACACACACTCATACAGAGCTTGGAAAACCGCAAAGCCTCTACCCAGTGAAGTACTTCCTCCAGCAAGGCCACACCTCCTAAACCTACCCAAACAGAGTCACCAATTGGGGATCAAGTATTCAGATGCTTGAGAGTACCGGGAACATGTCATTCAAACCAACATAGTGGGGACCCTGATCTTTAGGACTATGAGGGGATGTCCAGAGTAAAATTCACAGTTCTCATTCTTTCAGCTTGCTTCTCCCACACTGCCTCACGCGGTCCATTTCACCTCAGCTTAAAGTACTAGAGCCGCTGAAGCTCCGCCCCTTGTCCTCGCTCTGCCCCTGACCTCATCCATTTACTCTATCCATCACCTGGCTCGTTCACCTCATGAGCTGTGTTCACAAATATTAGCTTAGACCGCTTTCTCTTTACCCAGTCAACACAACCAGGAACAGAAGTTGCTTAGGAGGAGCGGTGGCTTTTGACTGAGAAAAAAAAGTTTTTCAGTGTGGGTACAGGCACAAAGCTACAGAACAATCCTTCATTAAAAACTGAACCACAGAGGCTGGGGAGTAGCCCGGTGGGGTGGGTGCTGACATAGCATGTAAGAAGCCCTTGGTTTGATCTCCAGAACTGCAGAAGGCTGGGTGTGGTGGCATGTGCTTGCAATCCTAGCCCTCAGGGAGCAGAAGCAGGAAGGTCATAAGTTCAAAGTGACCCTTGGCTAGTAGGA
>JANHMN010000015.1:34339364-34375657 GCA_030674055.1 Rhabdomys pumilio
ATAAGGATGCAAAGTAGGCGCGTGAGGGCTGTGCCCAGTCATAAAAAGTGGCGGAGAGGGAGCGAGCAGAGCTGGACACTCGAGAGCTCGGGGCGACAGGACAATGGCCCTGGCTGTGCTGCAGTGAGGCACCCAGGGGACCATGAAGGGCAATGGCAGCGAGCTGCTCAACGCCTCTCAGCAGGCTCCAGGCGGCGGGGAAGGAGGGAGACAGCGGCCGTCGTGGCTGGCCTCTACACTGGCCTTCATCCTCATCTTTACCATTGTGGTGGACATCCTGGGCAACCTGCTGGTCATCCTGTCTGTGTATCGCAACAAGAAGCTCAGGAACGCAGGTAGGGGCTCCGGGCGCCTCTCCCAGCGCTAGTCCCCCTGCGGGACCCTGAGAAAACTTCAGAAAGCCCGTTTCCGAGAAACAGGACTTTGGATACTTTTCCCTCCTAAAGAATAAAGGGGTATCTTCTCTTGACCCTGTCCCTCTGTAAGATGTCTTGTCAGAGATCATCCACAAATCTGCAGTCCTTAGAGATGTGAAACTCTGTTCCCTTCAGCAGCATTTCTTTCCTCTAGATGCCTTTTCAAGTTACATCAACGAACTCATCCGTTGTTTGGATTTGCATATAAATCCGTTTTCCCAACTTCGCTAAACTTGAAGGTGCATAAGCTGCCAAAATGACAGAGCCACTGTTTGTGTTTTGTTGTCAGGTGTGGTTTTCAGCTAATAGCACCAAATTTCGAGTCGGTGTTGGGAAGATTCTAAGAATTCTGAGAAGTGCTTTTGCTCCTCAAATCTGCATAAAAATTCGGAAACTGTAGCAAGAAATGTATTTGCATATAATATAGGACTAGAGTAAATTCTGTGTTTGAGTTATACTTGGGGTTCCCTGGAGCAATGAGCTGACCTAGTTACCCTGTGTAAGAGCAGTTGGTGGGTTCCTCGTGAGCTTTCTCACATCTTCAAATAGTATCAGGCTGCTTGGATTTCTGTTCCTTGTTTGGAAGTAAACTTTTGATAGAAGGGCAGAGAGGAAGCCATTTGGTTAAATAGTTGCCCAAAATTGTATTTTTGTCCTAAACCAGGTAGTTGGCGATAACTGGAATTCAGGCAGAACGTGTCTCCCCTTCTCCTAAGCTTCTGCAATGCTTCAGGCTGGGCAAAGTATAAGAATTAGTTTGAAGATGTCTAATAATGTGAATTCAGTTTGGCTTAGAAAACCGGATGGCTTCCTTTCACGGATGATCGGCTTAAGCTAGAATTCTGCCTTCAGAATTCAGTAGCTTGGTGCTAGTGTTTGCGGAGCGTTGGTAAAGCCCTGGGGTTGATCTCCACCACTGTAAGAAATGAAGAGTTGGGGGACCACACCCCTTCCAAGAACTAGAAGCCTCTTTCCACAGACTGCACAGGGCTCTGAACATCCATACAGAAAGTCCCTTGGTGAGCCCAAGGGTCAGGCGTCAGACTCATCCACTTTACAGAGAAGGACCCAGTGAGGCTCAGGCTCGTTCAGGGTCAGTAGTGGGAGGAGCTAATTCTTGCTTCATTGGTCTCCATAACCTGTACTTAAGAAGTCTGGATCCCACGAGACATCTCCTATAAAAGGTGTTCACGTTCCCAGTGACTTAGGCAAATTACTACAACTGCCCTACTACTTTGGACATTGTATACCGTGTTCTTATCACTGTGCAGAAGCCCCTTGTTGAGTTTTAATCTGCAAAACTTTAGAGCATCATATTTATATAACTGGCCTATTTGCTCAAAACACACCATCATTGAGTTCAAACCATTTGAGGCTTTTTAAAAGAATAAATGGTGATTTGCAACATAGCTAGAGATAGCTGATTCAAACATGTTGTTGGATGCCTATTAAAAGTTTTAGAGATGCCAGGTACACACCTTGACTTCCAGCACTTGGGAAGCAAAGGCAGCTGGGTCTCTATGAGTCTGAGGCCAGCCTGGTCTACATATCGAGTTCCAGGCAAACTGGGGTTACATAAGAGACCGTGTCTCAAATAAATGTTTCAATGATTGCTCAGTTTGTACATTTGTTCAATTTATTTTGTTGGTTTTAAAAAATGGGAAGATGAGGAAAAATAGCAACCCGGAAGGATGGCTCTGTGGCTGATCTTGCAGAGGACCCGGGTTTGGTTTCCAGCATTGAGATGGCAGCTCATATGCATTGGTAACTCCAATTCCAGGAGATCCTACAGACTCTTCTGACATCCATGGCACCAGGCATGTGTGTGGTACCCACATGGAGGCAAACACTCATATATATAAAAATAAAAACATAAATATCTAAAATCTTTTGATAAGAGGAAAGTTGAGAAACAGAAAAAGATAAGACTAGCACATCAGAATTCTGAAGCAGTTCTTTCCTTCGGAAGTCTGGTATCATTGCAGAATTATTTTTGCCCTCTTCCTTTTCTCAAGAAACTATGTTTGTCTTTGATGTCTCCAGGAAGGAATCTCTGATATTTTACTACCTGTGGGGCTGGCCACTTACAACAGGCACTGCCTTCAAGCCAGTAAGCAGATGTGAAAGGTTGACAGACTGTCTGCTCTGCTCCCGTCCAAATTTTGCTAATGAGAAATGATGCATCGAAAGTGGGAATAAGATTCTCACTGTATACATTCCAATCCAGGAAATCAGTTGTGATCCAACCTCACTTTCCACATCTGTCAGACAGGGGTAACACCTACACCCTTGCTCTACACAAAGCTGTGTTGTAATTGTTGCAAGTATCAAATGGAATGATACAAATGAAAATACTCTGAAAAGATGAAGAAAATAACACTAAATGGGCATTTGGACATTATTATTATTTGCTATTCCTTTGGTTTTGGCTTGCTAAAAAGCAGAGTTGCATTTTTCTCTACGTACATTACACTTAATTAAAACTTTTCCTAAAGTAATATCCTGCCTATTCAAAACTCAGTCTATGCAAGCTGTATAGGATATACACAAAGGGTGGATGTTAATAATTTGTTAGACTTTTAAGCATAGCCTGTTGGGCTTTATAGGAAATTCAGAATTCTACAAAGCTTCCATACTAGGGTCTCAGTGCCCATGACTAAAAGCATCAAGTTAGGGGAAAGTTTGCTGCACATCAGGAGACAGCACAATGTGGCAGACACCATCATAGACAGACCCAACACTGGCACTCCTGGAAAACTGAGCAAATACAATCTTTTGTGGTGTTTGCTGCATAGGTGGCCCGGCTCAGTTCTGAAAACACTAGGGAGCAATGCCCTCCTTGCTAATGATGACTTGTGTCTCTCTACGGAAAACCCACACTATCAGTGTTAAATTTGAAAGCATAGCAGGGCAAGCAAAGCATCTGTAATTGAAGGCAATATTGCTCCTCCCCCAGAGTGACTCTCTAGCTACCAACATAGTTGGCAGTGTTCTGTGCCTTCAATAAGTCTTTGGAAACCATCCATCTTATTCCAAGTTTCAAGTCCCCTTGGGAGTTAACAAGATTGAGACGAAGTGTGGAGTAAATTTCATGCCAAGCATAGGGTGAAAGCAAATAAGGTGAGCTCTTTGTATCTCAGGATTCCACATCCAGAGATCAACCAATTGAGGGTCAAAGACATTGGGCATGTGTGGTTTCCATAACTGCTCCATGAACAGGAAGAGAAGTTATACAGCATTCACAATTTGTTTTTGCTTTAATTTTCTGGGCTGGTCTTGAACTGGTAGGATTCAGTGATCCCTGCCCCCCACCACCTCCACAGAGGAGCTGAGATGACAGGCACGTGTCCTAGTGTCTTCTAAATTGGCATCTGCTCTGTATTGGTTATGATAAATTACCTGGAGATGAGTTAACGTGTATAGGAAGATGTGCATAGTTTCTATGCAGATATCCTGTCACTTGCTATAAGCGACCCGACCATCTGTGGAGTTGGGTAGCACAGGGTCTGTGGAACAAATCTGTTGTGGTTACCAAGGGATAGCTGTGCAGGCATATGAAACTTCTTATCAATCGAATGCTCCTGTGTGAGGATAGTGGTGTTGGGTAACATAGGGAAGCCTGGGACTTGCTAAAGCCAGTGGCCCAGAGCCTGTGCTTTGAGGCTTTTCACTGTGGTTATAGATACCATCTCTTCTGTGTGGGGAAGATCTGTTAGCCTCATGCCAGGTCTGATGTCATTTCATTTCCCCATGTGTGTCCTTGGTAAAGACAGCCAGCTTATCATAAGTTAGCAGGCTGCCATCTCAGATATACCCTTCTCTGCTGGAAAAAAAAAAGAGTCTTAATGATATCTGCTCTGCCTTCCAAGAAACATTTATGTGTTTTAAAAAATCCCCCAAGGTTTCCCTGTTTGAGAGAGGATGAAGCAGCTGACCACGCAGAATCACCCAAGCTTTCTTCGGTGGATTGCTCTGGTAGAGAAACTGTGGGTGAGGTTTAGTAGGATGGGTTGGGGGCTCTGATGATAAGCTAAGGGTGTGTATGAGGGACCAATTCACCTAACTTAGTCAAATTTGCTGGTTTTGGTTGGGCCAAAGGGAGAGATTAGAATTGTTGTGACTCTCTGTCAGGATGTGTTCATTGGAGAGGAACAGCCTCTGCCAGCGGTCAGCCTTGTCATTCAGTTTATCATTCGGTCTATGACAATGTTTGAGAGTTGAAGTTTATGTAGTAGCACATGGCCCTCAGCTATACTCCAAGAATAATGAAAACTAGCATTTTACCCATTAGAATAAAAAAATAAAGAAATAAAGAATGAGGTATTGACTCCTGCACCATTGGCTATGTCTGTCTTACGGTCATAAGACTGGCTTGTCACATGGGTTACTAGTGATTCAAACACTAATGCTCTGTGAGATCTTTGAAAATAACACTAGATACCAAACACACACCAGATAATTGGAAAAAATTGAAGAGAAATTTATTTAAAAATAACAGACATCTGGGAAAAATTTTAAGTCATCTTATGCTTTCAGAAGTCTTTTTTATAAAAAAGAATTTTATATCTTGCATTTTCTCACTGTGAATGTTATGGCAAGCATCAATCATAAGAGAATCAGAGTATTAGTAAAAAAAAAAAAAATCCAGCTTCTAGGATGAATTGAAAGCAACAGGCTGAGCCAGTTTCTCAATATATCATTAATCTAAACTGGTGGTAAAATGCTACTTTCTTATTGCCGTGACCTGTAATTGGTTTAACAAAAGCTGATTGTCATTGTTGATTGATTATTTCTGCATAGATTCAAATAATTTATTATATATATATATATATATATATATATATATATATATATATATACACACATATATACATATACATAGCCAATGCCAACAATTATATGAATTAGTTTTCCAGTCCAACACTTTGGGAATTTAAAAAATTCTATAGAACAATTTGTGTTAGAAACATCTCCATGCTTGAAAAAATTAGAACAAGAAACTAATAAAACTGCATTTTTTTTTTGGTCTCACTTTCCCCAGAATAGTATATTTGGTCCGGTTTCTACTTATTTTCTCATGTAGCAAATCCAGCTTCTAACACTCTGTAACTAAATGCATAGCACAACCTGCAGTTTTCAAAGCAGTCTCCCACATTTCACTTGTCTGCACCACAGTCTCTTCAGGCAATGAAGAAAATGTAGAGAAAATGTAGAGCTCAAATTAATAGCCAAGGAATCAGTTTTTCTTATTGTAGAACACAGACAACCCAGCACGGGGTGATGCCAACTCCCCAAAAAACCCACAAAAACAAAACAAACAAACAAAAAACAAAAGCAACAAACAAACAAAAACCAAACCAAACTAAACCAAACAAAACAAAACAAAATTAAAAAAAAAAAAAAAGAGTTAAAGTCAGAGGATCCAAGCTGAATCTCATGACTACCATGGGTGTAGTCTGTCTTGGGAATTAGGTACACAGGTCCTTTGTCTAGTCAATGAGGCTAATACTATTGTCTCACAACACAATCTAGGAAGATAAAGTTAGAATTTGCCTGCCAGTGGACTTACCCACACATCTGTTTATTTACCTGTTCATCCATCTACTTACCCGTCACTTTTGACTTTATATACAAATAACAGCATTACAGTATTTCTGTAATGCACTCTAGGATTAGTTCCACTTAGTTTGGTTTTACTTTTTATGGTTAATTTAAAGAATGTTATCCAAAAACAAATAGAAAATACAAAGTAGTAAAACCCAGCCAGGAATTGCAGGGTTGGGACCTACATTAGTCACGTTTGTCTTTGCTATGACAAGATACTACTTCAGGTTTGGACTTATGTGGGAAGAGTTACTGAGGTGTTTGGTTTCAAAGGGTCCAGCCCAGGGTTACTTTGACCCATGTTTTAGGCAGATCATCAGGGCAGCAGGATTTTTTTTTTCACTTCTTGACAAACAGGAGCAAAGAAGATGGTGTGTAAGAAGGGGCCATAGATCAAATATCCCTAAGGCCCTATAACCCTGCAGCATGCTTCTAGCCGGGTTTTACCTCCCAATGTTTCCACACCCTCATGGCGCATACATCCTGTGGGGACTTATGCAAACTCTGGCTCATAGGAAGCCTATGTTCCCTTGATAGTATTTGTTGGAATCTGGCTCCTTCTTAAAGTCCTTTCCAAAGGGACTTCCATCATCCTTCACCATGGAACAGGCCCTAGGTACCCCTGTGCTCCCCTGCGTCGTGATCGTAGCTTCCCTGTAACAGTTTCCGGGACTGGTTGTATTGTGGTTGCTTCTGTGTATCTCTGACCTTCAGTTAGCGCTGGGAGCTCCTGCTTGGGCATGAGGGGAAGGGCAGCTCGAGATGGTGATGGAAGAGTTATTTATAGGATGAAGGGCAGGAATGGAGACAGCTACAGTAACGCAGAGATGTCTCACGTGCCAATTCTTTGGTATTATAACGTATTATTATCTATTATAATCCTTATATATGTATATGAACAGGTGAAACCAAATGCTCCAGAATGTGAGAGGCTGGACAGATAGCTCCTCAGTTAAGAGCATGGACCACTCTTGCAGAGGATGTAAGTTTAATTCCAACTACCCATGTTGGATGGCTCACAACCGCCTGTCACTCCAGGTTCAGAGGATTTGAACCCCTTTGCTGGCCTACACAGGCACCTGTATTCAAGTGTCCAAACGTGTGTGTGTGCATGTGTGTGTGTGTGTGTGTGTGTGTGTGTGTGTGTGTGTATGCATAATTAAAAGAAAAATACATCTTTTATTAAGAACTTTCGAATGTGTAAAAGGAATTCTTAACTATATAACTGATGCATATAATCTCTAAGACTATTTAAAATAAAGATTTTTTTTCATTAAATCTGTTTTCTAAAAAAACACCTAGAGAACTCTCCTAGTATGATCACTAAGTTTTACTTTAAGAGAAAGACTGGAAGAGCATAAAATCTGATCAAATTCAGTCCAATTCAATTTTTAAGTTGCAGTCTTACAGAACACTGTGTCACCTACTGATTTGCCTGCTGAGTGAGAAAATTTGTGCATTTCTCAATACTTATTTATAAATAATGAGATATGAGTTAAAAGGATATATAAGTAAACACTGATTTACAAAAGCTGGTTGTATTGATTTCTCTTCCTTTCCTAACCGTGTTTAGGCTGTCAGGCTGGTAGAGAGACCCTTCCTTCTAAAGCAGAAGCGCACCGTGCTCTCTTGGAGTTTTTAGAGCACCAAAAAAATGCAATCAATGGACATTTCTTAAAGGTCTATTGGCACATGTACCTAACTCTGCGTGGACCTCTCATTTCACCCACTCAACCCTGTAAAGGCAGCTCTTCGACTGGTATCAACATTTTTCTCACCTCTCAAATAGGTTTGGCCAAACAAGTTGACTCACAAGAGAGGTACGACATCTTAGAAACTTTCCATGAAGTTTAATAGCATTGCAGACAAGATAAACTTTTACATTTTTATGCTTGAGATTTCAAACACATTTTTTTCACTCAGGGAGTTGTACATTTATGACAATCATATTGAAGGGATTACCCTTAAAGGAAGGGACAGGAAAGAATGCTGACTATTATTCAGATTCTTTCAGGCAATTTGAGTTGTTAATGCACACAGGTGGGAAGGGTGCTTACCTGCCTTGCTATTGAGCTGTCTGAGTGTTGATTGAATTGAATATTCATTTGGATAAATATTCATTGTATCCCCACAGTGCAAGCTAGAATGTGATTGACTGTTAACTTCTTGATAATGCGTCAGAGTAAAGGTCTCCGTTCTAAATTTGTGTAAAGCGTGACACCTAAAGGAAAAAGAGATAGCTCAGTGGGTAAGGGCACTTAGTGCGCACTCGTGAGGACATGAGTTCAAATCCCCTAACACTGATGTAATAGTTGGACATAGCCACACATGCATGTAACTCAAGCATCGAGAAGTGGGGACAGGCAGATCCAAGCAGCTTACTGGTTGGTTAACCTAGCTGAAACCGTCATGTACAGGGTCATTGAGAGCTCCTGTCTCAAGAGAATAAGGTAGAGAGTGTGACAGAGGACCCAATGTTCTCCTGTGGCTTTGGCACACAGGAAAAATGGACATATCTCACACACACACCTAACATGCATAGCAATGAATACGAAGAATCCTAGAGCATCTTAACATTCTTTTATTTTAAAAAAATTATTTATTTATTTATATATTTATTTATTTAATGTATATGAGTACACTGTCACTATCTTCAGGCACATCAGAAGAGGGCATTGAATCCTATTACAGATGGTTGTGAGCCAACATGTGGCTGCTGGGAATTGAATCAGAACCTCTGGAAGAAGAGTCAGTGCTCTTAACTGCTGAGCCATCTCTCCAGCCCACATCTTTAAAAGATACTTTCAAAGATATACCTTTCTATCAAGTACGCTAAAGGTTTGTTCACTTTATTTTCAGATAAAACTAAGACAAAATTGAAATTGAAATTGTTATATTATTTGTGATTTTAAGTGAACTAAGCCGGTCACAGGACAAGTGCCTTCGAGAGGGGTGGGACAGATTGATCATCGGGACCTGAGTGACAGAGAGCCAAAAGAAGGTCTGGTCTGTTAGCTCAGAGTGGGTGATCACAGATAGCGTTTGTATGCTGTGTATCTCCAAATACTAGAAAAAAGCTTGGGAAGTTTTCCTCACAAAGCAATGACGTATCTTTGGGAAGATGGAGACAGATGCACGGTGTGTACTGTGAATTCCATTCATCACGAGCTGTCTCTTCAATTTGCATAGTTCTTATGTTTATGCAATCATTAAAAATATTTTATTTACTAGATAAGAACAAAGAATGAAATAAAGAGACATACGAATTAAAACATGTTAACATAGCAGAAAAACTTCCTGACTCAAAGAGGCCAGAAAGTATTGCTCCCTGGGAGCTGGAGTCGCAGGTAGCTGTTAGCTGCTGTGTGGGTTCTTCAAACTGAACTCAGGTCCTCTGCAAGAGGAATAAGCAGTTTTGCAACTGAGCCATCCATCTCTGCAGTCTCTTAAAACTTCCTTCTATGGAAATCTTACTTCACACTGTTTTATTGCTAGTTTTTTTCTTCCATGCCCTATCCTTGATTTAATTTTAATATGTAAATAGGCAACATGATTTTTCTTACTGTAAATCACGAGGGTGATTCTGTTTTAGATTTCACAATTTAGAGCTATTACTTAGTACAATTAATTTGCTTGCTTAACCTGGGCTTTTCACCAGCAGATTCAAGATTGGGGAGACGCAGATAAGGAAGCAAAGATCACTATCTTTAATGGAGTTAATGCTGTTTCTTTTAATTTTTTGTTAGTGTGGTTGAAATAATACCCTTGTATTTCAATTTAATTCTTGGGCATGGATAAAATAGTGCAGTTATCAGTAATTTGTTACTATCTAAAGGAAGAAAGACTGAAACATAGCGTCAATATTTTATATTCTGTCTAAACTATCTTTCTGAGACAATTGTAGCCAAATGCAGAAATTATGCAGAAGTTTTTGGAGGATTTAACAGCTACTGAGATCTAGACGGTACCAGTAGGCTGTGTGCTTTTATTTTAAAGGGATGGAGTATTTCTCAGTCTGTTTTGTTGTATGTGTGTTGTATTCACATGGCAAGTGAGCCACTTTCCAACTTCCTCTATGTCAGCAGACAGAGTGTAGGATGGGGAGCTGGGGACACCGTGAAAGAAGCGGAGACGAAGGACCTGGAAGGGAAGTAACGCGAGGGAGGCACGAAGGTAGTGAAATTCTCAGATGCATACAGTGTGGGATATGAACCTGATATTATTACATGAAGGCTATGATGTGGACAGCTTGCACAAACCTTGTGTTCGAGGACAGGGTAGCCTATAAGCGGTGTGTTCGGCAACAATGGGAGATGCTAAAGACTGGGTTAGCAAGAAGGTCACAGTGCTAAAGAGAGGTTCACAGAGTGTGGAGGGTGGGTAGCGTCTCGATATCGGTAGAAACTGGGTTAAGAAACAAACTGGAAGGAAAGAGACTGTGCTGGGGTCAGCTTTGCGGCCAGCAGCAGCAGGAGGAGCGGTTAAGAAAATGGAGGGATCCCCATTACTGAGGGATGATGGGAGGAGCCTGGGTTTCAGACAAGAGATTTTCTGCAAAACAGAAAATGTGATCCCATCAAGGGGAACAGAACTGAGAACTGGGTATTCATCCAAGGTAAAGAGTGCATTTCATACACTCTCTCGTTCTGCACCAGTGCCACTATCGGCTTGGTTTATAACAGGGCAAGGTGCTGGAGGCTCTGAGAAACTGACTTACCTGACTTACCAGAGATAAGACTAGCAACCGACAACGCTAGGGCGTGAATCCAGATGGAAATTTGTTTCTATACTTGGGATGCAGGTTGCAACTAGTCTCTGAAAGGATCCATTTCTAAAGCAACCAGACCTTTTAACATCGAGAATGTCAGATAATGCTTCTGGGATTTGAAACACACACACACACACACACACACACACACACACACACACAGACACACACACACACCCCACAAAGAAAAATAAACTTTTTATGTTCCTTTGCACAGCCAAAGAATATTGGCCCCCACCCCCATCCTGCAGCCCACCAGCTTCCTCTAGTCAGACCATTAACATCTATTCACATTGGACCGGCTATAAACAAAAGGTTTAAAACAAATCCTTCATGAAACCTGGCCTCTTGGATCTGAATCTATAAATTTGCTAAAGTTCAGATACTCACACACACAAAAAAAATCTGTGTGAGCAGTCATCAGTGGGTCTACAGTCTTGCTTTCTACAGTTAAAATCCAAGGTAGAAAAAGGAAGAAAATACAAATTTGCCCAATGAACAAACAAACAAAACAAAACAAAACAAAGCAAACAAACAAAACAAAACAAAACAAAAACAGAACCCTGGTAGATAAATGCAGGAGAGCAACTGATTCCTACTGTGTAGATGCCACTTAGAGACTTGGAGTATGTTTCTCTACCCAGAAAACCTTTCTTGAGCACCTACTGTGTGCTGAACTCAGCATTCATAAGATGCACAGGCCGAGTCCTGGATTACACTGTTTTTGAGGGGCACAGCTTCTCTGTGTGTGTGCTTCTGTGTTGTTTTGCTCCAGGGAGAGTAGCCACATGCAGAGAGGATGAAAAGAGTAGAGATCAATGCCAAGAAACATTTAGACCGCATCCTTCTTGATTAGTTTATGTGAGGGACTAAAGTAAGATGTTTCTCGTTTTGCTACCAAGAAGCCAGTGACTTCCTTAGAGAACTGCCTGAGGTCATCACAGAGCTGCAGAGCTGTCTTAAGTTCTTGAACATTGTCATAAGCTGAGTGGCAAGCTTGGTGGCCCAAGGAGGCTGTTCCTCTCCATCCTAATGAGAGAGTCAGGACGATTCTAATCTCTCCCCTTGGCCCAACCAAAACTAGCAAAGTTGGCTACATTAGGAGAATTAAACTCATACACCGCCTTAGCTCGTTATCAGAGCCCCCAACCCATCCTCCTAAACCTCACCCATAGTTTCTCAACCAGAGAGCATCCCATTGAAGAAAGGTTAGTGACTCTGTGTGGTCACTCAGCTTCATCCTCTCTCAAGTAGAGAAGCCTTGAGCGATTTTTAAAACACATAAAATGTTCCTTGAAAGGCAGAGCAGATATCATCAAGGGATCTTTTTTTTTTTTTTCCAGCAGGAAGGTGTATATCTGAGATGGCAACCTGCTAACTCACAATTAGTTGGCTGTCTTCACCAAGGACACACATGGGGAAATCAAACGACATCAGAACTGGCAAGAGGCTGACAGATCTTCCCTATTAAAAAGGTGTTATGTGAACCTAAGTCAGAGAGTTGATCTGTCATGGTTAAGCTGGGGCTTGACAGGGGTTCTCTAAGCTGGCCAAGAAAGCAACATATGGCAGGGGGGGAGAGTTAGCAAGGAGGAGAACTCAGGAAAAGCCTGGGATTTGCTTAATCTACAGCTTGAAGCCTCTGCATAAATCCATCTACAACATTGACCATGCTTGATGTAAGGCTTTTGTCTTCCAGTATCAGCCATTGGTCATTGAGGGCAGTCTCTGGAGACCCAAAGTATTGTGAGCCTATGGGGAGCATGTGGGTCTCAGATATTTCAGAGAGAAACAGGGCCTCTTGGTAAAGAAAATCTGAGGCAGGTGTTAGCAGCAACCTCCGTAAGGTTTATACAGTAAGGAGAGTAAACAGACATGAAGACAGAGTTTATGGCTGAGCTTCTGCAGCCAGCATGTTGAAGAGAGCACTCAGGAGAAAATCAGCTCTCTTCATATTACAGTCAAGGTACAGATTGTCATCGTGAAAGGGTTGATGTGACAACTTTAAGGACAGAAACCTAAAGTCAAGGCCACAAGGGCTGTGTCAGTATGATGACTTCACCTCGTGATGCAGAAGAAGTTATCCAAAGGCAAGCGAGAATGAGGTTTGCACGAGACAGATTTCTTTTAGGCAACAAAGTGACTAATGAGCCGTAAAAATCTGGTCCACGACAGGACATTCTTAAAGTCTCACGCATGACTTCATGGCGGAGCTACGTCACTGTCTAACAAACCACTTTAAAGTTCCGAGCACGAAAAGTACAGTGGACACCTCATTCTCCTCTGCTGTGTCAAGTAAAAAAAAAAAAAATTCTTTTGTGAGTCATACTGATCCAAGACTGTATGGGGAAGAGAATTTTGGGAACATAGTTTTGAATTTTCCTCAACTGACTCAATACAGCATCAGAACAGTAGATCCCCTCATAGTATTTGACAGGTAGATAGATATTTATTTTAGTCAGAAAGTAGCTTCCTAATAAAGAAGATACCAAACTGACGACTGACAAAATATCACCATTCTTCTAAAAATTGGAATGCAGCAACGCTCTTTCCCTAAGTCAGTCATCTTATGAGTTTTATTGTTTTTCCAGCTGAATCACAGTCTTTGTTTATACCCTACAGTCTACTGAAATACAACCTTCACTTCTACCACAAACTGGACAGCAGGCCAATGTCATAAAAGAAGAGAAAACAATGGCTAATAGCATCACGACATGATAAAGAAGAAATATAAATAATTATTTTACTGTTCGTCTCTGCAGTGGGTCACATGATCATTATGAATAGTTCTAAGTCCTATCCACTCCTCATTTTCTCTTCCTTCCACACATCGTGGTCACTTACCTGTTCGGGTATATTTATTTATTTATTTCTAAATCTCTGGGGAAATTGATAGTTCTACCTGATTTGAGCTATCTTAGCTTTCCATTGAATTTATTTACAGGTCTGGGAGTGCTAAAACGCCCTAGGGGTTCCTTGCCTTTAAGGTATACTTTATGAGCTGGATTGTCCAATAACAACCTGTCATCCCTCTTAATAATTAAGACCAGTTACTGCCGGGGGCCACTCCACCCACGCCCCGGCTTGGAGTAAGAGGGGGAGAGAGATGCAGCTTCTTCTTTCTTCTCCTCCTCCCACCGTCCGGTTCTTCTCGAGGTAGCCCCTAGGCTGCTACTGTAGCTGGTCTGCAGTCAGTGATCCTGTGGCCTGAGACTGGCACTAGTATCCCAGCCCTAAGACCAGCAAGGGGTTAAGTAAATAGCTTTGTATTATCCTAAAAACTTCTTCTGAGTGTACGAGACTGCAGGCTAGGGTGATTAACACCTGCAGCCTAACTGCAGAGGATTAGGCAACGTGGCCTTTGTTCTATCTCAGCAGGAACTGCTGGGCTCTAGGTTGCAGGAAGAAAAGACACTTAGGAAAGTTGCTATAGAGTTTATTAAGTGTAAAAAGTATCCTAATGAAAGCTATCTGAGGGGAAACGTGGAAATGTCCTGAGTGGGGAAGAAGAAAAGATTCCAACAAAGTAAAGATTCTAAGGGAGAAAAACTCTAGATAGGGGGAAATAGAAAGGGCGATGGGCTCCTAACTGACTAACTCTATTCTAACTAAATGACTATTCCATTCTAACTAACTCTATTCTTACTCACTCCATTCTAACTCTATTCTAACTCTACTAACTTACTCTCTGTCTTTGTCTTCAGTATTTATACACCATTCAGAGTACATGATCACATGTTACAAAGTTCATCACAAATTCACACCAAAAATCGGATCATGAATTGAAATAGAAGTTTACAACACAGAATATTTACATGAATATCCATTAGGAGTAATTATCTAACTAGACATTCATCACCTGTCTAGCTCCACAGGTTTGCAGAAAGTTTGAAATTATAAATTAATGAAGTTTTGTATAGATAACCCAGGCAATATTTTCTCTTCTGTCCTGGTACCTATAATAAATTGTGGATTACCTCTTTTGACCTAGGCTAATTGTTTTATGACCTCTTGGAATGTGCTCTAAGCAGGAGAAGGTCTAGGGGCAATTAACTGATAACACTGAGAGACTGGCAGAGTTCTCTTTGCAGTTTCGACTATGCCTGAGGGACTTAATAGCAGTCCCGATATAAAAGAGCTTAGTAATCATTGATTTAATTTTAGGAATTCTTATAGGATCATCATTAAGACTTAAGAAGTCATCTATTTGTCTATATAGTGCCACTACAAGACAGTACATCTTCGTGGGTCTGGAGAGATCTGCTACAAAGGGGTGTGCTATTGCTTAGTGATATTAGCAAATGTCTAATAATAATAATAATAATAATAATAATAATAATAATAATAATAATGGGAAAAGCATATTAATAGCAGGAATCTTTCCTAAAATCACATCCACCACAGTCTTGCTAATGGGGCACACTCATCGCAGATTATATAATAATCCGAGGCTAGCATTTCAGGATGATCATCTGCTCATTATTAGCTTGTCCCATTATGGCTCCTGACAAGTTACAGTAATAGTACTCCCTCCCACCATACACACAGATACATTGATTCACTGAAATGAAGAACCCAAGGTATGTAACTGTCAGTCTCTACTTCTAGTTTAGTGAAACCACAGCTTGCCTGGTAGTAGAAGACTTTCTTCCTAAGATTAAGATTTAGAGTATCAAGACTCTCTGGGCTTTTGGCATTGCAGCACCATGGTGCGGTGGTCTATTGAGGTGTCAGGTCAGATTGGTATCTTGTGGTACAAATGGCCTGTGGGCTGCAGGTTGATAGCTTGCAAAACCAAAGGAACTTAAAGTTGCCAGGACAAAGGACAGGAAGCAAACAGTTGGTAAGGAGTCTCTAGTGTGGTTGAGAGAGGAAAAATCCAAACATCCATCCTTGATTTTATGACCAGTGAATCTTTGGTATGAGGTTAATGATAAGACAGGAATCTCATCCTGGGATATGGAACCATGGGGTGATGCAGTTGGCTTTAAAACAAACCTTCAAAACCAATATTCTAAGATGGGAAACAGGGTCAGTGAATTCCAGGAGCATGGCTCCATTATTATACAATAAGTCCCTTACTTTGAACCATGCCATGAAAAATTCCAACTTGGTGGACAAGGCATTCTAGAAGGGAATGCCATTCACTTTTATTACAGTCAGTACAAAGTCTCCCCTACCCCTGCAATCCCAGTACTAACAAGGGAAGGAGACCCAGAGACTGGGCCCAGTGAGGTGGGGGAGGGAGGTGTATTTCTGGCTCAGCTCAGCAGATTTTGCCTTCTCCAAAGGCAGATATTTGCATGCTTGTTTGTAAACCTGGGTTTTCTCCATTTCTAGACTGTGCTTACAGAGTGTGTGTCTGTTCCTTGTGTTTGCATCTCAAGCAGCATGCACAGCAACTTTTGCTTGCATTTGGCCACGCAAATTACATTATTTCCTCCAGACAATGGAAACAAAATAAGCTTTGTTTCAAAGTCCCTGTTTTATTAATTACTATTAAAGAAAGAAGGTGAAAAGCTGTCACGATGTGAGAAGCACATGGAAGTTGCCAGAAAAGCAAATTCTTTGTGTGACTGTGTGTGGTGCATGTGTACATATGTTGTTGCATGCTTACATATGTGTATGCGTATGTATGCATTTGTGTACATAAGTATGCATGTATAACATATGTATGCATATGTGTGTGTAGGCCACAGGTAAGCATTAGATATATTTATCAATCACTTGCCATCTTAGTTTTAGAATTACAGTCTTTCAGTGAAGCCAGAGGTCACTGATTGGTGACTGGCTCACCAATGAATTCTGGGATTCTGTACCTCCACTCCTCCAGCACTGGGACTGTGTGTGCATGTACCATGCCTGGCATTTTACCTAGGTGTGGGGATATTAGCTCAGGTCTTCCTGTTTTCACAGCAATCACCTTACTTGCTGTTGCATCCCCCCAGATTCCTTAAAAGTCAGTCCTTTAAAAGTTGGTGACAGAGGTACAACTAAAGGGTTAATGGCAAATTATTTTTCTCCACAGTTAATTTTAACTTACAAGCTAAATACCTACATTCTGGAGTCGGTGCATTTTAGCGCAAAATCTTTAATAGTTTAAAATGATGTGTATGGTACCCAGCGACACACTGAAGCGGTGACAGAAAAGTGCATTTTAACCCAGAGCATCATGTGATGAAACAGCTTTGTGTAGATTTACCTTTAGAAAGCTTAAAACTCAAACCACAGACGTTGTCATAGTTGGTTGGGATTTTTTTTTTTTTTTTTGGTGACTTTGATCCTTCTTGTCATTTACAGCAATTATGCTTTATTACTGTTCAACTAACTGTGTTAATTAAATCATTAATTTAATTTTTTGAATTAATTTCAATTAATGTTTGGGAAATACAAATGTTTGGGGAAAAAATAAGCCAGAGATTCTATGTAGATGTGTCTATCAGGCGGCTTTGTCTTCTCCCACTGTGGTGTTTGTGTGTGTTTTGTTTAGGGGGATTCAGGGAAGGGGCTTCTTTCTCTCTTCCTTCCTTTCTTTCTTTCTTTTCTTCTTTCTTTCTTTCTTTCTTTCTTTCTTTCTTTCTTTCTTTCTTTCTTTCTTCATTTAAGAACACTACTAGGTAAGAGTACTATATCATTTAGTCATAACTATTGACATTTTTAGGACATTTATTCTTCTAGGGATTTGGAGGTGGGTATGGTACACATGTGTTGGTATGTGCATGTATGTGTGGAGTACACATGTATGTGTTCCTTCCTGTGGAGGCCAAAGGTTGACTCTGAGTGTTTTCTTCCAAGGTTTACCTCCTTAGTTTTTGAAGCAAGGTTTTTCCTGATCCAGCTGGCTGGAATGAACGGATGGTTAGTGAACTCCAGGGACCCACCTACCTCTGTCTGCCTGTTACACTGATTGTAGGTGTATGCTACCATGCCTCACTTTTCACATGGGTGCTGGGATTCAAAGGTGGGTCCTTATGATTGTGTGTCAAGCATTTTACCAATTGAGCCATTGTGCTAGTCTATGAAGTGGTATGTTTTAGTGTCAACTCTGTGCCATTCCATGTAGGTTAATGTCCTATCCACTTTTACAGATAGATATCAAACTTGCCCTTGATTCTGTTACAATTCTTTTTCCTGTCTGTTCCTACATAGCACCCCAGAACCCTTTATATTCATTTGGTAAGTTCTTATCAGATGTAATGTATTATAAATTATTTAAAATTCAAAGCAGTATGAACAAAATAATTTTGACATCTTTAAAGAGGATACTACTTATTTCGAGCTAGGCAAATAAGAAAATGGGGTATGTCTGCTTTGAATGGGATTGGAAAAAATTAATAAAAACTTCAAAACTGGATTGAGGAGCGATTTAAGCAGAAGGGATATTAGAAAATGAAGCCTTTAAAAATCCACAAAATGAAAGAGCACATTGGTAGAACATCTCAGAAACTCAGCTAGAGTCCTTTTTCTATACACTGAAAACATGTCCAGTTATGACATTAGTAGATGATTACACTTACTGTGAGTATGTGGAATTTAATGCTCTGATCTTAAGTTAGTCCTAAATTCAAGAGAATTCCTATCTCTCCTTCTGCAAGAAATGGCTGACTTTTATGTGAGTTGGAGACAGTGCACAGTGCTTGGCATAAACTGCCTCACGTAAGACTCACTTGACTCCAGGAGGGAGACACTACCAAGCACCTCTGTATCACAGAAGAGGGAATAGAAACTTGTCAAAGTGAAATAACTTGGTCTAGTTCCATAGCCAGTGAGGGATGATTCCAGCATTCAAATCCAGAAACTGATGGTGGCACCCTTCCCTCTTAGGGCAAAGGTATAAGAGCCCCCGACTCCCAAAGGTAGAGAGCCTTTGGAAGAACTAAAGAGATCAAAGACCTTGATTTTAAGGAAGCCATCTGAGGCTGACTTGAGAAGTAGAGCATGTCATACTTCTCAGGTGCAATTCCAAACAAAGGAAGCCGCGAACGTGTGATGATCCCGAGACTTGTTAAAGGGAGGGAAACTAGTCTGAAATTCAGTCCTTTGAGATATAAAATGTTCTGGAGACACGGAAATTCATAAAATGAACTTGACTGAACAAGGCAGTGTTTGCACTTCTTGGTGACATTAATTTATCATCTTGCAATATCTACAGTTTCGGGTCAATACGAGTTGTAGAAATAGCTTGTGCACTCCCTCCCTCCTCTCTTCTTCTTCTTTTCTCCTTCTCCTTCTCCTTCTCCTTCTCCTTCTCCTTCTCCTTCTCCTTCTCCTTCTCCTTCTCCTTCTCCTTCTCCTTCTCCTTCCTTCTCCTTCTCCTTCTCCTTCTCCTTCTCCTTCTCCTTCTCCTTCTCCTTCTCCTTCTCCTTCTTCTTCTTCTTCTTCTTCTTCTTCTTCTTCTTCTTCTTCCTCTTCTTCCTCTTCCTCCTTCTTCCTCTCTCTCTCTCTCTCTCTCTCTCTCTCTCTCTCTCTCTCTCTCTTTCTCTGTCTCTTTCCCTCTTTCTCTCCACCTCTTTCTCCCTCTCTCCCTTCTTCTTGTTCCTTTAGCATATGGAAGTATGTATACTGTATGAACATATATATTTGCATGTCTGTATGGGTATATGCACATGTATGCTCATAGGTGTGAGGCTAGGGCTTCATACTGGGTGTCTTCTTCAGTCACTGTATAACTTATTCATTGAGACAGACTCTCAATTGAACCCAGAGTTTGCCACTACTACTTATCTGACTAGCTTGCTTGCTCTGGGCTTCCCATGTCTACACCTCACTTGCACTGGGACTATAGGCAGGCTCCAAGCCCATGGGGCTGTTAGATGGGTATGGAGAATCCAATCTTCAGTCTTTCCCTGGCTATCTTTCCAATCCCCTTTTTTTAGCGCATGCTCGGTAACGCAATGTGTATCATACCGGTGTTAACCTGTGTTTTCTACATTTTTCTCTCTCAGGGAATATATTTGTGGTGAGTTTAGCTGTTGCAGACCTCGTGGTGGCTATTTACCCCTATCCCTTGGTGCTGACATCTATCCTTAACAATGGATGGAATCTAGGATACCTGCACTGTCAAATCAGTGCATTTCTGATAGGCTTGAGTGTCATCGGCTCCATATTCAACATCACCGGGATCGCTATGAACCGTTACTGCTACATTTGCCACAGTCTCAAGTATGAAAAAATATACAGTAACAAGAACTCCCTTTGCTACGTGTTCCTGATATGGATGCTGACACTCATCGCCATCATGCCCAACCTGCAAACAGGAACTCTTCAGTATGATCCTCGGATCTACTCCTGTACCTTCACCCAGTCTGTCAGCTCGGCGTACACGATAGCCGTGGTGGTTTTCCATTTCATAGTGCCTATGATTATTGTCATCTTCTGCTACCTAAGGATATGGATCCTGGTTCTTCAGGTCAGACGGAGGGTGAAACCCGACAACAAACCCAAACTGAAGCCCCAGGACTTCAGGAACTTTGTCACCATGTTCGTAGTTTTTGTACTTTTTGCCATTTGTTGGGCTCCACTCAATTTCATAGGTCTTATTGTGGCCTCAGACCCTGCTGTCATGGGCCCCAGGATCCCAGAGTGGCTGTTCGTGGCTAGTTACTACCTGGCGTATTTCAACAGCTGCCTCAACGCAATTATATATGGACTACTGAACCAAAATTTCAGAAAGGAATACAAAAAGATTATCGTCTCATTGTGCACAGCCAAGATGTTCTTTGTGGACAGTTCAAATGATGAAGCAGATAAGATTAAATGTAAGCCCTCTCCACCAATAATCAATAATAATTTAGTAAAGGTGGACTCTGTGTAAAAAGCCAGTGGTGCCAGTGTATTATCCATACTGGTTGGGGTCTTACTGCTTTTTCCTGTTTGCTTTCTCTTGTCTAGAAATCAATCTTTCCAACTTGAAGCTCTTTAGGGTTGCCTACATGGTGTTGGAAAGGACCTCCTGTCTGCCCCGAAATCAGATCTCCAGTATTGAAAGGAATTCTGAACACACAGAGACATGTTAAATAAACAACGTGTATCAGCAGAGGAAGACTATGTGCAGACTCTCTCATCTCTGGGGCAACCAGGTCTTGGGTGCCCACACTTAGCATTACAATACATAGTGACAGACCAAACCTGAACAAAATGTGGAATGAACTCAAGACAAGAGAGACATATGACATCTTTCTTTTGTTGGAAATGAGTGATAAAGAGTGTTCATTCTTACCTATGGCTGAATTAAAATAGTCAGAAAAATTTAACCTGTGTTGAACATGGACATATCTCTTCTTATTGGCCCCCTAAACAATGCAGCATAATGCACTAAACATTAAATGTAACCCAGCAATGATTTAAATCCGTGCATGTGTGAAGCTATTTATTTGTTATGTACAAATACTGCCTTGTTTTTCTCTATGTTATTTGAGCATCTTCACAATTTCATATTCTTGGTGCCAGGGATCCTGGAACTAGTCCACAGCAGATACTGAGGGATGGCTATAATCTCTTCCTCCTCACATCTTCAAAAATTTCTCTAGCAGGAAAAGAAAAATAAGTGTGTTTATTTGTAAATGAGTAAGAGAAGCAAAAATGAGAAGTGAGGTAAGAGACTGTCACTACAGAGCAGAAAGCATAGATGGAATCTACAAATGGCTCCACAGTATAGAAAACCCAAAGCCACCAGAGCGCACCATTGGCTGCTGGTTTCCCAGTATTGGGTGGCTCCATCTATCACCCACGTATCTGACACTCTGAACTGTGTTGCATGTACCAGCTGGCAAAGAACTACCACACCACAAGGTTTTATTCAGCTGTGAGTGTGAAGGCAATGGCTACAGACATTGTTTTATTCAACTTTATTAGTTATTTAGCCTAGTGTGGTTTCTTCATTACTTTGAATTTCTCTTGATCAACTGAATTATCTACACAATTCTTTTAAAAATAAAGGGATCAGGAGAACTTGGGCACAGCACTGCATGAGCCCTAGATCAGTGGTCTGATTGGAGGAGAAAGAGTTTAAACCAAAGAGCTCTTGTTTGACAGAAGGTGCGAAACCAATACTCTATAGTAATTCATTTCAGTGTTTGTTTGCTCCAATAAGATTTTATGTCTTGGGGCAAAACCAAACTGTGTTTGACAGACTCAGGTTATATACATGCTGACTGTATGTTATCCCAGGGGTCTGCTAGGGACTACTGTGGTGGATGTTCCAATCAATGGTTTGCTACAAATCACAGGTAATGTTTTCCTGTATTATAGAGACTTATAACAAAACTGTTACAGGCATAAGTTGGTGGCTGTGACCATACACACAGATACAGATATAGATACACACACACACACACACACACACACACACATACACACACACACACACAAATGCTGGAGTGCACAAACATAGACGCACACAGACAGACATACACACATGCAGGGGAAAGACAGGGGGGCGTACATATGCATGCATTCACACACACATACACACAGGTAATGATTACAGTTTGATAAATTTGCTGTTACCTGCATATCTAAATAGAATTTCTCTGGAAAATTAGAGATAATCAGACGAAATTCCTCAATGACTGTTTTCACCAGGGAAATTTAGAAAATATTTAATTATGTCACAGGGTGTTGTTGGGGTATTTATACCCAAGATTTTTTTTTTAAGATCTTTCACACTTTGTTTTTAATTATGTGGATGTGTGTTCTGTGTGGCTGTATGTGCACACAATTCAGGTATCTTTGAAGGATGGAGAAGCTGAATTCCCCTGAAGCAGAAGATACAGGCAGCTGAAAGTCATGTGACCTAGGTACTGGAAACCAGACTGAAGTTCACTGCCAGAAAAGAGCAGGGTTTGGTTCTGAAGCAGAAGCCAGAGGCCTCAAGCCAGCCCAGTGACCCATGGCAACGAATGTTTACCAGACTCAGGCCAGCCCAGTGACCCGTGGCAATGAACATTTATCAGAAAAGCTGCTTGGGCACAGCACAGCTTTCATGGAGAAATTTTTTATTTTGTGTTTTCTTTTGGGGAGTTACCAGGGCAGAGAGTGCATATGGAGGGATGGGGAGATGAGTGGGACTGGGGTATAGGATGTGAAATTCTTAAAGAAAACAATAAAATGTTTTTTTAAAGACACACACACACACACACACACACACACACACACACACACAAAGAATTGCACGTTCTTAGCTCTTAACTGCTTAGCTGTCTCTCCAGCTCCTATAAGCACAAATTTTATCTTCAGAATGTTACCAAATCTTTTTATATCCAAAACTTCTATTTCTTATCCAAATGAAATTTAAATGGTGAAAATAATATTTGACATAATATTCTAAAGTCGAAACATATCACAAATTCTATATTAACATCACATTCTGAACAATTGAGTTAACTGATAACTCCACACTACACCTGTCTGAATTGTCATTTGCTTAGAAATGATTTGTAAGTTCATTTTGTCAATTGCATGTGTGTTACCAAACATGTACATGTGTATGTCTGTAAATACTTTACATGTTTAAGCAATGGCATTTTTACACAATATATCTTCAGACTTTATGTATTCTTGGAGGATATCAGATAGGGTAATCAATTTTAAGTATTAAACTCATAATTGCTTATTGAATGAGCACACTCATTCTGAACGTTATAGTAAATAATAGCTTTGATTATCTTTTGGACTACCTCTGATGCTGTCACCAAATATTTCACTATAAATAACCAAACTTATTTGGAATGTAGTAGGTATATTTTAAGTCAGTTTAAAACACCCAATCATTATGTATTATGAGTTTCCTGAGCATAATAATCTTGTCTGTGTGTGCCTATGTGTGTTGGTGTGTAGTGTGTATATATGTATATATGTGCTGTGTATGTTGAGGTATGTGTGTGTGTGGTGTTTGCGTATGTGTATATATATATGGTGTGTGTGTGTTGGTGTGATGTGCATGTGTGTTGTGTTTGTGTGTGTGTGATGTGTTTATGTGTTGTGTTTGTGTGTGTGTGAAATATATGTTGAGGTATGTGTGTGGAGGTGTTTTTGTATGTGTGTGTATACGGTGTGTTGGTGTGGTGTGTGTGTGTATGTGTGTGTGTGTGTGTGTGTGTGTGTGTGTGTGTGTGTTAGTGAGGATTAAATCTGGAGCCTTGCAAATTTTAGGCAAACACAGAGTAGCTATATTCCCAACCCCTTTTTCCTTGTTATTTTGGTAGAGTTTCATCACTGAACTGCCCAAATTGGACCTAAACTTACTATACAGCCCATGAAGGCTTTGAACTTGTGGATCCTTCAGGGGTTACGCACCAGCACCACCACGACCCTTTCATTGTATAATAATCTTTAAGCAACTTTTTCCCTTAAAAAATACTTCTCAAATTTTCTTCCTCTAGCCTACTTTTTCATTTTTTGACTTTTATGTTTGAGAACAAAGCAGCTTCAAATTGCAAATGATCCCTTCAGAGGGAAAATCACTGTAGTCTCTACAGTTCTTGGCTATCGGTCACAGGCATTTTGAAATCCATGGCTGTGTGTTCCTGAAAATTTACACAATACATGCAAGTGGTTTTATTTGTTATCAATATTTACTACAGATAATGATAACAATAAGTTACTAAATGAGTGTTTATTTTATCAAAGGAAAAAAGGTTAGTGGTAAAACAAAATTTCAAGTATAAAGCCAACAGGAAAAAAATATTAAATTAAATTCTATATGTGAGATACAAGCCTAATAACAAACTAAAGAATGTTAAGAAATCTTTTTGGTCATCAAGTTCCCAACATATTGGGACATAACCTAATAGAATGAACTTATACTTTTCTAGAAACAGAAGGAAATGGACCAAATCATGAAAATTTAAACCATGTATTAAAGTGTGAAGCAAAAATTGCAGAATTCACTATGGAACGATTATAAAAAATAAATATATAAAAATCATTAACCTCAATCATAGATTGTATTTTTCATTTCTGAGACAGAAACATTATAAATGAATAAAAAATAATGTATTTTACTGTTAGAAAGTTTAATGCAAGAGAAATTATTTAGATAGTTAGATATTATTTAGGTATGCTTACATGATCAGATCGTATGTATCATCCAGTTAACTGCTTTTTGTTTAATTTTTAATGTTGGTGATGTTGAGTGATGTGAACAGTTTCTACAGCTTTGAAGGGTCAAGGACTATTTGTATGCTGGGCTATGTTGTTAATAATGATAAAATAATGGAACACTTGTAGGAAATGATACCTTTATTTCTCAGTTCAGGGAGTCTACAAATACAATGCTTGTTCATTACTGTTGCTTTGGACACCAGACACTGGGCGTGTCTTTCTTGTGTCAATCTGGTGCTCTAGTTCCTGATAGAACTCTCACTTTTCAGTGTTTGGTGTAAATCTATCTAATTTAGTAATATGAAGTGAAGAAACTGTTTTGAATAAAACAAAACTAGAGGTGCCTTTTATTTCTGTGATGATCAGCAACCCTCCTAAAACTCTTGAGGTTTGGTACACCAAGGACCAAATGCCAGAAGAGCCTCAACGCTTATCATGCAGGTCTAAGAACCATGTTAACAAGTGGATTCGCATTGTAGGGAATTATTAGTAGAGTTTCTTCATTAACTCTGTGGCCACTGAGCTAAAGGGGCCGTGTTTACTTCAACAATGTTCAGCTCATTCAAAGTACTTCAATATACAATGTTAACCTGAGTTTGGTTACTATTTTATTTTGAATAAAACCTTAAGACATTTGGATTTTTAATACTGAATTTATATTTCTGAAAATACATCCATTATCTAGTTGCATGTTGTCGCTACTTTTTACTTCGTCATGTACCCTGTCACTGGCAAGGATGAGTTACCGTGAAATCTTGGAGGGCCTATGCTTTGTTTTGATAAAAGTTATATGTGTAAGTTTGTGTGAATACATATATAAAGATGAATATGATTTCTTGTTACGTTCAAGTGTTCTGTTTATCTTCTATTATTTGCTAGCAGTTAAAAGTTGGCTAACAATGGAGGGTGTTTCAAACATTGTTTTAACTACGTGCCTGAATGTGGACCACAAACCTGAATTTCTGGTTTGGTTTAACACACACACACACACACACACAACCTATATATCTTCATGTATTCATGCCCATCATAGAAAGGAATTCAGTTCAGTCGAACATTGCTTGTTCCATCACAATACATGTTCAAAGCAAACTATATTCTATTACAAGGCCAGACTCATTATAGTATTTCACAGATATGTGAAGAATATTTCCAATTTAGTATAGGGAACTTGATGGAGTCCTTTATTTCTTGAAACTGAGAAGACAAAAGTCAGCCTATCGTTTATACTTTTGCATGTTCAGGTGACAGAATCATAAAAGGGACCTTAGAGCCCATGTTCAGATTAATCACTCCATTTTACAGACTGTGAAATTAGATTTATCAAAATTTACACGCCTGGCTAACAATCTACTGAAGTGAATGGAAGAATGAAACAGAACCATGACCCCTGAATTCAGTGAAAATTTAGAAACTATAATTATTTCAAATACTTTATTTTCAGAAACAGTCTTTTGAAAGAATAAACTATGTCGAACCCTGCTCCAGATGGAGTCCCACAAAGTCTCCGGCTTGGCCAAGGATAGGGTGCAAACAACAGTCTCTGTCGCTGTCACTGCCCCTGCCCGCGGGTGGTCCAGGGTAGGGTGTCAGCAGGGAAGATCCGCTGCTGCCTGTCGCCCTCTCTGCAGCAGAGAGAGAACTCCAAAGGCTCCAGCTCTTCTGAAGTGTTACAGCTCTTTGCTAAGCCGGGAAGTGCTGGCTAGGTAGCAGGGAAAGAGAGCAGATCTCTTGCCCAGTGTTAACAGTTCTGGAGCTGGTGAGAACCCCCTCCCCCGCCCCCACCAAGCTAGCTGGCGAAGAGGGGAGGGTCCACACGACAGAAGCTCTTGAACAACATGGGATAATTCTTGCACGTCTTTTACTTCTCAATTAAGCTATATATATATAGTTTGGGGTGGGTGAAGGTTTTAGCAGCAGGTAATCCCATTGACTCAGTCTGAGATTTTGGGGATGCCACATATGCATGTGAGGAGAGCCTGGGGCACTATTCCTAGTGACCCGATGGTCATAGACCTCTCTCTGTGGGAGGGGCTGTGAAGGGCGGAAGCTGAGAGAGCCAGGGGCCCAGGAACAGAACTGAATGCCTTCTGTCCCAGTGGGTCTCTGGGGTTCAAAAGCTCATTCAACCAGGCGCCTGGCAGTCTCTCATAGTTCAGCGCCCCACAAAACTTCCTACTAAGTGACCAGTAGTCGTAACTTATAGAAACATAGTTTTGTATTTTAATATTAAAAAAAACCCACCAACATTTTAATAATAGTCAAGACATGGGATTGATAATCAGGCTAAATACTGATATAATTTTTGCTGTCCTCAGAAATCATTCATCAGCTTCTTGTCACAGCATGAGTAGGAACAGCCGGGAAAATAAAGGACCCCATACTAACTGGTTTTATGTCAACTTGACATAAGCTAGGGTCAATTCAGAAAATACCTCTATAAGATCAGGCTGCATGGAAGCCTATGGGGAATTTTCGTAGGTAGTGATAGATATGGGAGGACCCAGCCCACTGTGGGTGGTGTCATCCCTAGGCTAGTGGTCCTGGGTTTTATAAGACAGCAGACTGAGGAAGTCATGAGGAGCAAGCAGTAAGCAATATTCTTTGATGGTCTTTGCAGCAACCCCTGCCTTTAGGTTTCTGCTTTTGTTTGTTTGTTTGTTTGTTTGTTTTTGTTGTTGCTGTTGTTTTTTGAGACAGGGTTTCTCTGTGTAGCCCTGGCTGTCCTGGAACTCACTCGAACTCAGGCTGGCCTCGAACTCAGAAATCCGCCTGCCTCTGCCTCCCAAGTGCTGGAATTAAAGGCTTGCACCACCACCGCCCGGCATTTCTGCTCTTTCTAAGTTCCTGCCCTGATTTTCTTCAATAATGGACTATGACACAGATATGTAAGCAAAATAAGCCTTTTCCTCCCCCACTTGCCTTTGCTTACCATGTTTTATCATAATGATAGTAACCCTAACAAGGACATACTCCAAAAGGCATTGGGTGAATCTTGACCCTACATGTCTGATCTCTGCTTATGAGAGAATAATAGACACCTTTATGAGATAGACACTTGTCAGCAGGTCCTCTATGAAGTATTATGATGCTCTCATTGCTTAGCCCCTAATTCTCAGACAGATAGGAAGCATATAGTAATGTTTTTGCTAACCTATTAATGATAAAACCTCAATTACTGCAGAAAAAAATCCAAAGATGAAATGAAAAACATGGACTTCAATAGTTACAAGAGAAAGGAATATAGAAGGAGATTGGTATCCTACACAAACATACACTTAATGTCTTATGAAGCAATACAATTGTATACGTCAACGCTTACAAGGACTACAGTCAAGGGAGACTGCTGGGAAATAAAATTTTCTGGACATGACAGGGCTCTTCTCTCATTAACTCACAGTAGCTGTGGTTGTCTGCATAAGACCTGCACAAGATCGAGCTGTTACTGGCTCATGAGGCTCCACTCCTTGCTGAGAAGCTATTTTAGCAACTGATGGTCACAGGAGGAGGAAGAGTTAAGTATTTTTTTTTTTTATTCATGAGACCCATGGTCAGTTGTCCATGCTCCAGTAGACAGATGCCACCTCACTCTCATGAGCATCTGGGCACCACTAGCTGAATCTAGGGTAAAAATGCAGGAGACATGAAAGTGGAAGACAATGTTTGAGGAGGTCTTGGAGGAGCTGGGGGTGCAGGGAGCAGGTATAAATGCTCTCAATACATTGCATTCATCTATAAAGTTATTAAAGAATACATTACAAATTTAAACTTCTTTATGAAATCTGAAAAGAAATCAGCTTCAGCATATGTGTCCAATTAAATTTTAGTGACAAAAGTTGAGATTTCTCTGAGCAGCCAGGTGACTTTCAGGGAAGCTTATTGAAAAGTGTTCTAGCTTGATATTTAAAGTCCTATAATTACCCACCCCTTTCATTTTCACATTTCAGATAGATTTTTCCAGAACACCAATCCTATTGTTCCTAATGGAGTGACTCAGGGCAAACACCTTTCTGTTGTTCAGCTTTCTGACCCACAATCACTGAATATTTTCCCATTTGCTAATGTCTTTATTAATTTTTGCTGTGTAAAACAGTTTTTAGATTCCAGAAATTTTTATTAAAATCAGGAACAAGATAACACTCTCCACTCTCCCCACTCCTATTAAATATACTACATGAAGAATTAACTACCGCCATAAGAGAAAAGAAAGAAATTAAATGGATGCCAATAGGAAAAGAGGAAGTAAAATTATCTCTGTTTTCAGATGACATGATACTCTATATAAGAGGTTCTAAAAGTTTCATAAGAAAAGTTCTAGAATCAATCAATCAATGTCTTCAACAGTGACAGGACAGAAAATCAAGTTACAAAAATCAGTAGACTTCCTATATACCAATAACGCGTGCTGAGAGTGAAAGATTGTGGAAATATTTCCATTTACAATAGCATTTAAAATTGTAAATATCTAGGAATAAATATAACTAAAAAAATGAAAGAACTATACAATATAAACTTTAAATCTCTGTAGGGGAAATGTGGAGACAGAAACTGGAAAATGGAAACACCTCCCATGCTCATTGACTGGTGAAATCAATATTGTAAAAATGACCATCCTACCAAAACCAATGTACATATTTAATGCAATTCCAATCAAAATGCACACAATAGTCTATTGATATTTTCTTATTTTTGAGATTATAATAAAATTACATAATTTCTTTCTTTCATTTGTCTCCTCCAAACCCTCCCATGTACCCCTTTTCTCTTTCAAATTCATGATATCTTTTTCTGAAATTGTTGCTACATACATACACAATTACAACAAGACATCAGATAGTTTCAAATTGCAATATGGTATACATTTTCTCTTTTTTTTTCTTCACGAGGCTTATTTTCAAATGTTCAGGTAAGCTTGCTTTCTTCTTTTAAAAAAAGATTTTTAATTATTTTGTGTGTGGGGGGGGGGTTGCCTGCATGTATATTTGTGCTTCATATGTATACAATATTCTCAGAGGCTGGAGAAGGAGATCAGATCCCCTTGATCTAGACTTATAGGTAGTTGTAAGTCAATATGTATGCACTAGTGGTGGAGGTGGAAGCTGAAAATGAGTCTACAGAGCACCACTTTACTTTCCTGGAATAAACACAGATTGGCTATTCCCCCTTCCTGAGGTTTTGGCTTTGAGTCCAGGCATTGTGCATACCCATCTATAATAAGTTACATCCATATCCCTTAACTTGGGCTTTTTGTATATTCTAAGGTTCAGTTTGTTAATACACTTTTACTGTATTAATAACTTTGCTTTGGAGAAACCACATTTTTCTTTTTTTATGTCTATTATTTTAATGTTTAATATGTGTCTGTGTGAGCACATAAGATGCATGTGGGCAATGTTCTCAGAGGCTAGCTGGAGTTTGTGAGCTGCTTGACATGGCTACTGAGAATTGAACTCAGGTCCTCTGGAAGAACAGTAAGTGCTCCTGAGTACCAAGTCATCTCTCCAGCCCTGCTTTACAAATTCTCTGTGCCCCTGTCTCTTTGTCTCTGTTCCTGTCCCTCCTCCCCCACCTCTCTTGTTTCACTTTATAGCTCAGGCTGTCCTGGAATTCCTTCTGTAAATTAGGCTGATCACTCAAACTCACAACAACTCAATTGCTGCTGCCTCTAAAGTGCTGGGATTAAAGGCATGTGCCATTACACTTAACTAACCTTAAAAAGTTTGAAGACCCCCAAACTCGGGAACTCAAGTGTCAGGAAGTCACAGCCACCCAAAAATCACAAGACACCGTACCTGGATGCAATCAGCAGAGGTTTATTAGGGAGAGTTGGCAGGCCAAGGTCAATTTGTTTGCTCACACAGGAGCTGAATTGACAAAAGACTAGCAAGTTGAGGGGCTTTTTGAAGGGGAAAACCACAAACCAGGGGAGTGAGGAGGGGGTGAAAGGTTGCTAAGGAAATATAACACAAACAGCGGAGAATTCCAGAGGAACCCAACCTAAGTGATTCAGTATCATGTGAAAAACACTCTGTATACTCATTCTTCTCAAAAATGTGGTCTTGCCCTGTCACTTGCTCAACTATTTCTCAGTAGTTGCCCTGGCATCGTGGTTACTAGTTTCTCAGCCCTACCTAGATGACTTGCATTTTTCTTTGTGGTCAGGAATGTGTCTTTCTGCTTTGGGCCTTCCCCACCTACAGGTGGGTTCTCTTCCCTGAGGTTTAAGGAATGTAGCAAGTGTCCTCTGACTCAGGGATAATGTACCCCTCCCAGGATGTGGAATGTATCCCGGGGCAGTGAAGGCCCAAAGTCTTACATTCAGTTCCACTTCCTTGGACTAGTGAACCTGCATTTTTTTTCCTCAGGTCTAGGGGTCATAAAAACTTTCTATATTTTTCATGTCCTTTAAAGAAAAGTCTAAAGAAAAGCCTGTATATGTATTTTATAAAATGATCTTTATAATTTTTCACTCTACAAGTTCTTTACTAACATTGGTATAAGATCCATATTCTTTCTTCTTTAAATGTGTGACAGAACTCAACCAACAAAGCTATCTGGGCCTATGGTTTTCTTTGTGGTATGAGATTTATCTGATTTAAAGTTTCATAAAAGATAGAGAGTTGTTAAATTTATTACCAGGATGTTTGTATATTTTCTTGTTATTTTAATGACCATAGGATATATATTTATATCAAATTTTTAACTTTTAAACTATTTTAAAGTAAAAATTACATCACTCCTTTATCCTCCCTTCAACCCCTCCCAAGTCTCTTCTTTATAACTCCTTTGACTCAAATTGCCAATTCCTAATATTAATTTGTGTAGTTGGTTTTTTTGCCTTTTAGTGTATGTGCATGTGTTTGTATGTGTGTGTTTGTGTATGTGTGCATATGTATCTGTGTGAAGATCAAGGACAAGGTATGTGTAGGTATATATATGTGTATGTGTATCTATTTGTGTGTGTCTGTATGTATGTGTATATGTGTGTGTTTGTGTGAATGTGGAGTGAGTGTGTTTGTGTGTACATATGTAAGTGTGCCTGTGTGTATATGTATATGTGTATGTGTGTGTTTGTGAATGTGGAGTGAGTGTGTATGTGTGTTTGTGTATGTGTATGTGGAGTAAAGGTGTATATGTGTGAGTATGTGTGTGTTTGTGTGTGTGTATGTGGAGTGTATATGTGGAGTGTGTATATGTGTGTTTGTGTGTATGTGTATGTGGAGTGAGTATGTGGTATGTGTGTATGCGTGTGTGTATGTATGTGGAGTGTGTGTGTGTTTATGTGTGTACGTGGAGTGAGTGTGTCTATGTGTGTTTATGTGTATGTGAAGAAAGCATATATATGTGTGTATGTGTGTGCTTGTGTGTGCATGTGGAGTGTGTCTATATTTATGTGTATATGGAGTAAGCATGTATATGTGTGCATGTGTGTGCTTGTGTGTGTGTGTGTGTGTGTGGAGTGTGTGTGTGTGTTTATGTGTATGTGGAGTAAGCATGTATATGTGTGCATGTGTGTGCTTCTGTGTGTATATGTGGAGTATCTGTATATGTAGAGTGTGTATGTAGTGTGTGTTTATGTGTGTGTTTGTGTGTATGTGTATGTGTAGTTAGTATGTGGTATGTGTGTATGTGTATGTATGTATGTGGAGTGTGTGTGTGTTTATGTGGAGTGAGCGTGTATGTGTGTTTTTATTTGTGTATCTGGAGTGAGTGTGTGTGTGTGTGTGTTTGTGTATGTGTAGTGAGTGTATGTGTGTGTTGATCAGAGGACAATGCTGGTGACAGTCTTCATCTGCCATCTCCTGTTTTTCTGTGTGTGTGCCAGACAAGCTCACCTCTTCTTACCCAGGTGCTGGAAGTCCAGACATGTGTACTGCTGTGTCTGCTCTTTGTATCAATTCTGGGGATCTGAACCTGATTTATCAGGTTTTAGTGACAAGCACTTTGCTCTCTGACCCCCATTTATTCTTGACCATTCTTACAAGGTTTTGTCAAATTTGGGAGCATTTTATTTCCTTAAAAAACACTTTCTTGACTATTGAATTTTTCTATTTTCTATTTGTTTGTATTTCATTAATCTCTTGAGTTTACTATTGATTTTCTTTTTTTTTTTTTCTTTTTTTTTAAATTGAGACACAGTCTTACTCTGCAGCACAGGATTACTATTGTCCAGGCTGGCCTTTAATTCATGGAAATTCCAGTCTCTGCTTTCATCATACCATAACTAGAGTTACACCCAATGCTGACTTTACTCTCTGCATGTTTTAGACAGAGTGGGACTTATTCACATTCCTGTCTCTGTGACAAAATACCACGAGAAGAGCAGCTTAGGGAGGAAGGGTTTATTCACGGTCACAGCTCAAGGTTACAGTCCATTCAGTCCATCATGTCAGGAAAGATGTAGAGGGGAAGCATGAGGTCATCTGTAATCCACAATCCAAACAGTGATGAGCACTCATACTCAGCTCATTTTCTTCTCTTGATACAGTGCAGGATCCCAGCTCAGGGAACGGTGTCCACAGAAGATGTCTCTTCCCAAACCAGTTTACACAATCCAGATGATACCCTACAGTCCTGCCCCATAGGCTCATCTTTTAGAAGACTTGACAACTCATCAAGTTGACAGTTGAGATTAACCATCCCAGAGAAAAAGGTGAAAACAGAAAAATAGATCAAAGTCTATTCAAATAGACATGAAAACGTAAATCTTTAATGTTCAAAATTTTGCCAGAATATTAGTTAGTGCTTCTATTGCTGTGAAGAGACCCCATGATTACAGCAACTCTTATAAGAAAACATTAAATTGTGACTGGTTATATAGTTCAGGGGTTTAGCTAGTTGCCATTATGACAGGAAGCATGGTTGGACAAAGGCAGACATAGTGTTGGAGAGGTAGCCAAGAGTGCTATACCCAGATAAGCAGAAAGCAGGAAGAGAATAAGTCACTGGGCCTGGCTTGAGCATCTAAGAACTCAAAGCTCAACTCCAGTGACAGTTCCACCAAGGCCACACCCACTCAACAAGGCCACACCCATACCAGCAAGGCCACATCTACCTGCTCCAAAAGGCCACAGCTCCTAAAAATTCTACGCCTTATGAGCCTATGGGAGCCATTTTTATTCAAACCATCACAGTCAGTAAAGTAGAATAGAGAACTTAAAATAGTAACATGTATAAAGAAGAATTTAGTGTAGACTTTCAGTGGTGTTTTCTTCTAGGGATAAACATTCTTTCTTTATTGTGTGCAACTCTATCTGTTTACTCAAAGACTAGTTCATGGCCCATATCTTTATTGAGTTTTTCTAAGCCAGACAGACTTAGAATAATCGTTCTTTTAAGAGAAAGAACATTTCTTGATGGGGACATATATCTGGTGCTTCTCTTAGATTCTAGAGCTGACACAATAAATCTCATCAAGGAAGTGGTTCAAACATCTTAGTGTTGCTTTTCTCAGTTCAGGAGTTCAGGCTTAGGTGTCAGCAGGACTGACTTCTTCTGAGACTCTTTACCCACCAACCTTGACTTATAGACAGCTGCCTTCTTTGTGTTCACATGGTTTGGCCCTAGTCTGTTCTCATATGGATGCCAGCCATGGTTGATTAGCATCTAGCATGTCTACCTCATTCATCTTGATTGCCTTCTCCAGTTGAGTTACATTTTGAGGTATCCATGGTCAGAGCCACACGGGCATTCTGAGGGGCTACAGTTTGGTGTGTAGCAGTACTCATTCACATTGCACATCCACATTTCACCTTGCTCTTTGTTTCTATAGGATTTCTAGGTGTTTGCCCTTGATATGATGCTCCCAAAGAAACAATTTAGCAAATAGCCATGGATGTATTAAGAAAGCAATGTACTTAGAGGAAAGTGATTGAGTTTGCTGCTAGTCCTGAATCTGTATATTAAAGCCTGGACATCATTATCCATTCCCTGATGCTAAGACAACCTTCGTTGGACCAGCAGTTCATCAACGCTAACAGCCAGTGATGGCGAGGGTGTGCTCACCAAGGAATCAGCTGAACACGCCAGTGTGCTATTTGGTAAAAAATTACAACCTACCATTAATTGTCAATTTATTTTATGCTCTATATAATTTCTATAAATATATCATCAAGAAGACATATATTTATCTAAGATTGGGTTTCAAGAGCTACTATAAGGAAAAGCTTACAGCATTTTAAAGAAATTATTGTCATATGGATTGCATAGTTATATAACTAATTAATGGCATTAATGGCAGAAGGACTTGTGAAAAGGTCTTAATATTTTGTTATTTACAAATAGCAGTGATAGAATTTGAGTGATAGAAATGAAAAGTAGGCAGGTGAGGGATTAGAGAAAGTCTTCTTGTCACTGTCTTTTGACCTATTTCCCTCTTAACACTATTATTTCTCTTCAGTAACCCACCACATTTAGTTCAGAACTCAGACTGTAGCTTATATAGTCATTCTTTCCCCTTCTACACAGAGTCTGGAGAACATTGTACGAAGTGAAATAAGCCAGGCATGAAAACTACAAATACTGAATGTTCTCACTAATGTGTGAAAAATGAATTAATTTGGTCTTAAGAGGTAGAGGGTAAAATAATGGTCACAAGACTTTGAGCAAGAGAAAGCAGAGGAGGGTGTAGGGAAGTGTTATTTGAGACAATATCAATAGATCAGGAACTAAGCATTCTGTTACACAATATAAGGTAACTTCAGGCATTTACTTATTGTATATTCTAGAAAGGTTTCTGAGTATTTATGACACTAAAATAATTGGTGCAGGAGATGGATATACTAATACCCTGATGTGATGACTAATCTTGGTTGTCATCTGAATACATCTGGGTAGAGAATACCAACTGAAGATTTGCCTTCCTAAGATTACCCTGTAGATTTACTCATGGAACCTTTTCTTGATTGTTAATTGATGTGGGTACACTACAGCTGATATAGTGTCCTCTGTGAGTAGTACTATCCCTAGACAAGTGGTCCTGAGCTGCATGAGAACTGTAGCTCAATGCGTGCCTGTAAGCTAGCTAGTAAGCACTAGTAGAAACCTCCACGGTCTCTACTTCAGTTCCTGCGTCCAGGCTTCTGTCTTGAGTTCCTGCCTTGGCTTTGCTCAATGATGTACTGTAGCCGATAAACCAAACAAGCCCTTTCCTCCCTAAGTGGTTTTTGATCAGTGTTTTAATTGAGCAACAGAGAGGCAAACTAGAACTCCTGATTTTAATCATACATAATGTATGTATGGAAGTATACTAAGTGTCAAAGATAAGAATCTCATTGCCTTAATATATCACAATATATTGAGTGCTGTAATAAAACATATTTAACAAATCCTGGCATGGGTTAATACCTGCCATTTATGTTCATCTCTCTCTCTCTCTCTCTCTCTCTCTCTCTCTCTCTCTC
>JANHMN010000015.1:34378002-34444612 GCA_030674055.1 Rhabdomys pumilio
CACACACACACACACACACACACACACACACACACACACACACACACATGAAAACCTGTGACTAAAGTTTTGAAAGATGAGATAACACTTTTTTCATTTTAACACTTCTCAGTTGCAGAATGTTCTCTCACACATTATCTGAATCAACATCGTGGACTGCACTGATGCAGGTGAGTAGTCACTCCTCTTGACACTGGCAGTCAATGTTCCCACAGAATTGAAACCCAGTCAGTCTTGCTCCTGCTCCTGCTCCTGATCCAGTGCTTTTCCAATAAACTGACTACAAGGAAGATGCATAATTTTCTTAAAGGCGCCATTCTCTTCTAAGGTAAGCGCCTAGGAAATCAATATGTATGGACCATAATGGCTCACACAAAAGAGAAGGCCTCTCCAGGAGCTTTTGGAGGTCAAATTATTTGATTAGGAATTTTCTTCCCAACACCTTGAAAATAAATACACTTTCACCACTTGAGATGCATTTACCCTACTTCACCTCTGTTCATGGAAACTGTAAGGTCATAAAAGAATGTTGGAAGTATTATCAGTGGTTGCTAAGGTTACAAAGAAGACACACTGAGCCGCTGCTGCTGTACATGTCAGGACTCGTCTAAAAAAATCATTAAGACTGATTTTCTTAGTCTAGCCTTTTCAGATAATGAAAGAATTTTAAAAGCATGAATGTTTACATCTATAAATATGTGGAGGTGCTAATAAAAATGTAAGGCAAGAAAAAAATTTTTTTTCTAAGAATTATTATTATTTTTTGTTTGTTTGTTTGTTTTTCGAGACAGGGTTTCTCTGTGTAGCCCTGGCTATCCTGGAATTTACTCTGTAGACCAGGCTGGCCTCGAACTCAGAAATCCGCCTGCCTCTGCCTCCCAAGTGCTGGGATTAAAGGTGTGCCACTACCGCCCAGCTTCTAAGAATTATTGATGAAGCATGTGTTCCATCAATAATTCTTAGAAAGAAAAACTTTTTCTTGTCTTATATTTTTATTAGCACTGCCACCTATTTATAGCAGTCTCAATTAATCTGGACTGACCCCTGAGATCTCTCAAACACTGGACCACCAAAAAGGCAGCATACATCAGCTGATATGAGGCCCCCAAAACGTATACAGAAGAGGACTGCCTGGTGTGTGTTCAATCAGAGATGATGTACCTAACCCTAAAGAGACTGGAGGCCCTAAGGAGTTTAGAGATTAGGTGGGATGGGGGGTGAGGGATGGGGACATCCTTGTGGAGACAAGGGGAGGGGGGAAGAGGAGGTATGGGATGTGGAACAGTTGGAGGGTAGACTTGGAGGGGGATAAAATCTGGAGTATAAAATAAACAAAAAAGAATTATTGATGATAAACATATTAAAGGATGTACTCATTTTAAAGTAACAAAATGCAAAAATCTGTAGCCTGAGAGAGAAAATTTCATCATTTGAAAGCCTCTTTACTTTACTCATTAGTTCATAGTGTATTTGAAACATCTTTTGAGAAGACCAGGGATAGGTTTAATGGGTAAGCAGCTTGCTGTGCATGGCTCAAGGCATGAGACAGGATTTCTAGCACCTTCAAGAAAAAATGGGCGTGGAGACTTATACCTTCCACCTCAGGACTAGAAATAGAAGATGGATTCCTGATGCTTCTGGAGATGTCTGTCTGTCTGCCTGTCTGTCTATCTATCTATCTATCTATCTATCTATCTATCTATCTATCTATCTATCTATCTATCTCTGTCTATCTCTAGAACATCAAGCTCCAGGTTCAGTGAGAAATCTTGTCTCAAGAAACACGGTTGAGACTGGTTAAAGAACTGTGACACTGACCTTTGACCTCTACATGCACCTGCACACACCTGCACATACCACATGTGTACATATACACATACACATTCATACTTAAAAATCTTTTCAGAGAGAGATGTGTTTGGTCCTTTTATGTCATTTAATATAAAGCCCATAATGTTTTTATTTGACTTTAAAACATGAAAACAGAACTCTATTAGGTTTAAAACTGTAAGTTTATAAAAAAACAATAAGAAATATGACAGCATAACTACTCTAAGGTTGATGCTTCAGGGGCAGAAGCAACAAAACCCATTGTATTTTCTTTCTGGCATTCACAATATAATGACAGGATAGAAATGGAGTGTTGTGGCCCAAGCCGCCTCGCCCCACATTAGGTGCCAAAAGTGTTGCAGCCTGAGCCACTCTGCCCCACGCTTGGGGGCCAAAATGTCATAGACCACTCTGTCAGTGTTGGACCCGCACTGCCAAAAGCCTTGGGGGCTAAATTGTTAGAGCCCTCACTGCCCCAAGCTGCTATGGTCCATGGGTTGGGTTTAGCAAGAGAGAGAATCGGGACAGACAGGAGGAATGGAGACCAGACAGTGTGATTCAATCCCATTTATTCTTCAGTCTCTCTTCTTCTCTCCAAGTCCCAAGTCTTGAGTTCCTAGTCCCTAGTGCCTCCAAGTTCCAAGTGCCTAATGTCTAATAATCTTCCAAGTGCCTAATACTAACTTCCAAGTTGTACTGTACTCTTCTGTCTGCCTCTCACCTTTTATATGTCTCACTTCTAAGTCATACCCTTAAGTCTCAGCACTAAATTACACCTTTAAGTCTCACACACCCAAGGGAAAATCTTGGGTATCTAAAGCAAGATGTTATCAGAGTGTGCTCAGCTGTTGTAGGCTATTGTAATCAAGTCTCTTGTCAGGGTATATGGCTCAAGATGGCTGCAAGGATGATAGCCGCCTTCTGTTGGCTCCCCACAATGGAGCAAATGGTTAATATATTAACATTGCGACTTTGTTACCAATATGAAGATAAAACACCATGGGAATCAAGGAAGATTTCAGGAGACATGTCTGAGCCTAGACTCTAAGCAGAAGGGCTGTAATAACTTTTAAAGGCCTCTGTTCACCTAGCACTGGGGAGATATGGACAGGGTGGTTCTCTGCAGTTCATTGGTCAGCTAGTCTTGCTGAATTTATGATTCTGTGAGCTCTATGTTCAATGTGTAACTCTGTCTCTCTTTCTCTATTTCTCTTTCTTTCTTCCCCCTCCCTTCCTCTCTTACTCCCTCCTCCTCCTCCTCCTCCTCCTCCTCCTCCTTCTTCTTCATCTTCATCTTCTTCTTCCTCTCTCTCTCTCTCTCTCTCTCTCTCTCTCTCTCTCACACACACACACACACCAAAGATCTCCCCATAAAAACAGAACCTATGAACCTATGAAACTCCTAGACAAGAAGGTAGGGTGTACATTGCAATTGAGAGGCACAGATAGGATTTGCTAAATAAGACTCAGTTTACTCATTGATAAGGCCAGTAGTTCCTTGACAAAAAGGAATACATGAAACTAAAAAGCTTCTGTGCAGCAAAGGAAACAGTTAAAAGAGTGTAGGTACAGCCTATAGAATGGAAGAAAATCTTCCATTCAACTGAGAATTATACTCTCTGGGATACAGAAACAAATCTCTAAAATAAATCAAAGAACAAAACTCCAAGGAGACAACTCAATGAAAATAAAGAAGAAACAAAGAAGTGGGAGGGAGTGGCTGACAGCGCTTTAGCAAGTGTTAAACATTAGTTATGGGAAATGAAAATGAAGACGTCTGTGCAACTCCATCTCACCCCAGTCAGAATCAAATAATGACAAACACAGGCTGGCTAGGATGTGGGGAAAGAGAAACCACCATTTACTGGTGGTGGGAGTGCAAAGTGGTGCAGCGCAGTGTGGAGATTCCTCAGAAAGCTGGAAACAGAGCTGCATGTGACCCAGGTCTCCACTGCTAGGCATCCAACAAAAGACATCTGAATCCTACCACAGAGACACTTGCTCATCTGTGTTCATGGCTATGATCATTGCACTGGAGAGGAAATAGAACCAGCCTAGATGTCCGTCACTGCCGTCTGGATAATGAGCATGTGGTACATTACACAATGTAATTTTTATCCATCAATAAAGATAAAATTAAGAAACGTGTGTCTAAATGCACTGAACTGAAGAAAGCATATTGAGTTAGGCTGTTGAGGCATAGAAAAGCAAATGCCTCATGCTCCCCCTCAGACGCATGTCTAAGCTTCAAATGTCTAATTTGTAATGTGTGTGTCCATGTGTGCTATAGTAACTGAGTAAATGAATGATGTGTTCATTTTAATAAATAAAACTATTTTATTTATTTTAATATGTTAATAAGTATTCATCGCTTACTGCCTTGGCTCCATTTGTTCTTGTTTACTTAAGGGAGGAAAGACTTGTTTGGTTTACTACAGGTCAAGGAAATACAGTCCTTCTCCACGGGGGAGACAGGACAGGGAGATAGGAAGGCGACCAGCTACATTGAACATTGTGACTCCAGTCAGAGGGCAAAGAATGAGGAGCATTCATGTTCAGCTTGCTTCCTTTTCTTTTCTTTCCTTTCCTTTCCTTTCCTTTCCTTTCCTTTCCTTTCCTTTCCTTTCCTTTCCTTTCCTTCCTCCCTCCCTCCCTCCCTCCCTCCTTCCCTCCCTTCCTTCCTTTCTTTCCAGCAGTCTGAGACCCCAGTTTATGGCCATGCTGCTTACATTTAGGGTAGATCTTCCCACCTTAATTAACCTAATGTAAAAAATAAATCTATCACAAACATATGCAGAGATTTGTCTCCAAGGTGACTCTAGATTCTATCATGTTGGCAACATAAATCATCACCTGTCGTTTGTTCTGCTTCTTGGAGAACTTTATTCTCGCTCTCTCTCTCTCTCTCTCTCTCTCTCTCTCTCTCTCTCTCTCTGTGTGTGTGTGTGTGTGTGTCTGTGTGTGTGTGTGTCTGTGTGTCTGTGTGTGTGAAGAGAGAGAGACAGAAGTAAGGTGTATGAGGACTTTGTATGCACTTGACGCACTGTCAGTGTGTAAAGTATCAACCTGTTTCAGGTTTAGGATTTGTTCCACTTCACAATGTTGTAGGTTAACTATTAAAATTCCTCTCTCTCTCTCTCTCTCTCTCTATATATATATATATATATATATATATATATATATATATATATCTGTCTCTCTGTCTTTTTCTTTCTCTGTCTTTCTCTGTGTGTGCTGAAAACATTTTGAGGTAGCCCATTCAGGGCTGACGGTGTAGCTCTGTTGCAGAACACTGGCTTTATATAACATGTTTACTTTTGCCTATAGTCAAGGTACCGTGTGAAGGAGAGGAACACAGGTAGACTAGGCAAACCAAGGTGATTTCCGATAGGAGAAGGTACAGGAAGGCCTGGGGATGAGTGTCTACATAGAACAAAAGTGGGAAAGCAGAGGACCAAGGGCCTATCATACACCTAATCCAGGGTGTGATGAACAAACTTCCAGCCTCAGGCTTCTTCCAGTGGCTCTCAACCTCCCTAAGGTTACCACCCTTTAATACAGTTCCTCATGTGGTGGTAACCACCAACCAGAGAATTATTTTGTTGCTACTTGATAACTGTGATTTTGCTACTGTTACAAACTGCAGTGTAAATATCTGACATGATATTTATATCAGGATATCTGATATGCAATCTCCCTTAAAGTGGATCTCAGCCCACAGATCGAGAATCATCTATTTCAAAGGTATAAAGCTGTAAAATTTCTTTTCTCCCTGGTTTCCTCTTCTGTCTTTTCTGGTTCTTTAATTCTTCATGCCAGGGAACTAACTTGGCAATCGCCTAGACAACTGCTAGCACTCTTGTGACATAAACAGTACTTCACCATAATGCACTTTTTATGCAATCTCAGAAGTGACATCTCGTTGCCTTTGACATATATTAATTATTCTTCAGGAGTGAACTGTGTAGCTTTCTCTCTACAGGAGAAGATTGCATAATACTTTGAATGCATCGGAGAAAGAATTATTATAAACATTAAAAACCAAATGCCTTGTATATTTCACTGGTATTTTGACTAATTAGTTAGGTAATTAACTATTCTGCAAAGTGTGTGTGTGTCTGTGTGTATGTGTGTGTGTGTGATATGTGGGGTGTGTGTGTGTGTGTGTGTGTGTGTGTGTGTATAATATGTGGTGTGTGTGTGTGCAAATGCCTTGGTGCAGATGTAGAGGCCAGAGGACAACTTGTAGGACTTGGCTCTGTTCTTCCACTATGTGAGTCCTGGAATTGAGGTCAAGTTTTCAGGTCGGGTATTGGGTGTCAGCCCTGTTATTATTTCCAATGTTCGGTAAATTATCCATTTCTGACATGTTTTCAACTGAAAACTCATTGCCATTAATCAAGCCTGTTTCAATGGTCATCGTGTGTTCTCTATCTCTAATTATTACATTAGTAGATTTCTCACCTACTGTCTCAGCTCTCTAAGAGCTTCCCTGGCTCCCACTCCCCACTGCTCATTTTGTTCTTTAATTCCACAGAACAGGCTGTCTGTGGCACACTCTTTATCATTCTGTGTGTCTGACTGCTTCTCCAATGCTAAATGTTCCTGTGACCGATTTTTTTTTGGTTCTTCTGAAATCAGTCTATCCCATTATATTTCAGTCCATCCACACATCTGACAATGGTCTCTCGGGTACTTGTGGGTTAGAGTGACAAGGAGAAATTCCCCTGTCCTAATTGCCTAAGTCAGAAAAGAGTTTAGAAAAAGGAAGGAATGGGTCACCAAGTATAAAATCAAACAGAAGATTATTCTGGTATTCCCTGAGAAGAAAGGTGAGAAGGGCTGACAGTGGTAGCTTCTGATGTTCTGCCATCTCCTCTTTTCAGCCGCTCTGTTTCAAGGATGGAAAAGAGGAGGTTTTCCCAATAAAGGAAATAAGGGGTGATTTGGGCCCCAGAGGATATTTCACTGAGTCTGAATTCATTTTTGATTTGTGCTACAAAGTACACAGAGATTCAGTGTATACAATGCCCTTTTAACCAGAAAATATCAGTGATGCTGAAGACGACCTACTATGCTTTCCCTTGACACAGGAATGAAGGCATTCAAATCCAGCCTTGCTATTTACAAGCTGTGTGGACTTAGGTAGGTTATTAATCATGTACTTTTCTTCATGTTGAAGTGATTGAAATAATAGAAATAACCAATAAATGTTATTGGTGAGATTAAAGGCATTAGCTAATACAAATTACTTCAAAATGATGTCTGAAACATAGTAAGACCTGTCATGAAGTGTTTATTAAATACAAATCTGGTTTCTGGAATTTTATAAAACATATGTCAGAAAAAAAACAAGTGATGTCCACCGTCAAAGACAGATCTGTGCCCAGTTCTGTCCTAATTAACCATGTCAGTCTCTCCTGGCAAATGACATACAACTAGTTTTACTTACAATTCCTACAATGATCTGAAAGGAGAAAATCACAGCAAATTCACTTAACATGCCAGCATGTCTCTGGGAGGAGTTACCCAATTTATACTATGTAAAACCAGATAAAACCAGGCAGGGAACAAGTCCTGTCAGACAAGAACTAATACGCTGGCACCCTTAAAAGTCTCACTGGTTTCCATACAATCAAATCCAGCCATTGTTACAAAGAAGACTTGATCTATCACAACAGGAAAAATATATATAGACAGCCCCCATATCACAACCGGAAAACATGTAGAGATCCTCCAACAACATCAGGCTTATTAGTAGGTACTCTGTAGAATAATGTCACCAGGAAGGTCACCATACCAGAGCTGGACTCCTTTATCAAATCACAGCAGTCCCAAGACCATCAGCTATTGTAGCTCAGTGCTCCAGCCCCACCATGTGTGTGTTCCTCGGGGTCACCTCTCCAAAGAGGACTGAGAACAGGCATGACAGTGCCACACAGGAGAGGATGATGACAAAAAGCAGCAAGTGGCTGGAACAAAGAGAGTGAACAGATAATGGGGAGACAGAGGCACACAGAGCAGACACTGTAACTTGGGATGGAGTCAATTCACTAGGTTTTGGTAGTTACTTACTGGTGGTACCTTATGACTGTTTGTGTGTCACTGTTTGCTAGTAATAACATTTGACTTCTCTTTCCTTACTCTCCAAATAAGTATATATACATACATATGTATATATATATAAAATATAAGTATATAATATATATTATATAAGTATAATATAATGTATAGTATATTATATAAGTATAATATATAATATATAAGTATATATGTATATAAGTATATATTATATAAGTATAATTATATTATATAAGTATATAATATAATATAACATAATATATAATATGTAAGTATAATGTATATATGGAAGCAATGGGAGGCCATTCAGAAAGGAAGAGAGTCTCAAGAAACACCTATAGCATTTCTGATCCACAGATGTGGTAGTGTGCTGGCCTCTGGGCCTCTGGGGCCCATGCTACAGCCTCAAGTAGTAGGCAAGCATAATGTTGGCTATCAATTTCTTGTCCTAGGCACACTATTTTCTTGAGAGGACTCAGCTCTAGCTTCAACTCCTAAGCGCTCACCTCCGCTGTTAATACAAGATGCCCTCAGGCCCACCTGGTCCTTACCTCTCAATGGTGAAAGACAAAACAAAATGTAAAACTATTGACATAATTAGCTTCAGCCAACTTCTCAACTTGACACATCTGGGAAGAGAGAACCTCTGCTGAGGAATTGCATCCTTTATGCCTGTGGCTGTAAACATAGAACATTTATGCTAATTTATGCTAATTAGTATAGAAAGGCCTATGCCCCTGTGAGCAATCTCATGCCTAGACAAGTAATTCTGGGCAGTATAGGAACAGTAGCTGAATATGGCCCAGGAAACAACATTTCTCTGTGGTCTCTTCTTCAGTCTCCAGGTTCTTGCCTTGAGCTTCTGCTCTGACTTCCATCCTTGATGCACTGTGGCCTGAGAGTGGAAACCAATAAATCCTTTCCTCCTCCAAATTTTTTATTGGTTAGAGTTTTCCATCAGCAGCACAGAAGGAAAGTAGAACACCCACACAGGAGTAGGGTAATGTCCCTGTTATTTTCTTAAGCAGTGGGTCATTGAGTTCCTCAAATAAATGGACAATAAATACAGCAATAGCAGAATAGCATACAGTGACTTATCTCAGCCACATTAGGGGATGCAATCTCCGGTGGGAGGGGAGGTCTCAGGAGAATAAGAGGATCTGTCCAACTACAGGCTGCAAAGTTAGTTGTGTACAGTCCCTGGTATGCAAAGAGGAAAAGTTGTCAGGGTGAAGACAGTAAAACATATCTGGTGGACATAAATACCCAGTACCCAGGAGGCAGATGAGTCCACAGATTCAACCACCTACCCAAGCCCCTCCCTGCCCTGTCTTGTATGTAACTAGCAGTTCCTAACTTTTAAAAATGTAGAGAGAAGCTGAGTACACACATCCTTTGTTAAATGTTTTGATGCTTGTGACTCTTTGTTTTTACTCCATTTCAAGCACAATATTTATTGTGTTTGTCAGTCTCTTGTGTTTTTATCTGTCTTCTTCAAATACAGTGTTTATTAAACCATTTTCATTTTTCATTTTCTTAGTTTAAATTTTTTTCAACCTCTGCTTCCTCCCTTTCCTTCCTGTCTATATTCAGTAGTATTTTCATTTAACTGTATTGGTTGTATTTTTAAATACGCTTATGTTTTTATCTTTAGTGACCTTCTGACAGATGTCTGTCTTAACATAACCAAAAGCATGATGCTTGCTGAATAATACCTTGGGGAACTGTGAGCGATGGTCTAGGAAAAAGGGCAGAGGGGCTTTTACCTCAAGTGTATCTTGTTCCCTGGATTGTTGTTGGATGTGATTTTATGCCTCCTGTGACAAACATTTACATTCAATTTTTGTGCTAAATTCATAAGTTCTTGTTGGATGTCAGAACACAACTATAGACAACCCAGTCTAGTGAGAGGAGATGCTGACTGCCGTCCTCAGTGTGCCCTGCATCTGAACATGACCTGCCTTGCTTTCATGCATTCCCAGGTATAATCTGCAGGACATTCAAGGCCATGTTTAAATTAGTCTGCCCTGAGAAAGCTCTGGGAAAGGGGTGCTGTGTTAATATTTAGTACGTGTTTGCTGGCATTTATTTACATATTTTTCTATTCATGTTCTTCTGAACTCAAACACCCCTCCTCCACAAATCATCGCTTTCTTTGTTCCGTTCATGCATAAAAGCACACCAAAGCTGAGGTAGAACTGTCTACAGCATTGGACTGCAGTCCACTCCATTCTTAAGGGTCTTCAAATCCCAGTCCCGCTGACAAGATCTGCACAGGTCGAGGAAGGCTGACAATATCAAATTTTGTTTTGCATTTTCTGTTTTTCCCCAATCTGCAGCTGTTTTATCTTCTCCTCTCTTTATAATATTCACCTCTACTTTTTCTTCTCCTTACAGTTTTTACTTTAAAAAAAAAATTTTTTTAAAAAGTTTTTTCCTCTTCCCTTCTCCCTCTCACTGTGCCCCACTCATTCCAGCCTGGCACATCACTTCTTTATTGACTCTTCCTTCTCCTCTCCATCAACAGCTTGCCCACCTCATTCTTTGTCTTTCGTTTATAATCTCCACACTCACTAGAAATAAACCTTAACTTCCCAGCATATTCTATAGACCTTTTGTGATACTATGGTCATTGGTGACCGGTCAGTGGGCTAGGGATTTTACTGTTTTTATGTGAGGTTCCCCGTTTCCTATGGAGTCATTGGCTACTGGCCCACGAGAGCAAAGGAAAGCTGCAAGCAGGGGTTGGATAGCTGTGAATATGACAAAAGGACTTACTTCCAGGAGTCAGCTTCAGAGAGATAGCTCATTTCATTGTTCCAGGGGTAAGGTATGTAAGGGTTCTCGGTGTTACAGATGGAAAAGGCTGATTGGTCATGATACAGAACCTAATTATGATACAGGTGGGAAGGAAGAGCAAGATGCACTTGCTGGGAGTTCTGTTCAGGGTCATTCTCCAAATAAAGCCAGGCATCTGTGCCCAGAGACACTCTCCAAACACAGTCAGGCAGAGAAAAGGAAGCTCCACTGGGAAAAGGAGCCCTACATTTGGAACCAAGCTATGAGGGAAAGCTATTCTGGACATGGTGGCCTGTGACCTTAATAGCATCATTTGCTAACTTTTTTTCTGTATCTTAAATTGTTTGATGGTGCTGTTCAGACACTTTTTTTTTTTTTTTTTTTTTTTTGCTTCAGTACAATACTTGATATGGAGCCTTCAAGAGTGGATGATACTGCTGGAGCATGCCCATAATCCCAGCAGTTGGGTTGCAGAAGCAGGTTGATCTCTGGGAGTTCCAGGCCAGTCAAGGCTACAAAGTGAGTTCCTGTTTTAGGAAAAACAAACAAACAAACAAACAAACAAGCAAAAGTAGCTTGCTCAATTAAAAGTAAAACAAGAGTAGATGTTTAATACTTGCTTACGGGTGAAGCTGCCTTTCTACAAAGAGCAGAGTGAGATCTGAAACCTAGGGAAGCATCAGTCCTCATTGTCACACACGTCTCATGGCATATACTTTATAGTGCATAAGTTATATTTATAAATACAAGTACTGTGTCTTTGACCTGATTTCTATTTGTTGGTTTGTGTGAATATTTCAAAGAAGGTGTGTTTATTTTCAATAGTCACTCTTTTTTCCTTTGTGGATAAGAAATATTTTTATAGTAGCAAAGGTGACACATCTGCTTAGTACAGAAGAAAAGAATACTGTTGGAATATGATTGGCATAAAATTCCTTTTCTGGATCATCATATAAAAGCAACCTTGTAGAAAACTGTCTGCAAATCAAAAAAGGATAGTTTGCCTGAAGGTGTGGCTAGGTATCTTAGTTAGGTTTTTACTGCTGTGAACAAACACCATGACCAAGTTAACTCTTGTAAGAACAACATTTAATTGGAGGCTGGCTTACAGGTTCAGAGGTTCAGTCCATTGTCATCAAGGCAGGAACATGGCACCATCTAGGCAGGCATGGTGCAGGCAGAGCTGAGAGTTCTACATCTTCATCTGAAGGCTGCTAGCAGAATACTCACTTCCAGGCAGCTAGGATGAGAGTCTTAAGCCCACGCCCACAGTGACACACCTACTCCAACAGGACCACACCTTCTAATAGTGCCACTTCTGGGCCAAACATAATAGAAACTATGATACTAGGTAATAGAGAATGTGCTTGACTTGTATAAGGTTCCAGTTGTGGTCTCCAATGTAGAAAAGAAAGAAGGAAAGAAGAAAGGAAAGAGGAAATGAAAGAAGATATTCAGTTAAGAGATTTTCCCCCTCATCTATGGCTGATTGAATCCACAGTTCTGATATAAGGCTGTCTATGTATTTATATAGAACTGTACACATACTCAAAATCACCTCATTAATTTAAAATGGCGTCCTAGAGTCCTTGGATGTCACTTTTTAATTATCTCCCCCCCTCCTTTCTGTAACACATGCATATTAGCTTTTAAACTCCTGATCACTCTATGTTGGTCTTCCTGTTTATTTTTGTTATTCTAGCATTTATACATAAATGCTTATTCTATTTTTATTTTCTTAAAGTGATTTCTCATGTTTATGAATATTTCCCACATTTCCCAATAGATATGTAAACATATTACTTATGATCATCTCAAAGCTCCTGTTTGATAGTTCCAATATCTTGTTCACATATGAGACTAGTCTCGCTGCTCGCTTTTCCTCCTTGATTATAAATTAATTATTTTCTTATTCTGTTTTATCCCAGACTATTTTATTGACGGTCAGGTATGTATAAACTATGATAGTGATGTTTGAATACTCATACTTTTCATTTATAACATTTTTATTTGCTTTGTTGTTGCTATAATTTGGACCTGTGCAAGAGGATTGACTCTTATGTGAGAACGGTTGGTTATTGCAGAACCCTTACCAACATGAGTGTGTTCTAGGTGAGCACGGATCATCACTGTGAGTACACTGATCTTGACTGTCAGGTTGATACATCATGGGTTTGTTTCTGGGGTTTTCAATGAGATGGCTGTGCACTGTGGTTAATCCCTAAGCAAGGCACCAGTAGGAGGAAACACCATCACTTATCAGGGAGAAAACTATTGCCTTTAAAGGCCTGTTAATGAGCATGAGGTCCACAATGGAGGAGTTAGAGAAAGGACTGAAGGAGCTGAAGGGGTTTGCAACCCATAGGAAGAACAACAATATCAACCAACCAGACCTCCCTAGAGCTCCCAGGGACTAAACTACCAGCCAAAGAGTACACATGGAGGGACCCATGGCTCCAGCCACATATGTAGCAGAGGATGGCCTTGTCGACCATCAATGGGAGGAGAGGCCCTTGGTCCTGTGGAGGCTCCATGCCCCATTGTAGGGGAATGCTAGTGGGGGGGGGAGGGGGGAGGTGGGAGTGGGTGGGTAAGTGGGGGAGCACCCTCATAGAAGCAGGGGGTGGGGTGGGATAGGGGGTTTTTGGAGGGGAAACCAGGAAAGGGGATAACATTGGAAATGTAAATAAAGAAAATATCCAATAAAATAAAAATAAATAAAAGCCTGTTAACATACCTACAAAGTTTTTGTTTGTTTGTTTCATCTAAAAAAGAAAACTTTATGTCAGGTAGTGTTAGCAAATGCCTTTCATTCCAGCACTGGGAGGCAGAGGCAGGTGGATCTCTGAGACCAGCCTGATCTACAGAGTGCGTTCAGGACAGCCAGGGTAATCACAGGCAAGAGACTGGATACACATAGTTCATATAACAAAAGTTATGTTTTATTATGCTGAGAGTCATTACACAACGTTTACACTCTAAACTTCTAACTACAATCCTAAGCCTATCTTAAGTCCCATGACTCCACACATGTGTGACCATCTTAGCTGAAAGTCAGCTTCAGTCTTTAACAAAAGTAAAGACTTCTGAGGGTCTGAATCCTGAAGGAGACTCTCCAGCCCCAGGGCAGATCAAGATGTCATCTCTCCAGATGTACAGAGAAAAACATTGTTCTCGGCCTCTGCTTGTATACTGGGCAATGGGCACAACTGGGTTCTAGGAATTTGTTTGGTTATCTTGAGGGATATCACTGAGTTCTGGTTATCTGGTGCAGCCTTGGGTATGGTGGGGATTCTGACTAAGCTATTTTTACATGTCTGAATGCCATTTTTTTTTTTTTAAGTATGGTCATTACACAAAGCTTCTCAGAGAAACCCTATCTCAAAAAAAAAAAAAAAAAAAAAAAAAAAAAAAAAAAAAAAAAAAAAAAAACCAACCTCCCCAACACACGTAAAATAAATAAAGAAAGGAAGGAAGGAAAGGAAAGGGAAGGAAGGAAGGAAGGAAGGAAGAAAGAGACAGGCAGATAGACTTAGAAAGAAAAAGTCAAGGCTACTAAGTCACCCTGGCTCATTAATTATATAGGTGACTTAGGGTAAATGTTGCTTAACACTAAATTCTCTGCCCAGAAATGTTCGTTCATGTTCATCATCTTTTCTTCTTGAACTTTTCGGTATGACCATGAATTGAGCATGCCCAGGAAGGTGCCTCCCTTACATCCTCTCCCCTAGATATGTATAGGCCCCCAGTGAACCTCCATGCTTCCTATTTATGGGAACAACTCCGCTTTGCAAACAACCCCAGTGCTTTTGTTCCAAGGGAAAACTTCAGTGGCCTATATGGAAGATTACCAGCGTGGTTCACAGGTTCAGGGGCCATGCCCAGATATCCAGATAAGCTTTTTTCTTAATACTAACAAGTGACGTTATGTTTAAGAGATGTCATTTTTATAATGATCTGTTCCAATATAATTTATTTTATTGGTAACCTTAATTAAAGATTACATGACTCCTTTATCAATGTACTTAAATTTATTTGTTCAGGAGGAAGTTTGCTAAAAATATTCCTCCTTTAAATCAGATACTCCTACAAATGTCTCTGACTCACGGTACAGCATCAGGGCATCCTCAAATTCATGTTCCCTCTATCTCAGCCTGCACGGTGCTGGGATGGCACACACCGGGCACCACACTCTGCGTAAGCTCTAAATTCTTTGTGCAAGAGTTTCTGCTTGTTTCTTGTTTTGTTTTGCCTTGGTCATTGCTGAGACTATTTGCCAAGGCTGTAGATTTTGTTAAGTAAGTTATAAATAGGCAAAAACAAAAACAAAAACAAAAAAAAAAGAACCTGGGAAAGAGACAAGCTGAATGTCCCTGCCTCATACAAATATAACATCCAACAGCCTTTTGGGGCCACAACTCCCCAAATGAATTCTCACAGATCCTATTTGGGATTAGGTGGTATTATTGAAAGTTAAGACCATATTAGGCAAGAGAAAATTCTATATACAATATCCTTTGTGAGTTTTGACTTTGGTATTAAGGTTAAAGATCTGAAAGCCTATATTATCAGTCTGATTTCCTTATATTTGGCTTAAAAAATTGACGGAATCCTAGTTCCATAAAATTCCTTACCTTATGATTTTATTTTCTCCATCTCTATGGCTAGCAATCTCCTGTTCATAAGACTTCAATAACAGTTAAAGGAACTCACGCATAAAATAATTTAAAATCATTTAAGGAGCCCATAGACCATGGACACGGGGTAGGGGCATTGTGATTTTAAGGGCAAACCAAGATACACAACGTGAATCCAGACAATCCTGGGCAGCTGTGTGAATCTCAACAAACAACTCACTTAAGATTCACTTTGAGTCAATTGTTGCTGTTTTAAATGAAAAAGAAATAGCTTGTTGGAAGGTAAGCTTTGACTAAAGAAGAAAGATCCCAGAGGGCTATGTGTGAGCACGGGAATTATTTCCTTATTACTGAGACTGGTCTTGAACTAGAAGGAAAACAGATTGTCTCCCCTTCCTGATTCCCACAACCCGCCCCCCCCACTAAAAGAAAATTTAATGGGTCCCACGAGAAACTAATAAGAAAAAGGGCCCTGTAGATTCCTTCTCCCTAACCTGAATAGCTGAAGCCGCAGCCTACAGGGTTTGCCAACCAGAGGCCTAGTTAATCAGTTAACAAAGAATGCAGAGTTACAGGACAAAGAGATGCTGAGTCATCTCAGGAATCGATGGTCATGAAGATAAGAGAGATAAACATCCGCCTGCAGGAACTGCACCCTGCTCCCATGGACCTGTTCAACCTGCTGATGTTCAAGAATTGGAAAACAACCAATCGTGTGCACTCGCTTTACCCTAAATCCCTAAGCCATGAGGTCGATGCCCCTGTCTCTTTCATTGAGACACGTGTTGGCCGGGAGCGCTCCGCCATTAAACTACCTCATGTTCTTGCAGCAAGTTGGTCTCTTGTGTGTCCTTTCATGCTATCCTGAGACTCGAGTGGACTCCCCTTTTGGGGGTCCTAGACCTTTCACCACCAGCAACAGGGTTTAGAAAGCCTTCTGTATGTTCCTCAAGGACAATCATTTAGCTTTCCAGTATGCAAGGGAGACTCTTAGAAAGGAGAAATCTGATGAGCTAATATGAGAAGTTTAAGCACCATAATTCGATGAACCATGAAAGAAAGTACGTGAGGGAAGGGGCGCTGGGCAGGGAGGGGCAGTTAGATCAAGGTAAGAGGAGCACAGTGGTCAGGGTTAAGGCTTGCTCTGCAGAACACAAGCTGTGTCTTCTCTATCGCTTGGATCTCTAGTTTCCTTCTACTGGAGCAGAGGATTCCCTGTAAGGGCAGATTTTACTTTGCAGATTTAAATCTCTTTTGTTAGTATTCTGCCTAAACTCTACCTCCACAGTTACCTGGCAACAGCTAGGTATACTCCTCCCCACAGTTACCTGGCAATAGCCAAGTAGGCCTGGCCCACTATAAAAGGGGCTGCTTGCCCCCCTCCTCTCTCTCTTGATCTCTTGCCTCTAGTTTCTCTCTGTTCCCTCCCCTTCCCCCTCTTTCCACGTGGTCATGGCCGGTCTCTCTCTCTCTCTCTCTCTCTCTCTCTCTCTCTCTCTCTCTCTCTTCCTCTACTACCCTCCTGGCGCTCCTCCCCATGCCCTGAATAAACTCTATTCTATGCTATGCCGGTGTGTGACTGGTGCCTCAGGGGGAAGAGATGCCTCTGCATGGGCCTGCTGAGACATCCCCTTCCCTCATACCTCTCCACACACCCACAGAACATATACTCTCTTTATCTCTTTATCTTTTTATAAACACATCATCTTTCACAAAAGGATTACTTACAGCTTGTTTTCAAATTTCTCCTGAGTCAGAGAAAAAAGAAAAATCTAGCTGCTCCTTGCCATTTTCTTTCCTCTGCCACCTGATCTACTCAGAGGTGGGCACACAGCCTCAGACTGGTGCCGCAGCTGAGAGGAGCCCCCAGTGCCATGTTTTTCTGCCACAATGAATTGTACCCTCAAACCATGAATCAAAATAAGCCCTTCTTCCTTTAAAAGGTTTTCTCCTGTGTCTATGGTTTCTCAAGAACAGAAATGCCAAAGGGGTGGTGGGGCATACAGTGCTGTGTGGTCTGCTCTTCTGTCATATTTAGGGTTGATGTCTTCTTGGCCCATTACATTCGACTTCCAAGATTCTTCTATCTATCATTACATCTCCACTCCCTATGGCACAGTGGTAATAAAGAACCGAGGCTCTCAGCATGCATGTTATGGTATGACACTGTTAGACTCAAGCCGGATTCCCTCCCCCACACTTCCTACACTGTTCTTATAGTGTTTTTATAAAGGATGTTTTTCTTGCTTTCTTCCTCACTTTCTTGCTTAAGTAAGTATGACATACTTAACAATGATCTGACTTTGTAAAAAAACAAAACAAAACAAAATAACAACAACAGCAAAAACAAAACAAGGCCTTAAAAAAAAAAAAAAAAGATCATTCCTTTAGTCTTGTTTGTGCTGAAAACACAAAGCAAGTTTAAAGAGAGACTGTCCTCATAAGCACCACCCACTGCCAGTCCTGTGCAAGTCGGTAGATTCCAGAGCTGCTGTTTGGATGATTGCTTGCTCTGCCCATTCAGCTTTGGGCACCATGCTCACACACTCAGTTCAATCAGTTAGGCTTAAGCTCGTGTTCCTGCAGGGAGACAGCAGTGAACAAGGTTTCTTTGGCGTCTGAGTCTTCAAGGAAAGCTGTTTATCCTTTTGGCACAATAATGGCCACACTTGAGATGTGATTACTGTGTACTGAGGCCCCCGATTTCTAAAATGAATCCTTTCCAGTTCTCTCTCACACCTGTTTCCTTTGACAAGGGGTAGGATGGTTAATAGATATCCGTAGGCCCGTGTACCACTTTCTGTTAAGAATTAAAATGGGCTAGAAAGAGAAACAAAGGCAGTGAACCTATTTTTTGTTGTTTGCTTGTTTATTTGTTTGTTTTGTTTTGTTTTGCTGTTTTTTTTGGTTTAGGTGTGTGTGAAACCGCTTCCGTCTCTTCCCGCACCCCCCTAGAGACTCTCATCACTGATAATGCTTGTAGGCTCTGGGCCAACCTTCTAAGCCAGTGAAGTCACACCGTGTGACAGATCTCTTGTGGGAAGTTTATTGGGGAGAGGATATACAGAGACTGCTTCTGGGCGAGGGTGGGGGAAAGAAGAAAGCGGGGAAGAGGAGAGAAGACTCGGCTTTTATAAGGGCCTGACTTAGAGCATGCTGGGGTGGGGGTTGGGGAGAGGATATGCATGAGTCATTGAGTCAGCTCTCGGGGAGGATGTGTGACTCCTGGCGACAGGGGGAAGGTGTTGCATCTTGGCAGCTAGTGATGTCGGCTGTCGCTGAGTCCCTGGGGGCAGGTGATTTTGATGCCTGGCTACTAACAAGTTATGCCGCATGCCATCTCTACCAGTTGGCCACCAGCTTCTGAAAGCACCCGGATGACCAGTTGCATCAGCCCAGAGCCTCAGCGTCCATCCGAAGCTATCAGACTTTTTTTTTTTTTTTTTTTTTGAAAAAAGAAATAGGATAGAGATAGATTCTGAGGCTCAGTCCTTGAAGTACATTCTACCCTCCTGTCTACAGTCTCTTTCATTAGCTTCTCAAGCTCAGAACTCCAAATAAAGTCTCATACTTCCCGTCTTCCTTCCTTCCAGCCCCTCCCTGCTTCCTCTGCTGCAGGTGCTGATACAGCTTGTGTGAGCCACCGCCCTCTTCTGCAGTCTGGGTTTGAACTGATGAGCGGAAGTAGAGGCAGGGGTGGAGGGTTTGCTCAGCCTCTAGGATCTGGGGAAAGTGATTTTGCGATGATCTGGGTTGAGAAAATCCTCAGCACACATTTTCTCTGCTGTTTTCTCTTTCTCCCTTCTCTTTCTCCTATATTCCCCTCACACATTCACTTTCATTTATTGTCTCTTATCATACTTCTCTTGGTTGTTATTATTTGACAGGGTTTCCTGTAGCCCAGGCTAGCCTTGAACTCTATGTAGCCCAGGTTGGCCCTCAACTCCTGTTCCTCCAGCCTCTACCTCTCAAGTGCTAGGATCTCAGTAAAGTTAAAAATTCTTTTTCAGCACTTCCTCCCTCTGTCATTCAAACACTAACTGCCTCTGGGCAATGATAAGTCAGCAGGATTGTTATTCAATGCCTGTGTTTCCTAAAGGCATCTTGGAGAAATAAAATAATCACAAAAGTAAGGATTGCAACATTTCCTTATAGCAGGATGTGTTCTGTGGAAGTCGAAAGAAATGTGTGTAAAGCATGTCCTTATGTGGTCCCCATGGTCCCAAGGAAAACTGTCCCATAGGCACCCTACTGAACTCCTGGGCCAACTGAGAAGTCAGAGAGTCAGTCAGCACAAAAGTACTATTTCTTTACAAGAATTCTCTCTGTTTGGAGTTACCAGATAGAGAACAAATAAACCTGATAGTTTCTCCAGCTCTTAGCTGACATAAAAATAGCTAATTTGGGGGGAGATGGTGTAGTGCAAATTAAGACTTATGTTATCAATTTTCCCTAACCTTGTGTAGACGCCACCTCTAATGTAAGTGCAACTTATGATGACGTCATCTACGTTATGTGGCCAGCCAGTTTTTCTGATAATGATGGCGTTTCTCTGGATTTGTAGATGTCAGAGGCTGGTTCAGCCTGGCAGAGGAAGCAGCCACTGATAAATGATTTAACTCAAGACAAATGTTCCTGTCCTGGCTGCTGCTGCTGCTGCTGCTGCTGCTGCTGCTGCTGGTGGTGGTGGTGGTGGTGGTGGTGGTGGTGGTGGTGGTGGTGTGTGTGTGTGTGTATATATTTGTCCATTTATTAAAAAAATACTTTGTTTTGTGTTGAAAATATTTTAACCTCTGACACTAAGACTTTTTTTTTTTTTTTTTTCTGGAGTAGAAAGAATTTCCTAAGCCTCTTTAATTATTACGTTCACTTGGGGATGCTTGGTAACTACCAGGGGTCCAACCTCCACCCCAAGCTGTTCAATCAGAATTTGGAATGAGAAGAGAAGGTGGGGAAACCTAGAGAATTGTCAAGTGATCGGATATTGAATATTTCATCTGTGTTCTTCTAAACCATCCACAGAAGAAAAAGAGTCCTAGCTATTGTGTTAAGAACCCGCTGTAGACAACCAGATATGAAAAGTCAGTCAAATTTGAGTATTTTTCAAGTGCTAGTAGAAATATTCATGACTCTGCTCCCCAGGCATCAGAGCCATGTTCCTGGACTCCATTAAAAGAATCAACAGCAGTTCTTACCGATGTAACATGCACAGTCTTGCATGTCAGCTGTAAACAAGGTTGGCAGTAGAAACATCTGCAGGCTCTTGCTCTCCCCAGACAGTTTCAAGTCAGTGAGACTGTTATTCAACACCACTTCTAAAGGCAGTTAGAAGTTCATCTCCATGAAACTTAGGTGGCTTCAGTGAAGTGGGGTGATTTCATATGGCTGTGTTTCTAGTAACCAATATTTTTACCTTCCAGAACAAACAGTAAAGTATGCATTCAATTTTGTCTGTTTGGTCTCAATAAAATTGCAACTAAGATATTTGAGTCAAGTGTCTATCTTTGTGAGCCCAGCTACAGCCTGGTAAGGATTTTAGTGAGTGACAGGGCTCAAGTCACTGCATCAGAATGTGACATTTTGAATACTTAAAACTGATGGCTCGTAAAGCAGCAGGTGCAATATTTTATGAATTTCTTCATATATATACATATATATATATATATATATGAATACACACACACATATATATATGAAGAAATTCATAAAATCTATAAATTATATATAAATTCATATATGCACTCAAAATTTGGGTCCTGTAGGGGGGAAATGTAGCATCTTTTCCTCAGTCATTTCAAGATTCATGGCTGACGCCTCCATAACAAATGACAGATTAAAAAGAGAAAAGCATAGAGAATTTATTTTATCCAAGTTGTACATGGCAAAGGTGCCTTTAGAAGTTCTGACTCAAATTTCTAGGGAAAACTATATATTTTTATGCTAGAGCAGATGGAAGAAGTGGATAGTGATTGAGGCGTGTGATTGGACAGACTGGGTATGATTTGATAGTGATAGACTGGGGCATACTCAGTAAGGCCCGTTTGTTGGATATTTTTGTGCCCTGTGTGGTTGCCATTCTCAGCTTTAGGAAACTTTATCTGACACAGGAAGACATCCAGTGAAGGATGTAGTTCAGAGAGTACCCTTCCTGGTACCATGGCTTGCCTCAGTGAAAAGGGATTTAGATTCTTTGACTTGTTTCAGGGAAGACAGAGGATGAGCGATCAGAACTTCCTTCTATAGCTCTTCGACCCCCTCAGTTCAAACACTCAGCATGCTTCAGGAACCAGACTTTGGAATATGTTCCAAGCCCAAACAGCCAGAACTGTCTGGGATATATAGCAGCCATTTGTCCATATAGTTCTATCTACATAGAACCACACAAACAATGATGGCTTCAGAGTAATTTGTCAACTCTTAGAGTGTACAGAGTATACACTCAAGGGAAGAATGACAGGAGTCTGAATCAACCCATAGTAAGTATCTTTTCTAGATTTCTTCTTGGCTCTGATCCTGGACTCATGTGCTCATCTTTGTTGAGCCCAGTTGTAGCATGAATCTGCTAACAACTTTAGAGAGAGACATGGTATCTTAGTTAGGGTTTCCATTGCTGTGAAGAGACACCATGACCAAGACAACTCTTATAAAGGATAACATTTAATTGAGGCTGGCTTATGAGTTCAGAGATTTAGTCTATTAATATTAATGTAGGAAGCATGGCAGCAACCAAGTAGATGTGGGGCTGGAAGAGCCTCAAGTTCTGCATCTTGATCCAAAGGCAGCCAGGAGAAGACTCTCTTCCAGACAGCTAGGAAGAAGGTCTCAAAGCCCACGCTCATAGTGACACACATTCTCCAACAAAGCCACACCTACTCCAAGAAGACTATACCTCCTAATAGTGCCATTCTCTGGGCCAACCATATTCAAATCACCGCATCAGGGTTCAAGACACTCAACCCCCTAATATGGCACTTAGATAACATATTGAGTAGTTAAAGTTGGTAAGACCTATGGCTCAGAAGGAAAAGACAGAATTAGTTTTAAATTAGTAACAGATAATTAAGATATATTTCATTATTTCATGTATGTGAGTACACTGTCACTGTCTTCAGACACTCCAGAAGAGGTCATCCTCAGATCCCCTAACAGATGGTGGTGAGCCACCATGTGGTTGCTGGGAATTGAACTCAGGACCTCTGGAAGAGCAGTCAGTGCTCTTAACTGCTGAGCTATCTCTCCAGCCCTCAAGATATATTTTAAAATGCATGCACTCAACAGGGTTCATAGTCTCTATGAAGATACTAAATATCAATTTACTGGTAATTTCAATGTTTAACATTGTTTCTTTTTATACATATTTAAGTGAAATAGGCAATGCTGTCATATAAAGAGATTATTGCTCTTTAAAAAGACTCCCTCTCTCTTTTTTGCCTTCTCTTAATTTTATTTTGTATTTGTCACTATTTATACTTGCCTTGTGCTGTAAATTTGGTAAATTAATGTTCCTTGTCAGGGGATTACATCATCAGTGATTTTGTCCTAGCAAGTTCCTAAGCCGATAGTCCTCTATTCTGCTAACTGACTGAGACTGGTCCACAAGAAGGGACAACTGCCTCATGAGAGGCAGCAACCCAGCCTTGCTGAGGAAGGATGATGTCGCCACAGAAACAAATTGCCTTCTCAAGGGATCTCCGAGACAGCGATATTTTCTGAGCCGTCTCAGAACCAGAATAGAGATAATGATCAGACTGACGACTTCTGACATCTGATCTATTTACTCTGTTTAATCGTGCATTCTTCTTGTACCTGCCAGTGTTTCCCTGTGTAGTTTGAGCACTCATGTCATTATATCCGGGAAGGTGGGGCTCAGAGGTTCCACGTCTCCCCAGGTATGCTGGTTAAATTTGTTTCCTGCCTCCCTCCTGCCCCCGTTAGAATTCTGAAACAAGCAACAAGTTAGTTGGGATTCCCTTGAAGTGGAGCCTCTGCCTCCAGTGAAATATACATTTTCTCCTCTTTTCTGTTCTGCTCAGCACTGGCCAGCATTTAGCTGTATCATCTGAACCAGCTGACATGCTCCCTTGATTGACTTCTCCATGAAATAACTTGGAAAAGTTACTCTGGACTCTCCGACTACTCTTCTCTCCATTCTCTAGGCATGGAAATCTCAGCATGATGAGAATTTCCAGTAAATTTTTCTGAAGAAATAATGTCCCATCACTATTTTTGCTTTGCTTAGCGCAGTGAGTAATATATTCTATCGTGTTGAGTTTTTCTGATCACATGCAGAAAAGTTGGAATTCCTAGGCCAAGGTTATTCCAATCTTAGTCTCACTAATAAAATTCATCTATTTAGCAGGGCTGGGCAACAGTTAAGAAACACTGCTTAAGTTAGAGAATTGAATTTTACCAGGTGAATAAGGTTGTAGGTTGGACATATGTAAGCTTCCTGTTAGCTTTTGAAATTCTATAACATAACTGTTGTTCATTCTGCAATTCGAGAAGGGATTTACCATGAAAGGGCCTCAAGAAGTAATAAATATATAAATATAAATTTGCGATCGTTAATAATCAGTCTCTGATAAGAACCAAGAAAAGATTCTTATGGTCATGAGAAGACCCTAAGTGGTCAGGAGAGACCCTAAGTGGTGGCAGAATCTGCCATTGCAACATACACCTCTGCCACAGATGGAATTATCTTTTAGTTATTAGTCATCATTTTCAGATGAATCACTCTTATTCTCCATGTGCAGAGATCCATGTCTAGTGACATAGATATTTGGCTTTCCTCTCCAAGTAGCAAAGGGATCCTTAAATCTAAAGGCGTGAGGACAAGTGAGTACAGAGAAAGATTTTTTTCCCTTCTTCCAACATCCAAACTCCAAAAGAAATTCAGCCTTTTATAAAAGAAATTGACATAGTTTCTATCTGTAGAGCTGTTCTCCCACTCAGAAGATAGCTACCCTCTCACACAGAGTAGACTCTTATTGTTAGCCTAGGTCCCACCTGCCAAGATGATCTCTGTTTACTACACATCCTCTCCTACTCTGTCTCTGACGTCCCTCCCAGTCAGGAATCCCCACCCACTCTTCCTTGTATTAGCATAAGATTGAACGGAATCACTGGCCAGCTACCCTGAGCCTCATCTCTTCGTAACAATAAATGCCTAACCCTTTGTTTTGCTGACACTATTATCTGTAGATTCTGAGATCCTAGCAGTGAAGTTGAGTGGTAGGGGAGAATTGTTTTCCTAAGGCAGTTTATCTTTTACCATTTTAATTCTCTTGTATGTAACACAAGAGGACACTGTATAACATAAACAGAATGAGGATTATGCTGCTGACGACAGTATCTATGTCCTGACCATCTAAAATGATGTTTGATGACCTACTAAAGAATTGAAATTTGCCTTTTGGGTAGAGCACCTTTTCATGTCATGTCAAAGATGACTTTGTTACCATATCAATTGGAGCTGGACATTGGGTCATATACCTGAAGGCTGATGGCATAGCATGCAAGCTTGAATCCAGGTATAGCTATGCAGAAGGGTTAAGACCAACCTGTATATAGAGAAAGGACCTTCTTTAACAAATGAACAAACAAACAATAAAGAAATGAAGTTGAGTTTGACAGGGATGCTTTATGGTATACAGTGTCAGGCATTAGCATATTAAATCCTACACATTAGATGATCTTGTCTGACATCTTCGTAGAGAAGAAATGAGGCTGAACCAACTGCCAAGAGACAGATTTTTATTGTTTCCACTCTTTTAGTTCTGATACCACTTGGGTCTATTATTTCTCTCCAGGCTGCAGCCATTTTTTTTTTTTTTTTTTTTTTTTGGTGAGGTTTCCTGTGAGATTCTCATTACGATAGCTGGCTCTGATCATTCTTCCTTCCTGCTACACAACGAAGGAACTAGTTTTGGTGTTCCACACAGCTTTAAAACCTGAGCATGATGAGAGCCAGGCACAAAAGCCATCTATCTGTTACTCAAATAAATCTCCCAGTGGCTCAACTCCACATGGAGCCTAGTGGTGGTGAACTTTGCTAAGCCGGTGGGATCGCTTCTCTAAGTGTTTGCTAATCCATTTTCTGAACTGTATGCAAAATGGCCTCTTACTAGTAGTACTATCAGTTTCTGGCTGTTACCCAAAAGATTATCAAAAAGATTGTCTTTCATTAAAATATGAATTGCTTCATTCATGTCTAAATTCTGAGTTTAGAGACAACGTTTTTCTCATTTGCTTGGAAGAACTTCTGGCAATGGCCCCTAAACTATGGCATTTTGACATAAGGACTGTTTTGGGCAAAGGCAGCTAATATACATATGAAAAAAAAACTTTCTGACAGTTTCTTCTCACTAGAAACATGAGTCTTTATTTTTTCCCTGGGTATTTTTGAGACAGGGTTTTACTGTTTTCTCTTTAAACTTGTAATCCACCTGCACTAATAATCACCAAAAATTCACCACAAATTGCTGGAATTAAAGGCCAGGATAAGTCTTTCTCATTAGAGTTAACTCTAGACCTTATCAGTCCAGATAAATTGCATAACAGAAAAATCTTTATTCCAATCCTCATTAACTAAACCTTGTCTTCTAATAATATTCTCCATACATACATGTATACGTATACATATACATACACATATATGTATACATATACGAATATATATATCCTTTCTTTCATAAGAAACTTAAGGGGAGTTTCTCTGTACATTCCTAGGTCTCAAACTTGGGCCCTAGAAATATAATGGACAAAAAGCACATTAACAAAAGGAAAGGCCAATGGCTTGAGAGCTGACACAAGGGGTATAGTTCTTGCCCCACAAAGCGTGAGGATCTGAGTTCATATCCCCAGGGCCCAGGCCAGAAAGATAAGTGTGGTGGTCAACATCTGGAAACCCCACACTGGCAGTGCAGAAGTATGCAGGTCCCCAGGCTCAGTTGCAGGCAGATTCCCAGGCTTTTTTTTTTTTTTTGCTAGCCAACCAGGCTAGTCATGGTATCAGTGAGTGTTAGGTTTAAAGAATAATTCTAGTCTTAAAAAATATGGAGAGTAATAGAGAAAGGCAATTACTATTACCTGCCAGCTTCCACAAACACATATACACACAGAGGGGTGAGGGTTGAGGAAGGAGGGAGGGAGAGAGGGAGGAAGAAAGAGAAAGAGATAGATGGATGGATGGATAGATAGATAGATAGACAGACAGACAGACAGACAGACAGATAGAGGTGAATGTACACTCTTAACCACCCGAACAGTACAGATGTGTACACATGCCTATACCACTGTCTTAGGATCACTGCTGCTGTGATGAAATACTGTGACCAAAGCAACTTGAGGAGGAAAGGGTTATTTGGCTAACTTTTCCTGAGTCTGAGGCTTTCCTAAATAAACAGTATGAACTAAGACTGAGGGCAGGAGCCGATGTTAGACCATGGCCTTACTCCGCCTGCTTTCTTACAGCACCCAGGACCATCAGCTTAGAGTGATACCTATCACCCACAGTGGACTCAGAACTCCTCTATCAATCACTAATTAAGAAAATAGTCTACGGGCTTATCTATGGCCCAATCTCATAGAGGCAAACTGAGGATCCCTCAGTCTGACACAAAACTAGCCAGCACGACTACATGCAAAACAAAAGAAAAAAATGGTTTACCTATTTATTACACATATGCATTTCACAAAGAAATAGGAGTTGTTAGGGAGGCAGGGGAATAGAAGATTGAGAATTGTGTCCCACCTTAGGCTAACAGAGCAAGCAAAGCACTGTTTCTGAATGGAAGGGGGAAAGGGAAGGTGGAGATGGACGGGCCTCCCGGGTATCTGTTATCTCTGTGACCTTCAGGTCACTGTAACTGGTGTGCCAAGGACACATGTTAAGATATAGCATCATGCAGGTATGCATCACCACCAAGGAACTGGTTGGTTTTGTGATTAACGTTGATGGCTATTTAATTATTGAGAATATTTTGAAACAGTCTTTAAAATGTACTGACTGAGAATGAGATTTCCCAGGGATTTACAGTGAGAATTCATTATCCTAAGAGTTCTCCCTCACATTCACAGTTACCTGAGCTCAATCGTAGTTTGAAAATATTAATATTTATCTTGAGTCATTCAGGAAAGAGATACTATGGTTTGGGATGAGAATCAATAGTATAGCACTTACCTAACATGCTGGAGGCTTTGAGTTTGAGCCCAGCACCATGAAAATAAGTAAATAAATGAATAAATAATTTAAATTAGTTTATATTCATATAACATCTGTTAAAATATTGTATTCTACCTTTTCTATTTTATTACATCAAAAGACAAAAGTTACAACTTGGGTTGAAGATTTCAATTGGCTTTATTCCACACACTCAACTGTGTGTGTGTGTGTGTGTGTGTGTGTGTGTGTGTGTGTGTTTGGTGTACTTGTATGTGTTGTGTGTGAGTGTGTTTATGTGGTGTGTGTCTGTGTCTGTGTGTGTGTTTGGTGTGTGTGTCTCTCTGTGTATCTATGTGTGTGTTGCATCTGTGAGTGTGTTATATATGTGTATGTGGTGTGTGTGTCTCTGTGTTGTATATGTGTGTGTGTTTGTGTGTGTTTGGTGTGTGTGTCTCTCTATGTTGTATATGTGTGCGTTTCTGTATGTTTGGTGTGTGTGTCTGTGTTGTGTATGTGTGTGTGTTTGTGTGTGTTTGGTGTGTGTGTGTCTATTTGTCTGTGTCTGTGTGGTGCATGTGGTGTATGTATTAGGTATGTATGTGGTATATGTGAGTGTGTATATGTGCATATTTCTGGTGTGTGTGTCTGTGTTTATGTATGTGGTGTGTGTGTTATAGAAATTGAGACCTGGCTCTTATGGATATTAGGTAAGCACTCTACCATTGAGTCATACCATGCAAAGCTTAATCCGAAGTTTGGTATTCTAGCCTTGAAGCCTGCCCACTGTTTACCCATATCCATTAATAAATACATAAATCCATTTGTTCCTTGGCATCCCTGGAGATACCTCTCTAGGTCACACTGCTGATAACAAGATCTGTGGGTGCTCAAATCCTTTAAGTGCCTGGTTCTTACGTATAACCCTCTCCTGTCCTTCTGTTTAAGTAATCTCTTGCTTGCGGGTAGTACAGAATACAATGGAAATAAGTACTATACTATGCCATAAGTAAGTATCACACTATATTATTTTCCAAGGCATAGAGTCTGGACATGTTCAGAAAAGATGCAATTTTATTTCTTCCTCAAGTCCTGAGGATGTGAAACTGTGATACAGATGGTTGATTGCATCAGTAAACAAGGAAACCATGCTAGGAAAGGGGAAAGTTACCAAAGGGGTGACTGGAGTCTACCTGCTTGGCTTTCCTCTCAGCATTGCTGGACCCTGCTTCTCCAGCTGCCTCTGCTGCAGGAATCAGTCCTAAGCTGTTTGTATACCCGTTTGTCCTGTCTGTCTGCCCATCTGCTGCTGCTATTTCTGAAGAAACCTCAAGAATTACGGACTCGGTAAGAAAAAGAGGCCATGGGCATTTTATTCGCTTGGTTTCAGTATACACACACACACACACACACACACACACACACACACACACACACATACATATATATTTTGTTTTTTTCGAGACAGGGTTTCTCTGTGTAGTCCTGGCTGTCCTGGAACTCACTCTGTAGACCAGGCTGGCCTCGAACTCAGAAATCCGCCTGCCTCTGCCTCCCAAGTGCTGGGATTAAAGGTGTGTGTCACCACCGCCCGGCCTCATTTGATATTTTTGATCATATTATTTCTCCTTCCCACCCCCTTCCAGGTCCTCCACCTCCCAACCCATTCAATTTCCTATATTTTCTTCCTTTCCAAGAAAAGAAAAACCAAAACAAACTATATATTGAAAAAACGCCAAAACCCCAAAACACCAAAAAGAAAACAAAAACTACACATAAAACCTGCCTGTGTCTCTGTGAGTTGTGTATATGTGTGTGAGTGTGTGTGTGCTTGTGTGTGTTTGGTGTGTGCATGGTCTGTGTCTGTGTGTGTGGTGTATGTGGTATATGTGTGTCTGTGTCTCTATGTGTGTGTCTATGTTTGTGTGTCTGTGTGTGTCTGTGTGTGTTTGTTTTGCATTGGCCAACTACTCCTGGCATGGCTTACCCTGAGTGTGATTGAAATACATGGTGATGCTCCATTGGCAAAAACTGATTTTTCCTCTTTCAGTGGGTATCCATTGCAAACATCTTCTTGGTTAAGGGTGGAATTTTTCATATGCTTCCCTTCTCAGTGCTAGGATTTTGTCTGGTTTGAACCTGTGCAGGTCTTACGGGTCCTATCATAGCCTATGTGCATTCATATGTGTATCGGTCCTGTTGAGTCTGGAAGACACTACTTCTGCCACCTCCTGCTCTTACAGTCTTGATGCCTCCTCTTCCATGTAGATCCCTGGCCTTGAAGAGAGGGCTTTGGTGAAGACATTCTGTATAGAGCTATGAGCTCTAAAGTTTCTCATGTTCTGCATTTTACAGTTGTGGGTCTCTGTGATTGATTGTCATCTACTGCAAGAAGAAGCTTATCTGAAAGGGATAAGAAATGCTCTGATCCTCCACCAGACAGAGATACACTCAAGTAAATATAAATGCCAACTGAGGTATTCCAGAACTGGGTTTAACTTCTGAAGCACTCTCTTTTGTTGCGTAATTAAAGGCAGAAATCACCTAGTGCATAATTTATGTTATTTGTGTTCACACAAATGGATAATTACAAAGATTTTAGAATATGCTTAAAATAAGTTGTCCTTCAAAGCCAGCCTTCCCAGAACTGCCAATTTACCTTAATTTCTTCATCAGATGATTTAAAAGAAACACTAACTCCATCTTGGCCCTGAGTAATCACTCATAAAATAGTGCTATTCTGTATTATCAAATAGCAAATGGCACCTTGCAGTCTGACTATAACTTATAATTTGGGACCAATTTAGATTTCTCTCTAGAGCATGCTAAAGAGTTTATCAATTTTCACTGCACATTTTGTCTGCAAATGCCAAGTCACTTATTCTGTATTTTTTCCAGTGAGTTTGCTTTTTTTCCTTTTGAACCTTTTTGCTGTCGTGTTTTCGAAGTCTTATTGGACTGGCTACATCACTCACACGGCTATTTGACTATTCAGACTATGAATCTGAGCAGTTCATGGAAGGACAGGCAATCCGGCATGCTCTGTTAGGACAGCTTTAGATGTAAGTAAGTGTAATTGGACCTTGACAAACACAAGAGAAGATAGTCAGAGTAGATTGTGTAACACGCATCCTGCAGAATTCAGACTCACTGACATCCTCAAAACTGTAATTAAAGCAGAGACTTCTAACACTAATGTTTTAGTAAAAGGTTCACAGGAAAAAACCAAACAAAACGTTCTTTTTGGAGTGGAGAAGAAGCAAATTCAGGGCACGGAAATGAAGTTTCGTCATTGTTACAATAATGTATAACTGAGTAGCTCTCAGATTTTAATCAGCTAGGAATGTTATTCAATGCAAATGAAAGAGGCTCCTATGAGAGATTTTAAGGTAGTTGGTCACACATCAGTGTCAGGGATCTGAAATTTTAAAAACTTGTTTCAATTTGTATGTATTTGTTTCTTGACATGTACCTTGATGCATCAACTATGACATTAATTATCTATTGCTGTACGTTCCCCCACGTAACAAAATTATTATATGAAGTTAGTTTCTGACTGTGAAAGATCCAACTGAGAAACATACAGAACCTCTAATTCTCCAAAAACTCTTCTAGTTTGTTTTGTGTGGCTGTGATTAAACACTATAAGGAAAAGCAGCTTGGGAGGAGGAGCTGCTATTGTACTGTGTAAGTTGGTTTAGCATTGGAGAAAGCCAAGGAAGGAACTCAATGTAGCAGCTTAGGGCAGAACACATGGAGAAATTTTTTACTGGCTTGCTTCTGATGGTTTGCTCAGCCTACTTGCATTCAACCCAGGATACTTGCCCAAGTGTGGCACCATTTGCAATGGTCTGGACTCCCCAACATCAAGTTAAAAAACCCCCCTCAGACATGTCCAGAGGCCATGTCTCATCTAAGACTCCCCATTCCCAGCTGACTCTAGTTTATGTCAACTAACATTACATTTATTTATGTCAAATAACATTGCATGCTTGCATTTAATATATTTTGACGGGATTGTTTTTTAATTTTTAGTCAACTTTGGACATTGCGCAAATATTTCTGGCCATTTATTTCTGGCTTAACTAGATTTTACAAGTTTATGTATATATACATATGTAACATATATACATATATATAACATACATATATAATGTTAGATATATAACATAGATATATATGTTAATGTACATATATAACATTAATAATTGTTTGTTTGTTTATTTTACATGTAGATCCTTTAGCTTCCAGTGAATGCTTTAAAAATTTTTAGCTAGAGTCACCCTCATAGATTCCTGGGAGTTTCTATTGTCCTAGGTTTCTAATTTGTCCCAGAGTTGCCACTGGCCCCCACAATCCAGTTGTCTCTTTTAGTACTCTCTCTTTCCATCTCTAGCAATGGAGGGTATGAAGCCTGAACTGCTTGTCTCCTGTAACCAGGCAAGATTTCCAAAGGAGGGGTTGGGACAGCAACCCAGCTACAAGACCTTTTAGACCCACCTTTTGTCCCACCTACAAGATTTGCAGGGGTAAAAGCTGGAGCAGAATTTGTGGGAGTGGCCAATCAATGACTTGTCCAGCTTGAGACCCATGCCATGAATGGGAAGCCCACCCATGACACTATTAATGATGTTCTGCTGAACTTGCAGACAGGAGCCTAGAATAACTGTCATCAGAGAGGCTTCAGCCAGCAATTGATGGAAACAGATGTAGAGACCCACAGGCAAACATTAAGCAGAGCTTGGAAGATCCTGTGGAAGAATGGGAGAAAGAATTGAAGGAGCCAGAGGGGTCAAGGACACAACAAGAAAACTTATAGAATCAACTAACTGGGCCCATACAGGTTCATAGAGATGGAATCACTGGGCAGAAAGCATGCAGACCTAGGCCCTTTGCACATATGTTACAGCTGTGCAGTTGGATCTTCCTGTGGGACTCCTGAAACAGGAGCAGGGGTCTCTGACTACACTGTCTGCCTCTGGATCCATGTCCCCTAACTGGGCTGCCTTGTCTAGCCTCAAGGAAAGATGTGTTTGGCCTTACTGCAACTTGATAGGTCAAGGCTGCTTGACATTCATGGGAAGCCTCCTCTCTCCTGAGAAGTGAAGGAGGGGCCATGGGGAAGGAGGGGATGAGAGGGAAGAACTGGAAAGACGATTGAGGGGAAGTGGGAATTGGGACTTAAAATAAACAAATAATGAAATTAATAAAAGAAATAGGGAAAACCCATTTTAGCAATCAATATAAAGAAAAATAGCCAGAAGGTCACTAGGAAAATTGAAATTAGAAGGAGCTAAACAGAGTTTAAAAGAAATCTCTCTCTCTCTCTCTCTCTCTCTCTCTCTCTCTCTCTCTCTCTCCCTCTCCCCCTTGTGTGTCTGTCTGTCTGTCTGTGTGTATATATGATTTGTTATATAGACCAAAGCCACACCTATCGTACCAGACACAGCATCTTGATTAGAAAAACTGTCACTACATCATCAGTGATGCCCAAAGGTTCAAAATGGAGCTTAAAGATTGACATATCATTGTTACTAAACATTTTACGTTAACATATAATTATATCACCCTACCCCTTCTCTTCCCACCTTCAACCCCTCTTATTCCCCACCCCCAACTCATCTCAGGTCCCTCTATTACCCTCTCTTAAATTAATGCCACACACACATGCACACACAAACACACATACACACACACATTCACACCACACACAGACATGCACACCTACACACACATGTACACACCACACACAGAGAGACATACATATAACATATACACAGACACACCACACACAGAGACATACACAGATACACATGCATACACATCATAAACATATAAATAAAACCCTGTGAGTCCGTTTAGTGTAACTTGGACATATATGATTTCATAAAGATTTCACTTTTTATTGGATAACCAATTAGGGCGGTCATCTCTAAAAGAGGCTAATTCTCCTGCTCTCAATGCAATGGTTTTTGTCTGTGGGTGGGCCCAATGGAATTCCCCCTTCCATGTTAGCAAGTTTGATTGTTTTGTTGTTTTTAATGCTGTTGTTACACAGGCCTCATTTGGACAGCTACACCATAGAGGTCTTGTGGTCCCTGTCATTTCTAGAGACAATCTCTACACAATTGTGGCAGACTTTCTGGTTCTCTTGCTCTTACAATCTTCCCACTCCATCTTCCATGGTGTCCCCTGAGCCTTAGGTGCCATTAGTTGGATGCTAACAACAGACTAGGGACCTTGGGTGTATAAAGTCATCAGACCTAGCTTCACTGCTTCTAATTGTTTTCACTGGAAATGGAGTCAAGCATCCCGGATAAGAACTTCCTACATGTAATTCGGAGGAGCCCATTCAGATATCCGAAACCAAGTGAAAACCAACCCTGGACGGGCAATAGAGAGTATCTCCGGGTATTTTTGGTTAGTAAATGACTTGACTTGCTAACAGCACTTGCTTTTCTAGGAATACACATGTTAAAATACACAATGTATGGGACAAGCTAACACAACAAGGTTGTCTCTTCTAAAAGGCCAGTAGTGCCTACCGGAAAAGCAGTAAGTAGCATGTTGCAGGTTTAGTCCAAGAAATGAGACCTCATGGGTTCTTTGACCAAGAAGCAGTTTGCTGTCATCTAAAGGCTAGACCCCTGAATGTGTCAGGGTTGAGGCCATGTTCACTTTTTGCCTTCTTGGTTTCTTGTATGGCTACATACATTCTGATTGGATATTTTCAATTTATAGGCAGTAATGGATGGGATGGGAAGGGGAGGGGAAATACAGGGGCTTCAGGAAGATGTGGCCAGTCTGCATGTCCACACCAGAGCAATAATCAAGCCACATATATGCACACAGGGACAATGAACAGCCCCCCATGGCTATTTATAGTTTTTCTTTCTCTTAGCCCTCAGTGACCCCTTTTCTCTCTATGACAGTAGGGATGGTTTTATAATGTTTGATCTAAACTCAAGTATACACAAATAGACATATACCTTTATTCTTTTGCCTATTTTGACCAAAAAATTGAATAGAATGAGTTGGGGTTGCTTCCCTCACCCATCAATGACAGAGAGCCTGGCTGTAGCATCACCTTCAAGTCTTTTTTTTTTTTTTTTTTTTTTTTGATATTTTAAGTCGTTTTAATCAGTGCCTTACACAGTAACATCCATCCAAGAGAAAACTGAGTCTCAACTAGAATCCTTGCACTGCTGAGTGACCACTTCTGAAAGTTGGGTTGGGACAGAAAAGTGTAGAGAAATAAAATCTTGGATGAAGCCCCTCACCCAGCCTGGGCTGCTGCCCTGTCATTTCTACTTCTTGGATCCCTGCTGCTGGACCATGGTCACAGACACCATCAGAAAGAAAGCCCACAGTGACTTTGAGTTGCAGTCAGGGGCCTGGTGTTGACAGCATCACTACGTGGGGAGCAGCCTCGTCCTGCTAGGGCATTCAGATGTAGAGCTGCATGAAGGGCAGTTCAGGCATGGACTAGAGCCAATTCCCTGCGCTCCATATAGAACTGGCGGCCTCCGTGAGGTGGAAAGTGTAGGCCTGGAGTGAGTGGTCAGAAAGGTTCTGCTCTTATGCACCACTTCTCCCTGGATCAGGACCAGACCCCCTCTCCTCACTGTCAAAGACACAGTGAGGTTATTACCCCAGGCTGCCTCTGACTGGAGGAAGCTGGTGCCAGGTCCAGAGTCTGAAGAGGCTCGGATCATCCTTCTTGACACCCCACCTTCACCGCCAAGGTGAGCTTGCTTAAAGATATACACGCTCTGCACCACCACTGGCATCTGGAGGCCCAGACTTCTGACCAAAGCCTGCACCTTTGGGAGAGTGTGTGATGCTCCATCTTCACATTTCTTCTTTTTTTTTTTCTTTTTCTTTTTTGAAGAACTAATACTCTCTGGATAAATGTGACGGAGAATAAAAATACTTTTATTTGTAATGTTTGCTGCTTTTCAGGGTACAAACAACCCTGTGGTGACCAGTTTCATGCTTACAATGTGAAGTCACTGGATGAAGAACTGGGAAGGCATGCACGTGGTACGTCCTCCGAAGCCTGCAGAAGCTAGTTCTAACATAAGGCTGTCTAAACCACACCAATCCTCTCACTTCTGAGTGTTGTTTTTCAGACATATCTAGCTGTGTTTAGATGTTTTCAGTTTTGCGTGTTCTCTAGGAATATGCCCTATGCTTTCTTTCGGTTTTATGTATTCTCTAGGAACATGTACTGTGTTCTCCACCATATGGCATTAAACACTCTCATCTGGAAGGTTGAGCTTAGTTTGCACGTTTTATCAGCAACATTTACAGAGCATTGACTTGTGCAGTAGGGTGACAGGATTCAGCAAAGAACACGACAGACAAAATTCTTGCCCTCTGGAACTTTGAGTTTGCTTTTACCTCATTCAAAGGCTCTTATAGACCAAGACTGTTGGAGTAGGTAAGCATAGACTTGCACATCATAAACCAAATGAATGCCATATTTGTAATAAAGGAATGTATTGGTTCATAAAATTGCAAAGGCCAAATGTGTTTCTGAGGTGAGGGCTTTGGCATCAGGACCCAGTTTGTGCCTATCTCCATGATCTATTCTTCCTTATTCCTTACAGGACCTGCAGGCCCATGACACCCACATCTGGTAGCAAAAGATGCCTGGAATTTCAGACCTCCAATCTGACAGCCAGAAGGAAACGAGGACCATTCAAGAGCATCTCAATTTGAGAGGGTAGAGATATTTGCTTCTTTTCCTGGATTCCCAGAACATACAATTGTGTTCGTGGCTGGATTATTTAGACATCTTTTAGCAAACCTTCCTGCTAATGAATTGGTTTTTTTTCTCATTCATTAAAGTTCATGCTTTTCTCATTCATTAAAGTTCATGCTTAGAGTTAACAGCAGATGTTCACGTGTCTCCACCAGTCAAAGATAGTTGATATATCTAGGTTGAGCATTGGATTACACTTCTGACTGAGCATTACTAAACTTATAAAGCCTTTGATTAACATTTTAAAAAATTGTATAAAAGCAAAAAGGAAAAGGGGGCTTGGGATAGGGGTTTTCTAGGGAGGGGAAATGGGGAAAGGGGATGACATCTGAAATGTAAATAAAATATCCAATAAAAAGTGATAAAAAAAACCAGTTGTCTTATTTCCACACAAGTCACAAAGAGTAAACACAAGAGGGCGTTCTGAAGGAAAACATTAGTTTCAGGAAAGCAGCGAGTGGCTGCCCTAGAGAAGTATAAACACCAGGCGCCAATGCCTGGTCCCTTCCACATAATTGAAATGTGTGGTCATACTGACAGAAAACTGAACAGGGCTTGTCCTGCTTTTCTCCTTCTCATCAATTACAAATATATATGGATTGAAGGCTCACAATAGTTAAGACACTGTAACTGTATTCAATCAAGAAATTTATTCGCATCATGTCATTGCTTCTAACTAATTAGTCTTTGGTTTCTAAGACTTAATCTGTTCTTTTTCCAAAACATAAAGTGCACCTAACAGATTTCACATACATATATTTCTCTCTCAAGTAACTGTCAGCAAAACACATCTAAGTCACGGTTCAAAGAAACTGAGGCATCGCTTAAGTTTATTGATTTCTTTGCTTTAGTTAACCGTAAAAATATGAGATGCACAAAGATGGTCTTCAGCTCTCAGATAATCATCTTTAAGCAGGCATAAGTTCTGCTGGGCTATGATCAGCCTTTACCTAACATGATCACATTGCAAGCTGTAACCCAGCCAGTGACGTCAGTAGGCTCCTGTATCATCCTGTTATGCCTACACATTTTAAATCTAAATCCCATCAGTCTACTGTAACTTGATCCCATTTTTACTTGTCATATTCTCCAGAGAAATGAAGGCCAACAACTAAGCTAGAGATTTAGTTACGAGTCCTGATTTCCTGATGCATTGCACTCTGTGCCTCCGTGTCTCTTGAGATCTGGTCTTAACATGTAAACTAAAGATCTGCAACCACTATGCAGCCCAGGCTGACCTGCAGCTTCTCATCCCCCTGTCTCAGTTTTCTGACTGAGCTGTAGTGCTGCACTACATACATTTTTTTTTCTGTAAAAAATCCTTGCACTGTCCTTGTCACAGTAGACTTAGGTAGCTCCCTCTGCATCCCTTTGAGTCACTGCTGATTGAAGCACAGGTCTTCCTGTAATCGGCTGCTACATAACAAATGACGTTCAAACTTAATTGTGGCTTCAATAGTCATTTACTGATATCTCCAACTACTTTGGCCAGAGAATTTTACCAGTGCTCACGTGGATGATTCTGTTGCACTTGGTTTTCATTACAGATAATTGGAGCTGTTCAGCTGATGTCTGGTCTTATCTGAAGGGTCCAAGACATCTTAATCATGTCTGTGACCATGACAAGAGCACTGGAAAGTAACGTAGATAAGCAGCTTTTTTTCATGTGATATTTCTGAAGGATGGTTGATATGGCAGCTTGTTTTGTAATATTTGTTTTGAAAGACTCAGGAGAAGCCGACAGGTGTTAGCTCTCCAATTATGGAAGCTCTTTTTCTCGTTCTTCTGTTATAGGTCATTACTCACAGAAATCGGCAAATACACCTTTAATTGGAGGGAAATTACCTTTCATCATTAAGCGGAGTAGAAAAGAATTCACAACAGACTGTATTCGGCCAGAGGTTTGCTAGGGGGTCCAAAGCTGTATTGGAAAGCAAAGTAGGCAAAACACATCCTGTGTTCCACAGTGTGGAATGAAGGGACTGAGAAGGTGGGTCAGAAGGTCACCGTGAAGTGGGACATTTGGGGTCTTCACTGAGGACAGTGCAAGCCACAGTAACGAGGAATCCAGCTTGGGGTGGGGAGAGGAGAGGACACAAACACATTACAGTGAATGGCGTGGCTCCTGGTAGAGAGGACAACAGACTGTGTCTGGTTCTTGATGGTCCTTCCTCCCAGTATTTATCTTTGCAACAAGCTGCAGTCTCCCTGAAGTTGCTTAGGTGATTAATGGAATCAGCTAGTTACCGTCCGAACCATGGGTTTGCCAAGAAGTTTGAACCATCGGGACAAAGCACCATCCGTGTGCACTGTTTACTTCCTGAGTTCTGCTCGGCTGGAAGAGTGTTTAGTGGACTCTGCAGACAGCCACACATAGGCTGCAAACCACAGGTCAATTTACATCACTCCAAAGGACGTGGGTGAGAGTTGAAACTCTGAGCTCATTTTAAAGCCTCTTCTATCCAACATCAAACATAGATATTTTATCATGTTATTGAATGATCATCTCTATCCTACAGTTTAATCAGAACTTATAAGTGACTGGCAGGAGATTAACATAAGACAATTGAAGTCTTCATTTACAGGTAACCAAGAGTCCACTTATAGTAACTTTCAATTGTAAGATGGTTATAAACACATTAGGAATGTATTCTTTTTAATTTTTAATTTATTTGTATTTATGTATTTGTGTGTACATGCACCTGTTTGTCTGCAAGGACACCATATGTGTGCAATTCCCAGAGAGGACAGAAGGGGGCATCAGATCACCTGGAATTGGAGTTACAGGTTGTTCTGAGCATCCTGATGCTGGTGTGGGGAGTCAAACCCAGGTCCTCTGCAAGAGCAGCAAGTGTTCTTAACCACTGAGTCATCTTCCTTGTTTTTTATTTAAAGAAATTTATTGGTAAATCAACTTACATTATTGCGAGTCTTCTGCTTCTTTTTCATGAGTTCTTTATGGAAAACCAAGGATTGTTTCTGACATTTTAAATCATTCTTAAAGTAATTCTTTTAGTAAAGATTCACTTCAGAATTGGAAAACACATTTTTTAAAGGATAAATAAGAAAATGTAGCTGTATTTTATATTGTTCCTTCTTTTTCATGGCACAAACATTTGTTTTTTTTTTTTTTTCAACTGAATATTGGTAATAGATGTCAAATAATTTGCTAATAATTTTGAAAATTTTCCATTTGATAAGAAAGCACACCAGACATTGTTATGGACTTAGTGAACAGTCATCCCACAGACTGGGCAGCCAAACAAGCCATGGATGGTTTGATGCCAGCTCCTACTCTGAGCAATAGAATGTTCTAGCAAGTATTAATGCATCCAGAGTTCTTAAGGAAGACTAAAAACGTGTCTTTTAAAGCTCTTGCAAGTTGTCATTATTAGGTGCTGTTCCAACTTAATGTTGAAATAAATGCTTATCTTTGCCTACACAAGAACAAACTTGCCAGTAAGGTGTGTGTGTATACAAGTGCATATATACACACGTGTGTTGGAAGACTGCCCCGTGCCTTAAATAAAGGCATTTTTTCAGGCAATGTGAGTGTTTAAATCTGAGGCCGGTATCTACAATGGAAAGAGGGAAAGGCTCTTAACAGCTACAAAGATAAAAGAAAGGTGAAAGAGAGATGGACCCTGAAAACCTTACCTAATAAATAACAGATGCTAGCCTCTGAGTAGCAAATGAAATGGAACATTTCTAAGCATTATGCCTTTTCTGAATTGGCTTTTTGGACAAGGATGGTCTTGTGTTCAGTTCTGTGAGGGTTAAGCTGAAAATAGAGGCCAAACCTACTCCATCTTGGGACAGGCTTCTAAAATGGAAACTTAAGGGTTCTTTGGAAAGTTGTTTGGAAGGTGTTTTGTGGGGCAAACACGTGAAGGAGTGTTTTTATAAAGTGGATGCAGGTGAAAGACAAAGGCAGGCTTGTGAAGGAATGTTTGGCTGAAGCAGACACAGGTGAAAGGATGTTCTACTAAAACACACACATGAAAGGACACATAGTGACAGAGTTTTTGCTAATGACATGCATGTATTGATCCACCTTACATCGCGTAGTTGAGCTGCATTTGCCAGGACTCCATATAGAGAAATGTACCAAAAACTTCTGGTGGTGTCCTACAGTTTCTTGCTGCTTTCATAGACTCAGGCTTATTGGCAGAGTAAATATCAGCTGACACAGATGCACACAGTAAGTTAAGACCCGTGGGGGGGGGCACGCGATTTTGGAGGTTATAAATCAGACTTGACAGACGGTGTTGGAGACTGAGCTTGGCTTGCTGGTACAGCTTCCTGTGCAATGCTTGTGAGTCTCAAGTCTTCACTGAGAGAGGCACAGGCAAGAACTCTTCTGGTGTTCCTCTGGGTCTCTCCTGCTGACACGTGCAGAGGCTGAGGCCTGGCTGTCTCTGTTAGGTGTATGACCACTGCTGATTCCTGTTTGCTATCCCGACTCTACCAAATTGGACTGTGTTGTATCTATGAAGTGTTTGCAAATGGATTGAGCTGCCGCTGTTGACCTGTGAACTGAACTGCCAATTTCCAGACAACACAGATGGGAGTTGCTCCAAAGAACCTTTCTAAACAGGTCTGCTTCCCTCATATTCTTTCTTTCCCACTACCTCTGGTGGATGGTGAGGCTACAAGGGAGGTTAAAGCGTTTAAGAACCATCATTAAAAATAGGACTTGAAAAAAATTACAAGTGGCACTCAATGTGGCATAGGCATGATGGGCAACTCTGGTTCTAATGTAGAGGAAATGGCAGACTATGAGGGGTTAGAAACGTTGCTAAGGCCACTGGGAGGTATTCTGCCTTGGTCCTAGAGGCTTTTGTTTGTTGGTTTGGTTTGGTTTTGCTTTGTAGTTTTCATGTATACTATTTTGAAAAAGTTTAATGGAAACCAACAATTCTCTTTTTTTTAGATAAGACTGCAGAGCTTGCTATGCGTTTAGAAAGTCTGCAGATAAAGGTAGAAGTACTTGAGAAACACAAAGGGCCATAGAGAGGAGAAAAATGTTCAGGCTTGGTGAATGAGACCAGGGATGTACCGCACCATGAAAATGGGAAGCAAACTAGGCTGGAAGGTAAACTGCCACTCACCCCTGCTTCTAGGGGCCTGAAAGAGCAAACAATGGCACACGTACAACAGCTTCGTGTGCAGCCAAGTGCACCACCAGAGAATTTGCTTGGGCCTACAAAGGCACCTTCGGCCTTCTCAGTCTTTGTGCAGCATATGCCTGCTACCAATGGTGGACAGGATTATAATGAACTGACCTGGCAACCAATAGAAATGTTAGATTTAACACATTTTAAAAAGAGGCTATTGTAATGTACAGTCGACATTCTTCTAGTGCCAAAGAAATGCTAAATAAATACAGCCCCCCACAAGGTTGGAAGGGATTGTTGTCAGCTGAATTAGAAGCTGGACAACAATTACCATGATTGTTGTGGTGGAGGCACGAAGCAACAAAACTGGCACAACATAATTTAGCAAGGGGGATAAATGCTACTAAAGACCAGCTGCTTGGTGAAGGGTGTTATGCTGACTTACAAGAACAAATCCAATCTGACGATGGATAAACAATGTCACGTTGATGCTATAGGAACTTTGGATTTGGTTGAGGAGCCTAGGGGAAAAATCCACCTCATTTACTAAAATGATTCAAAAGTCTGGAGAAGTCATCACAGAATTTTTACAGAGGTTGAGTTCACCTGTGAATAAAGTCATAACAGACCCTGAAACCAGAAAGCCACTGATGTAAATGTTGGCATTTGAGAATGCAAACACCAAGTGTAAGAGAACAATCAGACTATTGATACCCCATGGACCCCTATAGATGAACAGATAAGGGGAACAACTGATATTGGTTTTCAGGAGTCAATGCAAATATCATAGGGCAGATCATAGCTAGAAATATCAGGAATCGAAATGCTTGATGTTTTAATTGTGGTGAATTTGGTCATTTCCAAACAAATTGTAAGGCTAAAAGATTCAGAGCTCAAAGTAGCAGGTTCTCTGGAGAGAACAAACAGATTCTGGTGGCTGTGAGCCACAAAGGCTTCTGGAGTAATTTAGCCGCTGTGCAAAGGGAAAGCATTGTTTAACGGGTTGCTGGTCTAAGAGAGAGACATGAGAGGTAACCTCTTGCCATCAGGGAAATGAACAGAGGGGCCTGGCAGCCTGAGGCCCCACAGCAAACAATATAAGCCGTTTTCCTTTGGTCAGACAGGAGGTACTGAACAGGTAAGAAAATAAAAATTAGGTATTTCTAATACTATGCTGCAGGCTATAGAAGAAAGTGCAGCTTTGGATCTGCCTATAGATACCTCTCTTACATAATCCCCCATAGTTGAATGTTACAACTTAACCACAGGTGTTTATGGTCCCTCACCTTCAGAGACAGTGGGAATAATCTTGGGAAGAAGTGGCTTAACTTCTCAAAGATTTATTGTGCATTCAGGTACGGGAATAACACAGAAAAAAATGAAAATTATGGCATATGTAAAAAAGGTGATGCAAATTGATGCAGGGATAGAGTTACTCAACTCTTGGTGTTTCCTTACATCAAGGGCAAGGCTGCTCCAGTAGAAAGGATAGGAGCTTAGGGGAATACTGGAAAGTGTGTTTTCTGGCAAATAGTGGTCAATGACCAGAGACCCAAATTAATGTTACAAATGAACGATGTTGACATAGATGGTTCGGTAGACACAGGACCTGATGTTAGCATATTTTTTCAAAAGTCACGGAATCCAGAATGTCCACTTCAGAAGGTTTACACACAATTTATAGGAATTGGTAAACTATCACAAATAAGACAAAGTATCCAATCGATTACCTGTGTAGGACCAGAAGGGCAAACAGGGAAGTTGAGACCTTATGTGGCTGACATACCCATAAACTTATCTGGAAGGGATCTTTTATAGCAATGGGGTACTCAAATTAATATTCCTGCAATTCCAGGGACAGCAAATAAGGAAATTGGAGGTGATACGGTCAATGATCCTGAAGAAAGTATTGACACAGGTGATGGAGAGCAACCACAAGCTATGCCCATTGTCCAAAACCAGGACAGCACAGGCATTGAATTTCCAAATTTATAAAAGGAGCCACTGCTAATTATCAATAGTCTTGCCCCTAAAATGGTTATCAAACCAGCCTCTTTGGCAACAGCAGTGGCCCATAACTAAAGAAAAATTTTAGGCACTTGAACAATAGGTACAGGAACAGCTGGAGGCTCAACATATAGAAGAGTCTTCCAGCCCATAGAATGCCCCTGTGTTTGTTGTAACAAAAAAATTAGGTAAATGGAGTATGTAATCCATACTCCATTTTAGATTTAGTAAATTTAGTAAATCTAAAATAGATTTAAGAACAATTAATAAGCTAATTCAACCAACAAGCCTTTTACAACCTGAATTTCCTTTACCATCTTTGTTACCAAAATCATGGCCTACAATAATAATTGACTTGAAAGACTGATTTTTCTCAATACCCTTACATGAGAAAGATAGGGAAAGGTTTGCTTTCTTAGTAACTACTTTAAATAATAGTCATTCACTAAAGAGATACAACTGGAAGGTACTTCCACAGGGAATGTTAAATAGTCCAATGTTATGTCAGTATTTTGTGCAACAACCATTAGAAATAATTCATAAACAGTTCCCTTGATCTATAATTTATCATTATATGAATGACATTCTGTTGGCTGATTCTGACAAATACGTTTTAGAGAGTATGTTTAAGGCAACACAAAGAATTCTGCCATGCTGGCGGTTACAGATTGCTTCAGAAAAAAAAAATACAAAGAAGAGATTCTCTTAGTTACTTGGGTTATAAAATCAGTCAACAAAATATTCAATCACAAAAGGTACAGATCCATAGGGACCAATTGCAAACTCAGACAATGGACCAGATGTTATGTCCTAGGTAAGTCAGAGACTAGCCAATATTCTAGAGACTGATTAGAAACTTTATTGTACATATAGACCTCAGAATTCAGGACAGTTAAAGAGAATAAACAAAATCCTAAAAGAGACCTCAACTAAATTAACCTAAGAGACTTGCAATGACTGAATAACTTCTCTCCCCTTCGCTCTCTACTGGGTATGAAACTCCCCTTACTAGAGGGACTCACCCCTTTTAAAGTGATATTCCAGATACTACCTCCCATTGTTCTTAACATATAGGCAGAAATCATCACTAAGTTCGAGGATCATCAATTGCTAGATGACTCTGAAGGTGTCCAGTGGGCTCACAAACATGTTTAGCCTAAATTTTGTGATCTCTATGAAACAGGTCAGACTCCAGCTAGGGGTCATTAGAGACCCTTGTTAAAAATATCCCTATGTTATCATCTTGACCACACCCACCACCCTGAAGGTTGATGGCACTGCAGCACGGATCCACCATTTTTGAAGTTGAAAATGACCATGACCATCAGGAGAAAACTCAGCCTCAAGACTCCCCCACTGTCTCCAATTGATGGGACCCCTACCCAAGCCCCAGGGACACCATGAGAACTGGACAATGACAGCCTAGACCCCTTCTAACATATTTTCAGGTCACTAATATATCCAGGCCTAAATTATCTGAGTCATGAAGACATAGCCTTATTACTTGCTGCTTTCATGAGATTAGATATGGCTGACACTTACAGTGAGATAACTTTCCTGATGTCACAAAACAAACATTATGATAGGATGAGACAAACAATAGATACTGATATAAAAAGACTCGAGACTACTCATTCAGCTTATAATAATAAGTTACTACCAATCCCTCTATAACAAAGCCTAGGAGCTATGGAAAGTCTCTTGATTGGACCTTCTAGTCACCAGAGAAAGGGATGGAATGAGAGGCCAAACCTACTTCATCTTGGGATTAGCCGCCATCTTAAAAGAAAAATAACAAAGACCTGAAAACTTGGCCTGCATCTGAACCCAAACTGCACACAAGTACCAGGAAGGATTGCACTGTAGCATTAGTTACATCCACTTTAATCTCCCTGGTGGTGGTGCTAGTTCCTTACTACCACCTCAATGCACTGGATTCAAATGAAAGACCCGCATACACAGCCTTATATTTAATATGCCTTAGTTTGCTCAATAGCTGTGTTACTTCCAACTTCCACCTTGTTAATATCTCCATTCCGATACGCCTGAATTATTACTTACTAAAATCTATATTCCATCTTTGCTACCCTAGACCCAATGTAGGGGGTTGGCACCCTGAGGCCACTCTTGCCTGGCTCTTACATGGCTGCTATGCCTTACTTCTTCCACCTCTCAAGCCCAGATCTTATTCCTTCACTGGCATGGCAATTCGACTTCCTTCTTCCCAGTTCCCTTGCCTGGGAAAAGTCCTGCTTCTGTTTTCCTGCTCAACCATTGGCCACTGGCAACTTTACCAATTAGAACCAACTGGGAGCAAGGACCATCAGTGTCTTACATGCAGAATTCTTGAGTAATTTTTTAGGGAACTCAACATAATACAATCAATAGTCCAAATCCACAACATTTTTTTCCTTTTCTTCCACTAAAAATGTCTTTTCTCTCAGATATTCATTGAGCATAGTCAAAACACTTATGCAAACTATAAGGTATGATATATACTAATAATGTCCAGTCCATCAGTTTTGTCAATTTAGCTATATTACTCTAACATCTATTCTATCTTAAAGAGTTTACAATTCTATGCCTGAATTATGTTTCGAGTCTAACTTGTATTGCCATCTGAAAACTATCCTTTCAAATCTAGACCATCTTCCTTAATGCTAAACAACTTAAGTTTAATTATGAGACTATGACTAGTCTTCAACCCCAACAAAGATCTGAGAACGAATTAAATATTACCTGAATATATAGAAAGCTCAAAAACATAGCTTCCAAAACTTAAGCAAATTGCTGAGACTACTGACTACCTGGACATTTCCCTATTCCTCAAAATGTTGAAGCACCTGTCTTTAGTCTTCTGGCCACAACCATCTGGTAGACCTTAAGTGAAGCAGGAATTATAAAGGACTAGCTTATTCTCTCTTGGCAGAGCTAAGCTGTCGACTATCCTGCAATTGTGTGTCCTTTCCTGGACAATACTTTTGTCTGTAGATGAATTAGGGCAATTGTTGCCCAGTGGCTACCTTGCCACAACTGAATCAATTCTACATGGAGGTTATGATGCTCAATATCTTCTTTGAACCATGAAGGGGGTACTGTCAGAAGCAGACATATCTCCTAATCAAAATTTCTATTAATAATGAAATGATTTTAAATGTCACATTCTGTGGTTTCTGATGCTTTTGAAGACTGTATGAAGTATATCTGAATTGTTAAACCTTGACTACTCTTAATTATTTCTAATTGAATACTATCAAAACATTTCATTATAATTAAATCAGGATCTAATATAACCATGAGTTTACTATCTGGTCCTTAAGTTGTGTTACTTAATCATCTTAAACAGTTTGTGATAGCAACTATAGAAGGACTGAGTCAAAGCCATTCTTCTTCAATGAGTTGCATAGGCACAATGCCTGTCTAAGAGTAGCAAAATTAATTTCAAATTTTGTATCATTATACAAAGATTCATAGCAATGAAAACCTTAAATATGTATCAATATATAAATTCTATACCAATGTAAGAAATTATAACTTCAATTTTGCATCAATTATAAAGATTTCTACTAGTGTAAGATTATGGCTATACAATGTTTTGTTCAAGAATAAATTTAGTAATCAATCCCATATATTTTCTCCCTATTCAAAATTATGAAAAATTATCTCTTAAAATGACAACTTATCTAATAATTAATAAAATAACTGTAATCAGACATCCAAACCCAAGGTATCAGCATGAAAACTCTACAATTTCTTCCTGCTGAACTAGGGTGATAAAAATTTTTAAAGTGGTAGGGAGGTGTGGAAAAATTAGAAAAATTTTTAGACTTAAGGAAGCTAGCTTCAGCATCTATTATCTAGTTTCTGTGCCCTTAGAAGGCTCAGGGCTTGACTGAAGTTTTGACTGGGTCCAGCTGAAAGGTTGAATGAACGGAGCCCATTGAGAATCAGCAGCTATTTCTGAAGCTGTTCTGGAAACAAGTCTCTGGAGACAGCTGAATACTCAGGAGGCAGGGAGCTGGAACAAGAGATCATTTCAACATCCCTGAGGATGAATCTGTACATTCTGCAGTATATGAATCTTACAACCAAAATTTGAGTACTATTAAGATAGTCGTATGAAGTGGTTTACATTGGCAAGTGGTGAATGTTCACAGACTGATGGCTTCTTCCCATCAGGTGAAAACAGATCACAGACATGGAGCTCTGTTCTGCATAGCACCTGATGCTCCAGGTCATCAGCCAAATGATGGCTGTCTCATGTCATCCACATGGCCACAAGATGCTTTACATTCTGAAATCTCTAAGGAACAGTGATTATTTGTGTCAAAAGAATAAGAGGAGGAGGAAGAGGAGGAAGAGGAGGAAGAGGAGGAAGAGGAGGAAGAAGAGGAAGAAGAGGAGGAAGAAAATAAGGAAGAAAAGAAGGAAGAGGGGGATGAGGAGGAAGAGGAGGAGGGGAGGAGGAAGATAAGGAGGAAGAAAAAAGGAAGAAAAGAAGGAGAAGGAAGAAGAGGAGGAGGAATTAGAATTTTCTCAGGCTCTTCTTGCTATTGATTGGTTCCCTTGCATGCAGTTTCCTGACATATTACATAATATGTCCTATTCCCTAATATGTCTAATACAGCATCTAGAGGCAGTAGCTACCATATGTTAGGAAACATTGAACCAGGATACTCGACTCCTAAATTTGTACTATTAAAATTACTGAACTTTGAAGATAAAGAATTAGGGAGGCTGGAGATGCAGCTTAGCGGTGAAGAGTACTGATTGCTCTTCCAAAGGACCTGAATTTGAGTCCTAGCACCACATTTGTATGACTCCATTTCCAGGGGATTTGACTCCTCTTCTGACCTCCATGTCCATCAGCCATGGTACATGGTACCCATACGTATAACACATATATATATGTGTGTGTGTGTATACATATGTATGTATATGTGTGTATATATATGTATATGTATATATTTTTAAAAGAATAGACTTGGGGTAATATGTTTAAAAGAAATGTTCCTAGTAAGATTGGTGGAATTTTAGTTTCCTTCTGGCACAATCTGACTAGAGGAGAGCTAGGGGTACCTCAAAATATCTAAAAAAGGAAAACATAAACTAGCTTAAAAATCTATTAAAACTTAAAAATGCACTAGTATAATAAAATATTGTTATCATGGGCTTTTTTAAAAAATTAAAGACAATAACTAGAGAATGGATTTTAGTTAATCAAAAAATGACAAAGGAAACTACGACAAATAGATTTGTGGGGATCATTAAATACGTTGACTGGTAAAAATAAGACAAAACAGATGTGGCTCCCCAAAACAACCTCAAGCCATAGGTGATACAGCCGAGATAAAGACATTCAGGAGGCTGAAACCAGAGATTCCGTAATGAAAATTTGAGTAATGACAATACGTTATTACTCTCAGGGTAGGTGGAATTCACACCCCAAAGACAACGCAGCATGTGATCTATCACTATGCTCCATTACACTTAGGTAAATTGTTATCAGGTGACTTTTATCACCCTCATCTTATTTTATAGTTATGGACATACGTAGACTAACTGAGGGAATATATTTACAATGTGGCAGTGTACATCCATATGGAGCAATGTGTCAGGGATATGAAGTTGGTTCATTTTGGGAAATTTGTGACATTCGGAGACAGTTCATTTGAATCTTTAGTCAACTCGCACACACGAGTGCTGTATTTTTGTCCATGTGCGAGCATCTGCGTCTCCAAGAGCACTGGCAATACAGCATTTCCTAGGAGCTCCCCATTACCAATTCTAGAATTTCCTTCTAAGCCACCGGGTCTGGTGTAAACCATGAAACAGGTGGCACAAATAAATCAGGTAAGTTCAGGAGTATCTAACAAGGAACAATGTAGTTAGAGATAGGCAGGGTATATACAGCTCAGGGGCTCAGGGGCTCAGGGGCCAAGAGCCACTGTCCCTGCCAGGCCCTCCAGGTAGACATTGTTGTCAAGAGCCTCCAGTTGAAATGCACAGCTTGTCTACCTGTGGGATGATCTGAGAGAATTCTGTCATCTTCCGCTGATCTCCTGCTAGGTGTTCTGCTGGTGAGCGAAACCAAGAAAGCCAAAATGTTATCATTGCAACCATCCTAGAATTCCCTGGGTCTGATAATGGATGGCAGAGACAGACAGTCCGCCTATAAACCTTAGCTATCTGCTTTCTCTGTACATGTCACACTTTGCTCATGCTCTCTCTCCTTAGAGCATCCCACCGTGGTTTCACTTATTTGTCACCTTAGGTGGGTTTTTCCCCCCTCAAGACTTTCCCTTGATCTGCACCTCTGCATCCCAAGGGTGCTACACATGGATGCAGACAGTGTGGGGCATTGTGGTGCCTGCATTCCCAGTGGCAGATTTTCAGTTAGTAATTCTAGAGTAAAAATCAGACGCTGTAGTTGTGAGTCATTCACTTCAATGCTAGGAAGTTTCAGGAGCCGCAGAAGCGAGTACTGCAGTGGTGGCAGAATGTTCTCCCAGAAGTGAGCCTTTGTTAGTCTCAAGTTTGTTTTGAGGGAAAGATGCTTGGCAGATGGCATACACTGGAGGGATTCTAACCTCTCCTCTTCATATAAAAATAGAAATTAACAGAGCAGACACTACTCAAAAGTTTAAAAAAAAAAGTTCTGAAACATACTGTTCCTAGACCAGGAGAAAATAAAACAGTTTTTGATGTAGAGGCAGAACCAAGAAACTTGTTAAAATAATTCTTATTTATAATCCTTACATAGTTCGGTTCCTTGCCTGCAACTGCTTCTCCATTTTGATGTAACCAAAAGCATGTACATGGACCATCTAATAAAACACAGGCACCTTATGAGGGGCCACATGTACCCCTGAAGAAACTGCCTCCCCAATACTCCCAGCAGCCATCAACGTTCAGGAGGTCTCAGGTATAAATGGGGCCTTGTGGTCCCCTTCCTCATCTGTGTTGGGCTGTTGCTCTTGGGCAGGTATATGTGGGCAGCCATGGCTGCTGTGATTTTGTGAATGCAGTGTCTTGTCCAGAAGACACTATTTTGCAGTGACTCTCCCTGACCTATGGCTATTAGTGTTTCTGGCCCTCTTCAGTGATGGTCCCCGAGCCTTTCTGGGAAAGCGTGATATAGATATCATATTGTCTGGGACTGAATTCTTCAAGGTCATTTATTCACTCCCCTTTGGCTGGTTGTGAGCCTCCATGCCCACCACTAGGGGTGAGCTCGGCACTAAGCTGTGGCTATACAGAGGTGTGTTTAGAAGAGAGTTTTCAGCCCTAATTATACTCAGTAGGTTATAAGGAAAGAAAAAAAAAAGATAAGATGTTGAACCCAGACTAGGAGCAGGTGGGAGAAACTGGAATGGGGAATGAGATGGTGTACAAGATAAATTTATTATATACATGTGTGGAATTCTCAAAGAATACAAAATAAAGTAAAATCTAAAGCATTTAGGTTTTAATTTAGTTTTTGTCCATTTGCCTGCGTTGCCTCAATGTTGATTAAATCATATGTTATATCTTCATGCTTTTCTCCTGGTAATCTTTTGTGCCTCTTTCTGAAGCTAAATGAAGACCCTAAGAGAACAGAAGTCAAGCATTGCTTCTGCTTCGCAGGTCATTGCAATGTACAATCTTCAGGCTTCTCAGACACTTGAAGAATTGAACACTAAATTGAAAACTGTTACAGGAATAGAACAAATTGTTGGGGAAAGGTAGAGGTGATTTGTCTGTTCCCCAACTTTTGGGTTTACACCAGAAGTGGTCCCTGAGATGGCCCCCTTTGGTTGCCGGCACCTGTCTTCTCTCTTCAGGTGAGAACAGGAAGTTATCTGAAACATGGTTTGGAGAGATCCTCCTTTATTTACTGCAGAGAGCACCTTGTTTTCCTCTTTGTCTTTCTCTGCTTCTCCAGGTAGATACATAGGCCTTGGGGCATCTACTGTGCATGTACATAGCAGGCATGCCTGCCTCAGAATGGGGCACAGGAGTAGGAAGTGACTCTGGCTTCCTAGTCAGGCAGAGCCTCAACGATTGTGTTGATGACAAAAGCTGGCCTTGTCTTGTGATAGACTCAGAATCCAGTGTGAATGGAGCATGTATGTCTTCTCTCCCTGCTTTCTGTCCTTTTGTCTACTTGATTCTCCTTCTTTTTCTCAAGGTCAGGGTTCTTAGCTGCCTCTTCTTCTTCTTTCTCCTCTTCTTCCTCCTCCTCCTCCTCCTCCTCCTCCTCCTCCTCCTCCTCCTCCTCCTCCTCTTCATCATCATCATTCCACAGTGCACTCCATCACAGCTGGACCAGACAGACCTTCTCCCATTTGATTTCTCATTCATTGGCAGCTTCATATCTCAACCTAAAACTCTTAATCCATGTAGAATCCCATAAGGACATGTCCCTTTGTGCTTTGCAGTTGGAATGTTTAAACCCAGGGTGCATTAAATCGAATGCCTCTTACAGAAGCAGGTCAGATCTTAGCATCCCCAGATAACTGACAGTTGCTATGAGCTCAAGTAAACAGAAAAATTACTTAAGATCATTTTGGAAACATTTTTTAATTGAATTGCGTTTACTTTCTCAACAGCACAGGAAGGGTCTGCACACCTGCTTGTGAGTACTGTATTTGAAATAATTTCTTTTTGTGAATTTGGTTCTGATACAATAGCTCTTTTCCTAGACTAGCTATGAGACAGATGCCCTTGTTTCAAACATGGAAACAGCCTCCAAACAGCTTGGCCCACTCTGGAGTGCTTAGGACGTTTGCAGCCTGACTCTTACCAAGCTCTTGGCTTCACCCAGTCATGTCAGAAGCATAAGGGGGCAGAACTAGTCTATAGACACTGTCTGTTGGTCAGACCCAAGATCTGTGGCCTTATATTTCCTTATACATTTTAAACATTGAAGTTGGTTGTTGATTCCACAGAATGATGGTTCTGTGTTTATAGTTGAAACTACTCATGTACCCTTCTTTACCCTATACATGCCAGATATCCAGGCTCTGAAGAAAATATCCTTAAAGAAAGCCACATCTGGGGCTGTGACCATAGCACAGGTGTCAGAGTGCTTAACCAGTATACACAAAGTCCTTGGTTCCATGCCCAAGGGGCTCATGCTTGTAATCTCAGCCTTGTGGAGGTGGAGGAAGAGGGATCAGTTTAAGGTCATCATGGACCATGGAGGGAATGCGAGGCCAGGCTGGAGTAAGGAAGGCTCTGTGTAGCAACCAGAAGCCCTATTTATGATTCCTTTTATCCACCACCGACATTCCTGCATGGAGGTGGGGGTCTTCTTGTTGACACTTCCTCTGTGCAGGTGCAGTCTCCAGTCTCAGGATGAGGAGACAGGTAGATCGGAGAACTGAATAGTAAGACACAAAGACATCGTAACGTATAGAATGCAACCTGTCTGGGTTGTAGAGGGGCTGTGGTCATGTTTTTACAGACCTGCCTTCCCGTGTTCCTAGAGGACAGATATCATACCTCCATACCTGGTTTCCTTTCATATTTCTTTTCAGCCTGGTCCTTAGATGCCAAAGGTACTTTATTCTAATTATAGCTTATTCTGAATTAATGTTTGTATTTCATAGTTTCACTCACTGGCACCCTGACTCTGATGTATGCCCAAGAAAGCAATATTCACCAGTTCTCATCTCCTAAGGGGTGGGGGAATATTTATATTACATAAGAGATTTCCCTTTTCTTTTTATCCCAAAAGGAGAAAAACATGATCGCATCCTTTGTTTTATTTTGTTTCCCCTTCATTAGTGATGCTACATAACCCGAACCTCACAGATGCCAGGAAAAATGCTCTTCCAACAATTCATAGCTCCAGTCTCAGTAAAAATAGTCTTCAGAAACCACTCCCTCTACTGATCAGCTCATGACATGTTGACTTATATGGGCGATGAGGAAGCCCATTCTGCCTTCTTGTCTGGTTCCTTGTATGGTAGCAGTGCTGTTGATCTGAGTGACCATAGTCACTCAAGTCGTCCATAGAGCAAGACTTTCATGACTTTTGTCTATTAGAGGGGGTCCTTTTATAGTATATAAAACAAAGTGCATAGTAGAAAAAGAAGTGTGTAGTTTATTTCAGCACCTGCTTTTATGCCCAGATCTGCAAACAATGTCTTTTCTCAAGCTACAGCCATGACCAGCCTATTAACTAAGTGTCAATCAAAAAGCTTAGAGGACAGACACCTGATAAACTGGAAAGGACCCACTGCGGCCCCCTCAGCCGCCCTTTCTCAGTCCCTGGCAAATGTGAAAACCATATCCCATTCAATAAATGTCTCAATCAAGTTATTTGGAGAGCTTCATTTTATCTCTAAGCCAAGGCTGTGTGACACCTTAAAAGAAAAGCTCTACAAAGAAGTCAAATAGCCGCAGGAAACTAAATATATTTGTAAGCGAGAATTTGTTTTCTATATTTTTTCAACATATGCTAATTTTCATATTTGAAAGTGGTCAGAGATTATTAGACACAGATACCCTGCTGTTACTACAACATTGGTGTATCTATGTCCCATGAATTGTGTAGATGTCTTCAGCAATGGGGCTTTGCCATCAGTTTGTGGAGAGTAACCTAGTGCCTTGGCAACAGCCATGGTTGTTTGGGGATTCCCATGGGATCCTCTTGGCCAACAATGCAATTAGATGTCTTCCCTCCAATGGAAATAAGTGATGTTGGCAACATCCTTTCTTCTGCCACTCCCAATACCCATCTACTTCTCTAGCATCTCATTCTTAACAGTTTTCATGTTGGAGTCTTCTCATTATTTTTGCAGACATTCTCTTGGGAAAACATCCAAATGCTTCCATTGCTGCAGACTTTAGTGTTCCTATTTTAGTGCCAGAACTGGTCTCCAGAGGCATCTCTTAGACTGAAAATGTTTGGGGAAAAAGAGACCCATGAAGATCAATGTAAGGGGGGGTTTCATTTTTACCTCCAGGGTACCCGGTGTGTGAGGCAGACACCAATCCTTTGCACCTCTCAGCTGCAGAAAACACATTTCAATGCTCTCTAGCTATTCCTATGGAAAAGTCTCTTTCTTTATTAGAGCTGAGATTTTAAAAAGTAGTTCTTATGACTTGACTGGAAAGCTGGCACATTTGTTAAGACACTTGCCACTCTTGTGGTTCTGTCACCAGTCCTCACATGAGCGCTCAAAGCAACTGTAACTCTACTTGTAAGGAATCTAAGACCCTCTGAAGACACTAGGTATATGAAACAGTTATACACATAAAATAAAAATAAATAAATCCATTTTTAAATGTAGTTATTGACAAAGAAGTATATACCAACATGTTTCTGTTCTCTCCAGAGTATATACTTTTTATATCCTGAACCTGACTGAATGGTCCAAGGACTTCTTATGATTTCTTTTTTATACTTTTGGCTTATAGATATCTGCCTCAAATCCACTTTACTATCAGACATCTATGGCTAATGAAATTTAACAGCAGAGGAGTCAGTTCTGTGTTCTGTGTAAAAGTTGATAAATTAACTGTTGAATAAAGAAGACAGAAATAAAGTTTTGTTCTTGTAAACTTTGAAAAATTGTCAGAAAGGCAGTAAGTTAAGACATACACACATTGTGGTGCTTACATTATAGGGATAGATGAACGACTGAAAAATAAGCCAGTGTAATGAGCGGAACTGATGGGGATGCTTAGGTGCAGATTTAATTAGGACAGGGAAGAAAGAATTATCTGACAGGCAAACTGGGCTGGGTTGTAAAGGAAATGAGAGGTCTAGCCATGAGCAGCTGAGACAGAGGAGTCTAGGAAGAGTTGAAAGCTAATATGGAATACCTCAGGCAGAACAAAGCTTGGCATGATTAAGGAAAAGCAAGAAGCAACTGCGGTTTGACATAGGTAGTTGCTTTAAGTGGTAGGTAGTCGGTCAGAGCACACAGGGATCTGACGACATGGTGTAGGCTTCAGTTTGATTCTGCACATGAAGGAATCCAGTGGCTATTGGATGACTGGCTTGGATAGAAGAGAAGGTTCTCCAGGTCCCTGGTGATATCAAAGAGAATCCAAAACCTGATCTGAGTTTGTTCATGGTGGCTACCAACTTGCTGTCTCATCCCCAGTGGAGATGTATCAGGCTACACCTCATTCCAGAACCTATGTATGCTCACATAATCAGCCTATTACATATATAGACTTGTTATAAACTAAGTTTGCTAAGCCTTGTACAGATAGTCCTTTCGAAGTATCTCCCCCAATAAGCCTGATTTTCAAGACATCCCACTGAAGTGCTTCTAACTCTCCTTTTTGTCCTTCAACACACGAATGTCCCCTCTTTACAGCATGAACTATCCTTCACAGCTAATGTCCTCCACTTCACACCTGCTGTGATTGTTCCTGCATAGCATGTACACACACACACATACACACACACACACACACACACAGAGAGAGAGAGAGAGAGAGAGAGAGAGAGAGAGAGAGGGAGAGAGGGAGAGGGAGAGGGAGAGGGAGAGGGAGAGGGAGAGAGAGAGAGAGAGAGAGAGAGAGAGAGAGAGAGAGAGAGAGAGAGAGGAGAGAGTTGTTTTTTTACATATCTGTGAAACTTCTTTTTACACTAGGTTGCAAATGCCCTCAGAGAAACCATTCTGTATGTACCTAGACTAGTCGTGAAGAGAAAGTGAAGACTCACTTAGCTGCAAGTGAAAACAGAATTATTTTCATTTTTTAGTATTTCCATATATAAGAGCATCATGAGACAACATGGGTTCTATTTGGCATCAAATATGTGGTGAATTTAAGGTCTTAGCTAGCTGAAGAGAAGAAGGCAGCTGATGGCATAGACTTGGTGGATAGCCAGAGTCTTGCAAGAAAGTATATTTCTAAATGCATACTTGCAGTGGTTAATTTAGCATTTTAACAAATGGCAATTTCCATTTCAGTTTTTACCATGTGCACTTATTTGTAATGGACATGAACTATGTGAAACAGGCTTATAGAAAGAGATTACCAGGCCTGGAGAGATCACTTAAAGATTGTGAACACTTACTGCTCTTCCAGAGGTCCTAAGTTCAATTCCCAGCACCCACACAGTGGCTCAGAACCACCTACAGTGAGATCTGATGTCTTTTTTCTGGGCTTCAGACATGCATGCAGGCAGAATGCCATGTACATAATAAATAAATACAAACAAGGAACCACAGAAATATTGGAAAGAGATTACCCTTATGGTAAGTTTACAGAGTTATTAGACTTCAAATTGGAATAAGGGTAGTTGTAGAGAGGCAGAAAGATGGAGAGACAGAGAGAGAGAGAGAGAGAGAGAGAGAGAGAGAGAGACTATAAATGGGTACCACACATTAATTAGAGTAGATATGGAAAGTCTATGGATGGACATCACACATTAATTAAAGTACAGATGAAGACTTTGTGTAGGTCCTGAAAAGATCTCAGAGAGTGAGAGTGCTTGTTTGAGTATGATAGTGGTGTGAGCCCAGGGTTGGGGGACAGATGCCCAGGAATAGACAAAGGCTGCGTATAAAACTAGCAAGGCTCTGCTAAGGAGCTTCAGCACTACTCTTAGTGCAATCCCAGGAAGGATTTGAGCAGGAGGATAAGGCAGTGAAATGTGAGTTAGAGATATACAATGCTGTGCTATATACGAACAAAACAACGGAACTTAATGAACTCATTAAGTTGACATTTTATAGCTGAATGGTCTGGAATCTATGTTTTTCAGTAACCAATATATACCAAAACAGAGCAATTTTCTCCAAACGGGAATCATGCTTTTTTCCTTACCTTAAATCTCTTGAGCACATAAAATAATAGCTCACAATTGTTGAATCATATGACTCTCCACTTAGTCATAAAAAGTGGGTAACAAAAGATACAGAAAAAAAGGCAACAAAAGGGAAAAACCTGTCGCGGCAATTAGATTTTGTTTATAATAACTTGGTTCCTGTTCATGGTAAGAGCCATCTGTCTGGGGTAATCACTCAATTTAACTAAGTGGACGCACGGTCTTGAAGGACATAGATCAGACAAACTACAGGAAGTGGCTCTTAGAAGATCGTATTTCCTAGCAATGTGGGCTGTTTACACATGTGCAGGATTGAATCATTGCATAATTGTCACAAGGACAAATTTTATGTAATTAATATGTGGCTAAAGCTGAGAGAAGTTTGAGGAAAATAAAAAATAGGTAAACAAAAATTTCCCTCACAGTGTTGGGCTTTACAGTTCCAGGACCCTAGAACAAGCTGCCATTTGGCCAAGCCTGAGCTTCTTTTCTGAGTTCTTCCTCCAATCTATGGCTATTGAGAAAACAGCAAATTTAAAATTCTTCGGAGATGTAGGTGGAGGCGGAGCAGAGAATAAAATCTCTATACGAAATGACTCCGGGACATGGGAAGTGCAATGTGGTTCTGTTTAGTTTCCTTTTGCTTTTATTTTCTGGAACATTGGATTGGTTTTTGTTTTGAGTCAAGCTCCCAGTTAAGTCTCAAACCCTGGGACAAAGGACTGACGTGCCTATTTAACATATCAAAGTGGACTTGCCCAAAAGATTCTCCCGGCATCCTTAAGTCCCTATCTGTTATAAGAGATGACTGGGATACCTGACCTCCTGCCCAGAATTTCTCCAGCCCAGGGCTAGGCTGCCCTTTCTCCAACAGCTCTTCTCTATATAATCTGTGCATTCTGCACCTTTGGCCCCTTGGCTGCTACACCTTGTTCCTCTCTCTCTCCTCTCTCCTTCCCATCCCTGTCTCCCTACATGCCCCAGTCAGTCTGGTCGTGTCCACTCTGGACTCTCTCAGATGTCCCTGCCTCTGGCTCTACTCTCTTTATCTACAATAAACTTTCTCCTCCACCATATCTAGGATCAGTAACCTCCTTCCCCCTGTCTCTCTCTCTCATTCACTCTCTTGTAGTCCAGGCTGGCCTGGAACTCCCTATTTAGTTGAGAATAGCTTTCTCCCTCCCAAATGCTGGGATTACAGATGTATGCCATCATAGCTGGCTTTGGGAGTTCTAACATTTATAAAGGGTTTAGGTTCTTCTTGGTAATAGTGTGGAATACTGGTGAGCTGTTATTGCTGGGTTAGGTTATAATCCAGTTGGCAGTAACTGCTGATTCCTTCTTTCCTTTGACCTCTCAAAAATAGTAGTCAGAGAGCAGAAGTAGACTTCTGAGCCCTGGTCCATTGAAGTCCTATGGAAGACAGCTCAGAAGTGGTACAGAAGACGGCTACAATTTTGACTTCTTTAGCCCACACTTTCAGAAAAACATATTTTTCAAAAAATTCCTTGAGTCTCTATTGTCACAATCTTAACTTATACTGACACATGGAAATAAGAAGTCATGGGACGCCTTAGGTTGAACCCATTTTGGCAAGATCTGGAACAGTTTTGGTAGCAATTACAATTTTATATCTGTAAAGAAAATAAAAGAATCTAAACTGAATTTTTTACCTATAACTTAAGGTGGATCCTAAACTTAAATATGATAAAGAAAAATGCTAAAATATCTAGAAAAATATACAAAATATTTCATGACATTAATATAGGGGAAAAAAGTGCTTAAAATCAGACCTAAAACGTAAACAAGTGTAATACTGTTGGTAGCACTAAGTGCAGATTAAATCAGAAGCACTTTTTCACTATCAAATTGTTAGGCAAGATAGAAAAAGAAAAAAGCAAATTGCAAGAGACTGTATTTTCAAAGCATTTTCTTCCTGTTGACGCGTGGTGTTTCTTGGGAGTGACTTTTTAATTATAAGGAAATGCAAACATATGAGGAGGCAAGAAAATCAATTTCAATTTTGAGGATGTGGAAAACTGCTTTCTGATTTAATTCATGTGCAAAGGGCAGGATGATTGCCTTCAGATTTCTGAATTCTTTTTGTATTAATTACATTTTCCCATTTGTGTAATCGAAACATCAAAAGTAATGTGAATAAAATTGAAAGTAACACTGCCTGTGGATTATGTTATTACAAGTTCGTCGAAGCACTTGGTACTTGGGAGGTGGAAGCGGGAGGATTAGGAATTCAGTCAGACATCACTGTAGAGCGAGTGTGAGCCCAGCCCAGCCTACATCCCACTTTGCCTCAATAAGAAAAGTAACCAGAGTCATGCAGTGGAGACAAAGCTCTTGACGTTATTTATTTATTTATTTACAAATTTCAGGGGACTAATTGTTTCCCGCCAAAGAGTTTATCTGTAGAGATAAATTAGTGAGAGTGAGTTCGAGGTTCCATAAGCAAATTTGGTCATGACCAGGTGGGCTGATTTCTTTTATGTCAACTGGGCTCAGGCTCAAAGTCATTTGAGAAGAGGAGACCTCCATTGCCAAGATGGTCTCAGTAAGACGGACATATAAACAAGACTGCTGTGAACCGTCTTGATTAATGATTGATGTGGGAGGTTCCACTCACCGTGGACAGTGCCCTCCACGGGGAGGGGGTCCTGGAGTGTATACAGAAGCAAACGGAAACAACCACAGGTAGTCACCAAGTAAGGGTTCCTCCACAGCCTGTGTTTTCCTTCTGGCCTCCAGGTTCCAGCCCTGTTTGCATTCCTGCCCTGACTTTCTTCTGGGATAGACTGTTACCTGAAAAGTGTAAGCAAAATAACCCCTCCTCCAACAAGTTGCTTTGTGTCGTATTCCATCATATCAATAGAAACCCTAGGATACAGGGGAAGCCTCTGTGTTTTCTCTTGATGCTTTCCGTTGAGTATTTGTTTGGCTGTCTGTCTTCATCTTCTGATGGCAGCTGTGGTACTCTGTATGGCTGAGTCTCCGTGCTTTCTTTGACCATTATCAAAAACTTTCAGTTCTGGGATGTTTGTTGTCAGGCTTTGATTTACATTGTGGGTGGCAGGTCCTGCGAAGTGGCACGGTCATCACCACTCACATCCAAAGTCAGAGACTCCCACACATCACTGTCACATTTGTGTTTTCCTGAATGACTGTGTGTGTGTGTGTGTGTGTGTGTGTATCCAGGTTTATGCAGAGATTCTTTATAAATTGACTTTGTTCTCCCATCCTCTTTTATAAGACTTGCCTATGTATCTGATCACTAATATGGTAACTACCATGAACATTTTCCTCAGAAAATATCTTAAGTACATGAAAATAAGTACGCACCATAAGGAAGGGGTAGGCAGATAAAATTTGAGTAATAAGACATATCTGAACTCCACTCTCTACTTAGGAATGAATCAAATTATTGCATCAGGCTTTAATCTTAATCAGAAATGCCAGTGTTTCTCAGATTAGCATGATTATTTTATGTCTGTGTTTTCCCGGCTTGTCTGTGTAACAATGCACTCTGGGTATCCATAGAATCCAGAAGAGGGATTCTGATCCTCTGGAACTTGAGCTACTCATATTATAAACCACCATGTGTGTCCTGGGAATGAAATACGGGTCCTCTGAAAGAGCAACCAGAGCTCTTAACTGCTGAGCCATCTCTCCAGCTCTGCATTTCAAGTAATTAGCTTAGTCATGTTTTGTAGAAGAATTCCTGTTTCCCTGGCAAATCACTAGAAGGGTTAATAAAAAAAATGTAGATTTATAATCCCTCACTCAGGAAAATATGAGGATCACAAGTTAAGGCTTCTCTATGCTATAACCAGAGATGCTCTCTCAATGCAAAAAAAGAAAGGAGAATGCTTTGTGGATGTAGCTTAGTGGCAGTGACCTTACTAATCCACATATGTTCTAGGATTAATCCCCAGAATGGGTTAATAAGCCAGGAATAAATGACCCAGTGACAGCAATGATCACAAAACAAAATGTACAAACTACAGTATTCTTGAAGATACCAAGAACCACAAACTATGCTGTCTTAGCCAGGAATATGCCAGCCACTGATTTTTTTCCCCACGGCCTGAAGTTGTCTTTTAATTGAATTGGACCTTTTAAAAGACAGAGTGATACATTATTGCTTTGTTTAGCAACTTCTCTGTTCCTTGGTAGTAAGAACAGTGGCAGGTGATGTTATGCGCCCTGTTCACCACTTCTCCACTAAATTACAATGTTTTATTTCCAGGCATGATGGAAAGCAACGGGATTGGCTAACATCACATACCTGTTATTGCCCTGAAAATAAAATGAAAGCATAAATTAGCCTGAAAGAGCTCAGTTAGTTCTTTAGCTTGATTTCTGTCTCCTTCTTCTTGGAATAGATACAAAAGCCAAACTTGATCTCCTTTGTCCCCTGAAGCACGTTCCTTAACTCTTGGGGTTCTGTTGTTGTTGTTGTTGTTTTTGTTTGGTTTTTTTTTTAACTCTTGGTTTTTGTCTGTGCCCTTCCATCTGCTTATAATATCCTTATTCATCTCATCGTCTCTTGGAAAAGTCTTACTGGATGAATGTAGCTGAGTCCTACACAGACACTCCTCTCAGTGGGGAGAAATCCTGATTTAAGATATTTGAGTGACCGAGCCTTCTACAGTTTCCTCTTCACCTTCAGAGTCAGCTACAAAGAACCAGCTAAGAAACTGGAAGAAACCACATTCATCTTGACTACGAAGAAATACTAATGTTATGATATTTTTCTATTTTGTTTATTATTATTTTTAAAATTTCCATTTTAACGTTTCAACTGTTTAGTTGGTTGGTTTTAGCTTGTGTCTTGCCTGAAAAAGGCTTTCGAGGCATCTTTCTGTTTTCTCTATATATTCTACATTTCTCATCTTTTTGTATGTTTTACCATTCTAGAGGTGGTGCGCCTGGGAGAATGGAGCCTAAAACATGAAGCAGGCTAAGGTCTCACACACTAGTCAACTAGTCAACTTTTATTCACAGTGTCAGACAACTTATACCCTGAAGATTAAGAAAGGTCACCTGAGTACAGTTCTTCTGAGTCCAAGCTGTGTATAATCACAAGGACAAACTGCTCGTGGCAAAAGCATGGGTTTTTTTTTCTTCCCATAGAGGCATAGAAATAAATAACAATAGCCATTTGCAATGCATAATCTAAAAAGAGCTCACTCCTATCCGCTATATCTGTGCGAGGCACGAAAGCATAATCCAAGAACAATTCTGTGTTTTTGAAAAAACTGAAGTCACAAGGTTCCTGTTTTCTTGGAGTTTTCTCACAGGCACTCAGAATTCCCCTCCCACAACTTCCCTTACACAACTTTAATATTTGAACTGTGTTCTGATATCATATTTTTTAAAAAAAAATCTTTTATTGAAAATAGAATTTTTTTCATACAATATATTTTAATTACCGCTTCCTTGTGTAATACCTCCCAGATCCTTCCCACCTTCCTTTCCACCTGAATTCATACCCTTTCCACCTCAACCTTAGAAGACAAACAATAATTATAATAATGATGTAGTAAGATAAAACAGAAACAAATTTGAATAGGACAAAAGAAACAGAAGGAAAAGAGCTGAAGAAAAAGCACAAAAACACAAATATGTGAATGTACACACAGGAAATCCATCCAAACAAAACTAGAAGCTAGAATACATATGAAAAGGAACTGTAAGGTTTTAAAAGAAAATCCCTGACAAAACATTATGAGACTAGCAACCTCTAAAGATGTCATTGAACTAGCTTTGGGGTTTTCCTAGTGTTGACCGTCTACTGCTGGGCATGGGGCCCGCCCTTGAGCATGGTCTGTATACCCAGTGAGATTTCCCTGGAGAAAACTAATTTTTCACTTGTGAGTGGTTATCAATTGGAGATAGCTTTTGGGTTAGGAATGAGGGCTTGTGTCCACTTCTACTCTCAGTTCTGGGACCACATCTGGTACAATCTGGGAAGATCATGTGTATCCTGCTCAGTCTCTGTGAGTTCTTGTGTGCAGTCCTGCGGTGTTTAGAGAGCCTTGTTTCCTTCAGACTTCTAATCCTACATTTTTCTTCTCATTCAACTCTACCCTATTTTTCCTTACCTGCAATATTAATTATTAATGCTCTAAGAATCTATTCACCACATGGTCTCAGCCAATACCTCAGAACTACCCTGAGCCTTACTGGGAATATATGTGAAGTATACAAATATCTTTTACTGAATGTCAACACCAGGATTACTACTGAGGCATTATGTAGCAGCCCAGCCTATCCAAAGTCAGACAGTCCTCTGTGGGGAGGGGATTGAGGATTATAGATAGGAAAGCTAGAAAGAAAATCCAAGGGACAGATATGGGAGGGCTGCAGGTCAATACCATGCCAACAATGAGTGTATTTTAGAAAGCTTTTTTATACTATACAGTATGGTGGGACACAAAGCCACAAAGTAACAGAAACAGAAACAGTTGCTGAAATATACACATAAGACATCTGCTACTATCCAAAATCTTCCCTGTTCTTTCCACCAAGGACAATAGAATCTTCAGCTCTTCACCTTGAGCCTCAAGTCCCCCTTCTCTTATCGTACCAAACCTCAGCAAGCTGGGAAATCTGCCAACAGACACTGATCTGCCTTGACCCTGCCTGGCAAGCACACTTCTCTCTCTCTCTCTCTCTCTCTCTCTCTCTCTCTCTCTCTCTCTCTTTCTCTCTCTCTCTCTCTCAAACTCTTTTTCAGAGAAGCAACAAACAGCCAGCTCCTGACAACATTACTAGTGTTACTGAAGTCAATTTAACCCCTAGTAATTGTGGGACACATAAATCCAGGGGAAGTCATCTCATCATCAAGAATGACAGAAAAGTCAAACAAGCATGGAAAATATAAAGAGAAAAATTCAGAACACTATCCAAGTGTACAAAACACGACAAAGAAACACACACAAATACACATGAGGAAATAAGATACTGCGATAAAGACTGGGCAGTATTGGTACAAAAATGGACAGATGTAATTCAATAAAAGGCCCAGATACGAAACCCAACATGCACAACTGACTGAACTTAGAAAAGTCCATATTCTCAGTAATGCTAGTGGGTCTCTAGCAACTAAAGGCCTTGGATCAGTGGTTTTCCTAATGCTTCAACCCTTTAATACAGTTCCTCATGTTGTGGTGACACTAACCATAAAATTACTGCATTGTTACTTTGTAACTGTACTTTTGCTACTGTTATGAATAAACATGTGAACACATAATATACAGGATATCTGATATTGACCCCTGTGGGGATCTCAACCCACTGCTTGAAAACCACTGCCTTAAAGCAAAACCTGAAATTTCTGGAAAGATAGTTTCTGATTCTTAGACTCTGCCATTAATAATTTCTTTAAATATATTTTTAAAAATCAGGACTTCTAAGTTTAACACCACTATGTTTTTGTTTAATTATCCACCTGATAAACACAAGCTCTGGAGGGGAGGTGGTTATCTTGAGGAAGTTATGCTCTAAGAGGTTGTAGGCTTAAGAATATCCAGATTCCTTTTGTGATTGTAGATCTTCAAGCATTTATTAGCAAAATCAGGATTTCAACACCAAATTTGGTTTAGTGGTTTAGTGGTGGACTTTCTTTTGTAAAAGTAAGTTTTATTTCCCTACTTTATTGTCATCTCAGAGGCTTACTGCTTCAGTTGTCTAACCTAGGCCTGGTTCTTGAAGCTTCTAGCTTCTATACAGTCTTATGTAGGCCAAGAATGTGTCAGCCTCATACTACTGAATAAGCTCACTCTTTCTATTTCTTTCTGAACTCTGGCTAGCTGGTTCAACTCAGATGTTCTGGTTCAAACTGCCCTCCAAGCTGACTGATTCCACCTGGCTTCTTTCAGCTTTTGACTGAATTGCTGTGCTTGGCCTCAAACTATCTTTGGCAATATGTCCTAATCTTCTGGCTCCTTCTCATTTTCTGCCTTCTCATTGTTTTCACCTATGTATAGCTTGTTCTTTCTGCAACCTGTCTTTATACAACTGTACCAGTAAAACTGCCCTCTCTCCTCTGCACTGCTTTATCTAAAGTCACTTCTCTTTTCTCCTTGTTCTCATCGGAGTTGGGCATATTCTATTCTGTCAAATCTTTCTCTGATTCAAGATTGCCACTCAATTAGACATTACTTTCAAACAAGGGTGCTTCCTTCTACAATCTTTGCCTTCATTGTTTGGGATTAAAGATGTATTCTAAGGCTGAACCACACCACAACTAGAAATGTTTTTTTTTCCAGTAAACAATAGAATGTCAGGTTTCACAGTGTGATCAAATATCCTTCAATACTTTTCCCCCAAATTAACCAAGTCAAAAAGATAATCTTGATTTACAGATACTACACAAACTTCCAGCTCCCATGTTATTTAAAGTGGGGCTAGACACTATTCCCTGCAACATTCAGTGTGACTCTTTGAATGATAAAGACTCTGAAAATAAAATAACTATCAGACGTTAGTCACATATATTTAATTTATAAACTACCCTATCACTATTCCCTTTTCTATTTCTGCCCTAAATTTCACTTAAAATAAGTTACTCAAATAAATATACCCATGTAATCTCCTATTATGATTTGGTAATTAAAAAAAAAAAAACAGGTAGTTGAAAAGAAAGCCTTGTTATGATTCCTTAATTTATTGTCTCCCCCGTCCCAGGGGAAAGGAATACTCTGTAAGTTGTGTTGCATTCTTCAGGAATTGTGTATTTCTGAGTCTCCTATAATATTAACACCATGTTAAATATCAGTGGTTGGCTAAAACAGCACTATATCCTAAAGTTTCTTTTTAGTTAGTAGCTAGTTCTCTAATATATAATTTACTCATTTAGTATTTGGTTTAGCTTTACGTTTGGTAAATAATTATGATAAATTTTAGTTGGCATTCATTTCCATATGAGTCAAAAAGATTTTGTTTAGCATCAGCCAGCTATGAACAATTAAAGTGTGTGTATGTGTGTGTGTACGTGTGTGTGTGTGTGTGTGTGTGTGTGTGTGTGTTAGTCTGAAGAGGAAGCTAATCACTTAGTACATAACATGGACTTACCTTAGCAAGATCCACTCAGCTCAGGCCTGCTCTTTCTGTATGTCTAGAATCTTTTCTTCAAGCACAGGCATTGCTTATGGTGGTAGAGTTCAGGTAAAATAAATCAGAATAGGATATTATACCTTCCTCATGAGGAACATTTGCTCTCTCTGGGAGATATCTTTATATGAGGAGATTCAACCCAAACAGCTTGATGTATCTCTTCTGACACTAGAAATATGCTTACAGATGGACTTACTTTATTAGACCATAGCGTGTTCTGGCTGTTATTTATACATCCATTTTATTGATTGTTTCTCTCTCTCTCTCTCTCTCTCTCTCTCTCTCTCTCTCTCTCTCTCT
>JANHMN010000015.1:34444622-34456936 GCA_030674055.1 Rhabdomys pumilio
TCTCTCTCTCTCTCTCTCTCTCTCTCTCTCTCTCTCTCTCTCTCTCTAAAATGACAATTAAGTTTGGGCTTGATATATTGATATTATTTTTTTAGCTTGTTTGTATTGTTTCTTTTTGAGACACGGTTTTATGTGGCCTAGAACTTGTCATGTATACAAGGACAATGATGGAAATTTTTTAGCTTTCTGCTTCCACCTCTCAAACTCTGGGATCACAGACATGTATCAGCACACCTTGTTCATTTAAAAAATTACATATATATATACATATTATACATATATATTATATTATACATGTATACATATAGTGTGTGTGTGTGTGTGTGTGTTTTTAAGATATCACTTGGTGCTAGATTGTTTTTTTATTCACTTAGATCTAGAATACCAGAGGCATAATGTTATCGCTAAGATAAGTTTTACAATTACTGTGTAACTTAGCTGAGATGTCATTAGGAGAGACAGCATTTAAGCGTTTTAATAGACTCTTCCCATGGCTGAGAGGGCAGTTTCTACCAGGTTAAGTTTTGTTAGCCAGTGGGAAACTTGCAAACAACATTTGGAGAAAATTTAACCACCAAGTTTTAAGAAACTCATTCAGTTAAGGGATAAAGCATGGAATCTTTGTTCTCTGTGTCACTTTTCTGTTTATCTTTGTAAAAACCAACATTTTAGGGACTGGAGAGATGGTTCAGTGGTTAAGAGGATTGACTGCTCTTCCAGAGGTCCCGAGTTCAATTCCCAGCAACCACATGGTGGCTCACAGTCGATGTAACAGGATCTGATGCCTCGTCTGGTGTGTCTGAAGACAGCTACAGTGTACTCATATACATAAAAAATAATCTATTTTTTTTTAAATCAACATTTTAAGACAATTTATTGTTGTAAATGGAGAGTCAGGCTCCAGTCCTACATAAACACACTGAATTTGGATGTTAAATTTTACTAACCTTTAAAATTTTTTTCATATAAAAGCATTTTTCTCTTAACTTTTTTATCAAAAATATATTTCATAACTATGCCATTCTGTATATCTTTTATACTTTGTGTTCCCTTTTTTATTATTTTCTTTACCAAATTCAGAAAATGTTTCTTCCAAATACAATAATATTTTAACAAAAACACTGAAAGGAAATTTAGGAGCTGCTGCAGAGAGAGGCTTTCTGTGCCTCACCCTGAGGTCAGCTCCTGATACTGTATCTTCAGCTACTCTACATCTTTATGAAACCATGAGGAGACTCAGGATACCTGGTGATCACACCTTATTCTGTCTTCCCAAGTGAAACAGTTAAGTCTAACTTGATCCAAGGAACAAGGTATATTTTGGAGCTTCCCTAGGATCTTTTGCACACCCTGGAACTCATATAATCCAGAATGGCTTTGAACTGCAAAGACCAGCCTGTCCCTGTTGCCAGAATGCTGGGGTTAAAGTTGTATACTATCATGCCTGGCTCTAGATGCCCACATTAGGATTGTTCTCCTGTTTCCCATCCGACTGACTTCCTGTCCCTGGATTAATCAACACAATCTCTCACAGGCATGCCTAATCTAGAAAACCCATCACAGGCTTGTTTCCTGGGAGATTATATTACATCAAGTTGATGACCACCACAAACGGAATTCAACTTGAAATTATTCTGGATTAGTAAGCACTACCATCAACTATAAAATCAGTGCAGTCAATTTGACTATGGTGGGAATTCACTTTTAGTGAAAAGCTGGAGAGAAGATTAAGTTGAATCTTGATGTAAGGAGAATTTTGTTTGAAGCTGATTTTGATGAAAGGCAATGTTCCAGGGTTACAATTCATTCTGAAATACCTTGTGTTCATTTTATCATAGTCTGGAGACAGTAATGTTCGGTTTCGACATTTTGAACCCAGTCTTTGGTTTTGAGGAAGTTGTCTAAATATTACATGTGCCAGTCACTTTGTCTGTAAAATAGGTAGAATATAATAACTATACCTATGTAAACTGACAGAAAAAAATGGCTATCAAGTGGCAATGGATGCATGTGTGTGTGAGTGTGTGTGTGTGTGTGTCTGTCTGTCTGTCTGTCTGTCTGTCTGTCTGTCTCTCTGTGTGTGTATCTCAATGTGATATGGAAAAAGGGCTTTTCTTATAAGAATGTGTGAACCAGATATGAATAATATGAATTGGGTGATGATGCATTAACTTCAAAGTCAGAAAAGAAAGCATAATTTAGTCTATTGAAATAGCAGGACATTCTACATAACCTTATTTATCCTCTTGCCATAGGTACCTACTTTTATTTGTTTCTTTTCCAGCTCTAATTCAATTTTAACTCCTTACATGTAAGTAGTATAATCCCTAATTTTTGCATTTAATTTTTTCAATTTCTAGGTATTGTGTGTTTATTTATAAAAAAATATTTAATAAGATTAAACAGGAAGTTTTAAAAGTATAAGGGAAAAGATTTGTCTTATATTCATTACTTCAGCTCTGCACAAAATCTTACCATTCTAAAAACCTTTGAAGAATTTGAATTCTCTGAGAAAAGCAATGTAAGATTTACTGGGAAAAATAATAAGAATTACAACCATTAGACAAAACTGGTCTTCCACTTTAAAAAAAATGTGCTATTTTTTAAAGTGGAAAACCAGTTGATTTGTGTTGTTTCCTCTCACTTCTGTTAATTGATGTATAATTCACACTAGACAATCAACAGGCAGAACATTAGTTGCACAAAAAATGAAGTCATCTGGGGAAATTGTTAAAACAAAGAATGCTAAATACCTGTGAGAGGGAAAAAATGGGAGAGCTCAAACAAAGCTTTAAAATGAACAAGGGGGCACTTAGTAGTTTGCAAATATCTTGTGTATTTTCATCTAGCAGGCAGTTGATCATGATGGGTGCTCTTACTTTCTGTTTAAGGTTATTTTAGCCCTTGGCAAAATGCTATTTAACAAAACAGAGCACTGATTTCGTATTTGACTAGTAGATATAGTTTGTGATGTAATACATTTTCAAGGACAATACAAAACCTGAGAGAACAGGAAAGTAAAATTCACTGTCACCCACTTCAACCCAATGCACATGGCTCAGAATCCTTTCCATTCCATCCCAACTAATTACGATCTTTCAACCAAAGGCTCTTTTCCTTTCACTGATAAAAGGACTAAAAATGATGGGAATGATTTTAATATGTGAAATTTTATAATCTTTATGGAAATTCACAATCTTGCAAATACCAAATGGTCTCATCTCCGAGGTTTGTTCAAGGATGAAACAAACCACCTCAGCCAACAAGAGGCATGGCCTCAATTCTGATCCTCTGGATTTGCTGATGCTGGGCAATACCTGTCAGAGTTCCATTCATAGAAGGGAAGATGTCTATGGAAGATTGTCTTTATTAATGCTGAGTACATGAGTTAACTTAGTAACAATAAAACGCATCTCTAGGACTGGGAAGACAGTCCAGTTGATAAAGCACTTATCTTACTTATGTAGGGAACTAAGTTGTGATTCTCAGAGCCCAAGTAAAAAGCAAGCACCTTGGTACCTGCTTATTCTCACAGGGAAATGGAGAGCTGGTAACCTGATAAACCTGACAGCTAGTTAGTCTACTTGGAAAAGTTCTGGACCAATGAGAAACGCTGTATCAAAAGGAAGGAGGAGGTGCCCAAGGAATGACACCTACAGTTGTCCTCTGACCTCTGCATACACATGCATGCATCTACCTGCACACACATGAGCACTACACACCTGAACACACACACACACACACACACACACACACACACACACACATACACACAGACACCCCTACATTCTTTTGTAGACACAAAGACTATTGAAGAATGACTTCTAACAATTCAAGAGAATTTAAAAGCTAATCCCATGTTATTTAATCATAATATTATCATTTTCTCTTATACAAATGAGTATTGAATTATAAAAACATGTGTAACACTAACAAACTTTAAAACCTTTTATTTGCAGTTTTGGGGATTAAACCCAAGGAAAGGGAGAAAACAGTCTGTTACTATACTGCATCCCAAACCCTAGAAGCATTTGAAGACAACTTAATTTAACTCATTATTTCATGGTTACCTATACCTCTGTGCTGGCTGGTTTTGTGTGTCAACTTGACACAAGCTGGAATTGCCACAGAGAGAGGAGCCTCCCTTGAGGAAATGCCTCCATGAGATCCAGCTGTAAGGCATTTTCTCAAATGATGATCATTTGAGGCCCCAGCCCACTGTGGGTGATACCATCCCTGGTGGGCTGGTGGTCCTGAGATCTATAAGAAAGCAAGCTGAGCGAACCAGGGTAAACAAGTCAGTATGCAGCACCCCTCCATGGCCTCTGCATCAGCTCCTGCCTCCAAGTTCTTGTCCTGTGTGAGTTCCTGTTCTGACTTCCTTTGGTGATGAACAGCAATGTGGATATGTAAGCTGAATAAACCCTTTCCTCCTCAACTTGTTTCTTGGTCATGATGTTCTGTGCAGGAATACAAACCGTAAGACAAGTTTTAAGAATAAAACTTATAACAGCTAATAATCTATTCCTATTTCGATATTACCACCTATCCCATTAGTATTCCCATGAGGACAGCACAGCAGTTTCACCCATTGTTTTTTTGCCCTTCAGCTGCCCCAGGAGTAGGCTCTTTAGGGAGATTCTGTACCATAGTCATTCACACTGATTCGCCTTTTTGAATAGCAATCTAGGAATCATTTTTCTATTGCGAAGAGTGTTTTGGAAGTTGTCAGAAATTAATAATGAGGTTGCCAGCACATCAACAGAGCCATTAATATGGTGGGTGAAAAACTAGTGGAGTGATTAGCTTCCTAGAAATGTGATTTTATTTTTAGTATTATTTGTTCTGCTGAGGAAAACAAGCTTTTATGCTTTTGTAATTAGTGATGTATAAATGAGAGTAACTGTTAATATAAACCATGCCAAGTCTTCAGAAAAACTGAGATGTAAGTCCATCTTGTTTAGAACCACTTGCCACCATATACTCAGTATTTATTTTATTGATTATGCAGCAGATTTGTGTTTTCAATATAACGTTGTTATTGACCTTGACAAGTAAGGTTTTGTAGAAGTCATTTAAGAATTGAAAAGGCTTTGAGTCAGAATGAAGTGCAAACAATTGGAGATCATTTTAAGGGGTTATGTTGTAAGTACTCAAAGAAAAGGGTTTTAAGTTTGTTAAAACGGTGTCATACAGGTTTTTGTTATTATATACCCATTCACACAAGATAGCTCAAGTGACAATGTTTTGAGGAAGTAATGTAGATTTGTTGAAATCCAGAAGAATGTAGAGGTGACTTTATGTGTGTGTGATACTAACATTTGTGTGGGTAGGTGCATGCAAGTATATACAGTGCAAGAGGACAATCTCAGATGCTGTTTCTTAGGCAACCTCTACTGTTGTGCCCAGATTGTGAAACCCCCAAAGAGACTACCAGAACTCCGATACATCATGTCCAGGGATTTATAGGGAAAGGAGGGCCATGGGTGTAGCCCACAGAGTTGTCTTTCCATCAAGGTTGACCTGTCACAAAGGACCTAATGAATTAGAATAACTAGTTAGCTTCCTGGAGCTTTATTTTATGTCAACATTTTACACATGAAGCGATATTGTATAGCTATTATCTGTTTCAGGTTAAATCATACAATGATGTACGTTTTTAGAGGCTAAAGATTAGGAAAGAATGATACATGGGCAGATGGTAAGTGGGGCCAGACCTTTCTGGGAAGGCAAGAAAAAAATCCTGTGAATGAATACAAATTTCAAACCCTAATTTTACTATTTAGTTTATTTCATGTTTCTTTTCCCTCTTTTTTTTTTATTGGATGTTTTCTTTATTTGCAATTCAAATGTTATCCCCTTTCTCGGTTCCCCTCTTGAAACTCCCTATCTCATCTCCCCTCCCCTGCTTCTATGAATGTGTTTGTTTTTCATGGGGCCAAGAATCTCCTCTACCACCTATGCCCAACAAGGCTGTCCTCCCCTACGTATACTGCTGGAGTCGTAGGTCCCTCCCTATGTGCTCCCAGGCTGGTGGTTTAGACCCTCGGGGACTCTGGTTGTTTGGTATTGTTGCTTTCCTCTTAGGGTCACAAAACCCTTCCTGCTCCTTTAGTCTTCTAAGTTCTCCATTGGGAAACCCTTGATCATATCAGTGGTTAGCTGTGAGCAAAGTCCTCTGAATGTTTTAGTCTTTGGCAGACCTCTAAGGAGACAGCTATATTATGTTCTTGACAGCATGCACTTTCAGCCATCTACATCAGTGTCTAGCTTAGGTGACAGTACATGGGATGGATGTCCAGGTGGAATGGTCTCTTGATGGCTCCTCCTTCAGTTTCTGTCCCATGTTTTGTTTCCATAATTGCTCCCTTGAGTATTTTTGTTACTGGTTCTAAGTAGAACTGAGGCGTCCCCTCTTGGTCTTCCTTCTTCATGAGCTTCATATGGTCTGTGGGTTGAGTCTTCGCTATTCTAAGCTTTTAAGATGTGTATGAAGACAGCATAGTTTGCTCTTAGCCAATCTAGTAACAGCTGAATGACTTTAGAAATGCCCACTGTTCCAATTTCAAAAGATCATGGTGGCTAATAGTCAAAAGAGATGAGGATTAATGTAAAATGTGGGTCAAATTCAGGATACAGTATAGCTTGCTATAATATAAACCAAGACTAGCTACACTACTGCATTTCTATAAACCGGTCAGGTTTGAAGCATCTTTGGAGGGTACCATGGCAACCACATGGCAGTTAACATCCTAGACCCCTTGTTTAAAACACCCATGCTCTTCCCATCCCAAGAAACCTAATGTGCTTTTACTTCAGAGCCTTAAAGAAGCTGTCTAAATCTCTGAGTGCTATAGATTTCTTTTCTGCTTACCTCTCTAGTTTAAGAATTCATTTTTGCTTGATAAACATTATGAGTCTTTTGTATTCACGCAGCCATGCAAAGACACACTGACAGAATAGTAGATGCAGGAGTGAAGTCCTAAAAGCCATCAATGTTCATCTGCAGCAAAATTCCTGAAAGCAAAAGACACCCTGGAGCGAGTCTAACCAAGGTTGGGAAGCATTTATCGAAAAGTGACATTTCCCCTGCCATCAACTGCCTTTGTGAATGGCTCTGAGTTTCCTGGCAACAATTTTAAATATGAAAGTGTCAAGCTCTGTGCTTGGAAGGTGACCTACACAGGGGTCAGGCCTCTGCTGAGCCTGTGATGAGCTGCTTGGGAGAGGGGTCAATGGCTTGCAGGTTACCAGGCAGAGTAATGAAAAAAATTGGGACAAATGCAAGCAAAAGTCAGCTGGAGAAATGAGGCTATTGAGCAGGAGTGGCTACCAGGAGGGAAGAGCTGCAGAAAGCAGAGACATGGGGCAATAGGAGGTCACTGGTGAACACTGGGTGAGAATGACCAGGCTTCTTTGAAAAGTAAAGCCTTGTTAACTCTGAACCCTTCTGTGCCTTAGAGGAAATGACTTTCTGTGGTCTGGCTGGCTCTCAAAATCACTCTTGCCTGTGCCATGCATTAAAGATCAAAATTCATGTGACCTGAGGAGGCTTAGGGCTTGTAACATGCAACACATCTCAAATACAAAACTGAACACACACATGAAATGTTGCAATGTGATACATATACACACACATATCCATATTCATATATGTGTGTGTATATACATGTGTGTGTATGCACGAGCACACGTGTGTGTGTGTGTGTGTGTGTGTGTGTGTGTGTGTGTGTGTGTGACATGATGAAGGCAGGCACAGAAAAGAATTTTCAGTCTCAATGGAAAGGTCAGAAAGGATTTCTGAGGCATGGACAAAGGAGCCACAAGTGAAGAATGGGGCTCCAGGAGATGTGATAAAGCCTTTCCAGACGTGAGCAGAGAAGATAAGAGCAGAGGGATTCTGAACACCATGCGATTGGCCTGTGATGTGACAAGAGGCTGCAATGGCAATGAGGGACCAGACAATGATAGCCTAAGAAGTTCAAGGAAAGGACCCTTCTCTGTACCCTGATAGAACTGGAGCATTGACAATGTTTACGCGTGTGTGTGTGTGTGTGTGTGTGTGTGTGTGTGTGTGTGTGCAAGCACGTGCATATGTGTAGGAATTATAATGGTCTCTATTATGATATTATATTATATTGGGAATTTCTTTATAAAAAGACTATGTTGGAGTGAGCAGATATTTTGACCAACCTAAAGATGATACTTACGGAGTGTGTTTGGAAAACACAGAAGTCTACAGGAATGTCACCTTCTAAGACTTTGTACAACTTGACTCCCCGTATGTTTTAAAAAAGAAAGGTTTGTCATCTATGCAACAGGAGTGACCACTCGTCAGACATCCCCTACTAAAGTTACCCTTGTCTAGTTCTGTTTGCTTAGATGGAAGCGGGACTGAACTCCCATCTGAGAGCAAAGCTACTTCCTCATGTTATAAACAGACGGTCTTATTAGAAAACACGAACACCTCAGTAGCTGATGGAGTATGTAGTATATACTCCTTGGGGATGCAACTGTGAGACCATTGCCTTCTATACTCTTCAGATACATAATCTGTCACTGCTGCTGTGCAAAACCTCACAGTTCATTGTCACGACAAGGGGTTTCCTCACTTAGCAGCCGTTGGATTATTTTGCTGGCGTGGGGTGCATTTTACTCATCACTGAAGGGATTATTTTGTGTTTCATTTTTTTGTTTTTGTTTTTGTGTACATTAGTGGTTTTACAGAATATATTCATCAGGGAAATGTAAGCATCAATGTAAAGTCTGACAGAAAATGTCACCTAGTTCAGCATTATATACTTAATTCTGGAGTTAGCCTGTTAATAACTAATAATGGAATAATCAGCTACTTTCCTCCATCCTTCCTTTCTTCTATATCGATCTACATTCAGTGAATATATACCTAGATGTATTATCTTAATCCTAATCAGCATATGAAGAGAGCTAATTCTAGCTACCTGGTAGGCACAGGCATGGTGCACTGAGAATTATATAGTCCTTGTTATTATTATTACTATTATTATTATTACTATTATTATTATTATTATTATTATTATTACTATTATTATTATCATTTACATCATGATCACAGCTTCTCCTCTCTCCTCTCCTCCCAATCCTTCCCTCTCACCTCTTCTCTCCTCAGCCCATGCCCCCTCCCATTCTCCTCAGAGAAGGGGAGGCTTCCCATGGATATCAATCCACCTTGGCACATCGATCTTTGCATCTTTTCCTATTGAGCCTAGACAAGGCGGCCCAGCAAGGGGAAAGGGGCTCAAAGGCAGTCAACAGAGTCAAAGACAGCCCCTTCTCCAGTTGTTAGGGGTTCCACATTAAGAACAACCTGCATATCTGTTACAAAAGGCATCCATCTCATGCACGTTCTTTGGTTGGTGGCTTATTCTCTGTGAGCCACTGTGGGCCCTGGTTAGGTTGATTCTGTAGGTTTTCTTGTGATGTCTTTGACACCCCACCCCAAGCCAGGCTTCTTCAATCTGTCCTCCCCTTTTTGACAAGATTCCCTGAGCAGTGTCTAATGCTTGGCTGTGAGTTTGTTTGCATCTAATTCTGCCAGCTGCTGGGAGGAGCTTCTCAGATAGCTGTCATGTTAACCTCTTTTCTGTAAGTATAGAAGAATATCATTAATAGTATTGGGAATAGGCGGTCTCTCATGGCACGAGTCTCAAGTTGGGCCAGTCACTGTTTGGCCATTCAATCAATTTCTGTTCCTTCTTTATCTCTGCACATCTTGTAGGCAGGTTACATTGTGGGTCCAAGGTTTTGTGGGTGGGCTGGTGTCCTCCCCCCACTGGAAGTCTTTCTTTATTACAGTATGTGATAGTTTCAGGTTCCGTATCCCCTATTGCTAGGAGTCTTAGCTAGGGTCAGCCTCACAGGTTCATAGGAGTTTCCTATGAACCACACTATCCTAAGCTTTTAGATCATCCTAGAGATGCCCAAACCCCTTCTCCCCATCCCCAAACCCCAGTTCTCTCTTTCTGTAGGGAGGATTACTGGGCTCTATGGTGCCATATTGGGCTAGCTCTTGGGATTGTATTCTTACCCTGGCCTTTAGCCATCTAGTTGTCCCCAGTGCCAGCAGGGATGCAGGCAGAGAAGTGGGCTGGATAATGGAGTGAAGGCACAGTTTACCACTGTTGGGTGTGCTTTAGGGAGGCTTGAGAGGCAGATAATTGGGGGGAAGTGGTTTTACCTGGTAGTTCCTTGTGAGGAGCGGGTGCGGCTGCATGGCCAGCTAAAATGGCGCCTGTGCCAAAAAAAATTTGGCACCTGCCAAATCTTACGAATGGCACCGCTTCTTGGCATTTGCACCGCATGCCTTTCTCTAACTGAGCCACAACCGCAGAACTAGTGCGCAGACTCGCTGCTACAAGAATCAGGCTGTTTGAGGTGCACCAATGAGGCATGCCCATGAGGCAGGTGCTGATTGGGACAGGCAGGGGTATAAAAGGACGGCTGTTAAGGGGCTGAGGGAGGAGGGCTTCCAGAGAGGAGATTGTAAAGGATCCTGAATAAACTGCATTGAGAAAAACTCCGACTTGCGTCGTTCCTGTCTGCTGGTCAGATAGAGAAGCGACAGTTGTTCATGCCAGCAGGCCTCTGGGGATACCAGCAGAGTTGTGGTTCAGAAATGGAGTGCAGGGGACAGGGCACAATTCACTGCTGTTAGATGTGCCTAAGGGGATCCCAGATGTTGATAGGCCCGATTGTCCCTAATGCTAACAGGCATCTGAAACCACAGGTAGAGCTGGATCAGTTGTTTTCTTTATGATATAAAATAGTCAAGCACATTGGCTGTTGAGGCCCACACTGCCCGGCTTGGGGGGGGGCACTGTGTCCCACCCAAGCTGCTGCTCCCGTCCTTGTGTCAGGGTCTAGCAAGAGAGAGAGTGGGGATGAAGGGGAAGAGACACGAAGAATGGAGACAAGACAGAGGTTCTGATCAAGTCTCAAGTCTCCTTTATTGAAGGGAAGTCTGGGGTATTTATATGCTTTGCCATGTGCCTTGCAGGCATGGATACCACATGTGCCTTGCAGCTGGGGGCACTAAACAGCAAAAAAAGATATGTGAGATAAACAAGATATTTATCAGAGTGTGCTCAGCTATTGTAGGCTGTTGAAAAACAAGTCTCTTGTCAGGGTATATGGCTTGAGATGGCTGCAAAGATGTAACTGCTTTTTGCTATGAGTCGGCTCCCAACAATTGGCACATGAACATAAAAAACAAAGACATAATTTATTTACCTTACTGATATAATTTAATTATTAATTATATAACGAGGACAATGTTCTATAAGGACAATGCTATATTTTAGAAATTATTTTGTTTCCTTCCTGGGCTCCCTGAAAGTTCTCTAATGCTGTTTGCAGTTATATGAAGACTATATATACAGTCTCTAATCAATGAAGACAGATATTGTGTATAATTATTCCAAACTTGTTTATAAACATCCTTACAGAAGTTTTCACAATCTCCTTTGTCTTGTACACAACACACCTGGAGACCATACATAGAAATAAGAATCCTTAATGTTAAGGACCCTGAACTCCCAAGTCATCACTTGGAAGGAACATGCATATAGGTGCTACCATTTAGGTCTAGCCACAGTGGATGTCATATGAGTTAGAAAAGAAACATTTGGTGTATTGAGGTTTGAGAATTGTCACAGTCGCCATTTTTCCTGAATAATGTAAGCTACTAAGATTATTAAACTAGGTTCAAACCTCATTTGAAATAAAACTTATACAGAATAGGTTAATTTGAGGATACTTTCTTGATTATGAAATGTCACTGGTCTAATATTAAATTCCTAGTATAAAAAATTAAGAGGAATAAGACATTAAGATGTTTTTATCTGTGTATGGATAAGTATTGTCTTCATTTGCTTTGATAGATATTTCTGTGCTAAACACCATGACCAAAAACAACTTGAGGGGGAAAGTTGGGCTTATTTCATCTTACAGTTTACTATCCATCACAGAGGGGCATCAGGGCAGGAACTCAAGGCAAGAACCTGGAGGCAAGGATTAAAACCAAAAACATGGAGGGATGCTGCTTCCAAGCTTGTTCTCCATGGCTTATTAATGGCTTTTTGTAACTCAGGACTACCTACTCAAGGATGGTACCACCTACACTGGTTTGGGCCTTTCCAAATTAATCACTAATCATTTACCTAAAGCCAATCTGATAGAAATATTTTATCAGTTGGAGCTCCCTCTTCCCAGATGACTCTAGCTTTTGTCAACTTGACAAAAAAAAAAAAAAAAAAAAAAAAAAAAAAAAAAAAAAA
>JANHMN010000015.1:34465586-34522482 GCA_030674055.1 Rhabdomys pumilio
ACTCTCAGAGAAGCATGACCCTCACTCACACCTCCTCAGAGAAGCTATTGCAGAAATACACAATTCGTCAGAACTCAGAGAACCTGACCCTAGAGTGCCCAACCAGAGGCTTGGGGAACATCATGGGAGACTATTAAGAGGTTTTTGTTGGGTTGTTGTTGTTTATTGTTCTTGTTGGTAGTATTGATTCTTTTCTGATACAATATATCCTAATTATAGTTTCCCCTCCCCTCTGGATCCACTCTTGTTCTGGCTCATTAAAAAAGAACAGGCTTCTAAGAGATAACAACCAAACATGACAAAATGAAATATAATAAGATGAAGTAAAAACTGTCAGATCAAAGTTGAACATGACAGTCCAACAGAAGAAAAAGGGTCCCAAGAGTAGGCACAAGAGCCAGAGACCCGTTTGACCCGTTTGTTCTCACAGTCAGCAGTCCTATAAAAATACTAAGTGAATAGCTATAATATATATATATATGATATATATATAATATATATATAATATATATTATATATATGATATAAATAATATATATAATATATATAATATATATGATATATATAATATATAATATATATAATATATAATATATATAATATACATAATATATATACACAATACATACATATATATTATACATATATATTATACACACACACATATATATATATGTGTGTGTGTGTGTGTGTGTGTGTGTGTGTGTGTAGATGACCATGTACAGATCCATGTAGGGGTGCTGGCTGCTACAGTCTTCATGAACTCCTATGCACTGTGTTTAGTTGATTCAGGAGTCCTTGTTCTCCTGGTGTCCTCCATTCCCTTTGATGCATACAAACTTTCTGCCTCCTCTTCCACAGGATTCCCTGAGCTCTGTGGGAAAGGATTTGATGGAGATTTTTTCATTTAGACACTCTCTCAGCATAATGTCTGGCTATGGGTCTCTACATCTGTTCCCATTTGCTGCAGAGGAAGCCTCTCTGATGATGACTGGAGAAGGCATTGATTTATGAGTACAGCAGAATATCATTAGGAGTTACTTTATTGTCTTGTCTTGTTTACCCTAGGTCTCTGGGCTGTCTGGTCTCTGGTCCTTGGTGATCAAAGCAGTGTCGGGTATGGGTTCCTTCTTGTGGAGTGGGCCTTAAGATGAATCAGATATTGGTTGGCTACTTCCACACTTCCTATGCTACCATTGCATATCTTGTAGGCAGGGCAGATTGTAGGTCAAAGGTTTTATGGCTGGGTTGGTATTTTAGTTTCTCTCTTAGTAGCCTGCAGAGTACCTTCCCCACCAAAGACACTAGAATTTAAGGGTAAAGACTCCATGGGGCTACCAGATGGGCTTCTCCATATTCAATGAGTTCTGTGGCCCCCTCAGCCAACAACTCATTTGAATGCAACCAAATATTATCAATGAAACCCTTTCCCTAACTACAAAAGATGGCCAGTTGAGACTGTATCCACCATTACTGGGAGTCCTCATTAGGATCACCTTAATAGATTCCAGGAAGTTTTGACTGCACTAGGTTTCCATACTACCCCCCTAATCCCTCCCTGCTATTCCGAGATGTCTCTTCCTAAATTCTCTTCCTTTAATGCCATCTACTCCCCATCTGATTCCCCCACTCTGTGCCACTCTACACCCACCCTAGTCTACCCATAAAATCATTTGATTTCCTCCTCTCAGGGAGATCTATGCATCTCCCCAGACCTCTCCATTTTACCTAACACCTTTTCGGGTTTACAGACTGAAGCTTGATTATCATTTACTTAACAGCTAATATCTACTTATAAGTGAATACACACCTTATTTATCTTTCTGGGTTTGGTTACCTCACTCTGGGTGGTGTTTTTGTTTCTAAATCCATCCATTTGTTGGCAAATCTCATGATGTCATTTTATTTTAACATCTGAGTAATACTCCGTTGTAAATGTACCACATCTTCTTTTTCTGCTCTTCTTTTGCCTCTTAACATCTAGGTTGTTTTCAGCTTCTGACTATTATGAATAAAGCCACAATGCACATAGTTCACCAAGTGTCCTTTTAGTAGGATGGAACATTCTTTGAAAATATGCTCAAAAGTGTTATAGCTGGGTCTTGAGGTAGATCAATTCCCAACTTTCCGAGGAACTGCCATATTGATTTTCATAATGGATGTAGCAGTTGGTCCTCCTACCAGCAATGGAGGAGTGTTCCCCTTACTTCACATCCTTCTGGACAGCATGAGCTGTCAATTGTGTTATTGATCTTACCCATTCTGACAGGTACAAGATAGAATCTCAAAGTAGTCTTTATTTGCATTTCTCCATGTCTAAGATTGTTGAACATTTAAAAGTTTCTCAGATGTTTGAGATTCCTCTATTGAGAATTCTTTGTCAAGATCTATTATCCATTTTTAAATTGAATTATTTGTTTTTTTTTTTTTGATATTTAGTTTCTTTAGTTCATTATACATTTTGGACATTAACCCTCTATCAGAAGTGATATTGGTAAAAATCTTTTCCCATTCTGTAGGCTGTTGCTTTGTTCAATTGACAGTGTCTTTTGCTTTTCAGAAACTTTTCTGTTTCATGAAGTTCCATTTATTAAATGTTAATTTTATTACCTACACTATCAGTGTTCTGTTCTGAAAGTTGTCTTTTTTGTCAATACATTCAAGGCTATACCTTAGTTTCTCTTCTATCAGGTTCAGTGTGTCTGGTTTCATATTGATGTCTTTAAGTCAATTGTACTTGAGTTTTGTACAGGGTGGTAAATATGAATTTATTTGCATTGTTCTACATGTCAACGTCCAGTTTCACCAGCACCATTTGTTGAAGATGCTGTCTTTTTATAATGTCTATTTCTGGCTTTTTGTCAAGAAGCGCGTGTCTGTACGTGTGTGGATTTCTGTTTTGGTCTTCAATTTGATTACATTTGTCAGCATGTCTGATTTTATGCTAATACATGTAGTTTTATCACTATAGATCTGTAGTAGAATTTGAAATTGGGACTAGTGAGCCCTCCAGCACTTCTTTTACTTTCAAAATTGTTTTAGCTATCTTGAGTTTTTGCTTTGTTTTTTTTCCATGTGAAATTGAGTATTGTCCTTTCAAGGTTTGTAAAGAATTGTGTTGGAATTTTGATAGAGATTGTGTCAAATTTGTAGATTGCTTTTGGTAAAATAGCCATTCCTACTATGTTAATCTTACCAATCTGTGAGCATGGGAGATCTTTCTATCTTCAGATACCTTCTTCAAAGACTTAACGTTTTTTTCATACAAAGTCTTTCATTTGTGCAGTGGTTTGAATAGCAATGGCCCCAATGTGTTTGAATCCTTGGCTTATAGGGAGTACCACTATTAGGAGGTGTGACCTTGTTGGAGTGGGTGTGTTTTTGTTAAAGGAAGTGTGCCACCGTAGAAGCAGACTTAAGGTCTCATATTCTCAAGCTAGGCCTAATATGGCAGTTTCCAGTTGCCTGTGGATCAAGCTGTAGAACTCTGGGCTTCTTTTCCAGTACTACATCTGCTTGCGTGATGTCATGTTTCCCACCATGACAATAATAGACTAAACCTCTGAAACTGTAAGCCAGCTCCAGTGAAATGCTTTCCTTTATAAGAGTTCCTGAAATCATGGTGTCTCTTCACAGCAATAGAAATACCAACTAATACAACTTACTGGTAAGAGTTATCCCATGACATTTTATATCATTTAAGGCAGTTGTGAAAGGTGATTGCATTAGTCATAGTTCTCTAGAGTCACTGAATTTATGGGATGAATCTCTATCTCTCTAAATATATATATATATATATATATATATATATATATATATATATATATATATATATATTCAGAGACACATGCTTCTTGACAAAAAGCCAGAAATAGACATTATAAAAAGACAGCATCTTCAACAAATGGTGCTGGTGAAACTGGATATTGTCATGTAGAACAATGCAAATAGATTCATATTTACCAACCTGCACAAAACTCAAGTACAACTGACTTAAAGACGTGTGTGTGTGTGTGTGTGTGTGTGTGTGTGTGTGTGTGTAATTTATTAGAATGACTTACAAGTTGTCATCCAATTAATCCAACAATGGCTAACTGAACAGAAATTCTAAGAATCTATTCGTTGCTTAGTTCCACACATCTGGATATCTCAGCTGGTCTTCTGTATCTGCTGGAATATCGAAGAAGTAGGCTCCAATGCCAGTGAAGGAATGTATGTGCTAGCAAGGCAAGGGCAAATAGGTAAAGAGCAAAACCTTCCTTCTTCCATGTCCTTATTTAGGCTGCCAGCAGAAGCTGTGGCCCACAGTAAAGTAAAATCTTCACACCTCAAGATCCCAATCAGGGGTGTGTGTCCTCCACCTCAAGGTCTGGATAAAAGATCTGTGTCTTTCTGCCTCAAGATCTGGACCAGAGGTGTGTCTTCCTACCTGAAAGGTCCAGACTGGAAGTGGATTCACCCACTTCAAACCATGCAGAATGTCTCTCACGGGTGTGACCTCCATATCTGGATTGTAGTTCATTTCAGATAGAGTCAAGATGACAACCAAGAAGAGCCATCACTGCGTTGTTTCCCTAATTTCTTTCTCAGTCTGTTTGTCATTTATATAGAGGAGGACTACTGATTGTTTTGAGTTAATGTTGTATGCAGCCACTTCACTGAAAGCGTTCATGAGCTGGAGGGGTTTCCTGGTTTTTAGGATCATTTATGTATAGTATCATATCATCTAGAAATAACAATACTTTGACTTCTTCATTTCCAGATTATATCCCCTTGATCTCCTTCAGGTGTCTCATTGCTCTAGCTTAAAGTTTAAGTACTATATGAAGAGAGTGGAGAGAGTGGACAACATAGTTTTGCTCCCAAATTTAGTAAAATTGCTTTGAGTTTCCATTTAATTGATGTTAGCTGTAGGCTTGCTGTAAACTGCCTTTATTACATTTACATGTGTCTCCTGTATTCCTAATTTTGCTAGTCTATTTTTTTCAGATATTAAAATGGCTAAAACGGATTTTTTCCTTAGATCCATTTGCTTGAAATATCTTTTTCCAACCCTGAAGTAATGTCTATCCCCGAGTCCATGTATATCTCTAGTTGTAGCAAAAGGATGGATCCTGTTTTGACTCCATTCTATTAGTCTGTGTCCTTTTCCTGGGGAGTTAAGACCATTAATGTTGAGAGACATTAGTGGCCAACGACTATTGATTCCTGTTATTTTGTTGTTGATGCTGGTGGCCATGGTTTGTGTGTAAGTTGTGTGTACATGTTCCTCTTTGTTTTACTTCTGTGAAATTATTTATTTTCTGTGTTTTCATGGGCATAGTTAACCTTATTGAGGTGGAGTTTTTCTGCTAGCACCTTCTATGAGCCTGGATTGATAGTAGATAGATATTGTTTAAATTTGACTTTATTGTGGAATATTTTATTTTCTTCATCTATTGTAATTGAAAGTTTTGCTGGGTATAGTAGTTTTGATTGCATATGTGGTCTCTAAGAGTTTGCAGCACATTTATCTAGGCCCTTCTGGCTTTCAGAGTTTCTGTTGAGAAACCAGGTATAATTCTAATATGGTCTTTTCTCCTTGAAGCTTTTAATATTCTTTCTTTGTTCTGTATGTTTAGTGTTTTAATTATTATGTGACAAAAGGTCTTTTTTTCTGGTCCAATTTATTTGGTGTTTTATATGTTTCTTGAAGCTTTATAGGCATCTCCTTCTTTAGGCTAGAAAAAAGTTCTGCGATTTTTGTTGAAAACAGTTTCTGGGCCCTTACACTGGGTTTCTTCTCCTTCCTTTATGTCTATTATTCTTAGGTTTGCTCTTTTCTGTGTCCCAGATTTCCTGGATGTTTTGCACCAAGGTTTTTTTAGATTTATCATTTTCTTTGACTAGTGTATCCATTTTTTTAACATATATTCAATGTCTGAGATTCTCTCTTCCGTCTCTTGCATTCTGTTAGCAAAGCCTGCCTTTGTAGTTTGTGTTAGATTTCTTAAAGTTTTTATGTCCAGAATTCCCTCAGTTTTGGTTTTATTTATTGATTCTGTTTCTACTTTCATGTCTTAAACAGTTTTATTCATTTCCTTCCACTATTTGTGTTTTTCTGAATTTCTCTAAGGGATTTGTTCATTTCCCCTTTAAGGACCTCTGTCATATACATAAAGGCTGTTTTAAAGTCTTTCCTGTGTGTCAGCTATATTGGAATATTTAGGGCTTGCTGTGATAAGATAGCTGGGTTCTGGTGAAGACATATTGCACTGGCTGTCATTGACTGTGTTTGTACTCTGGCATCTAGGTATCTGGGTTTGGGATGATTATAGGTCTGGGTGCTGGTTTCTGGATCTGCCTTTATAGGGTGGGTGTTTTCATCCTTGGTTTCTGTTTCCTCTCTACGGTTTCAGGGAGTATGATGCTGTGTTCTGTGTGTTGCCTAGTTTCCTTCCGTGAGTTGAACCCTGGTGAGTTCAAAACTTGCTGGTGTTGGAGACTGAGATACTGGGTTGAATTAGGGGAAGGAAGGTTGGACGGGAAAGGAGGACCACAACAGGTTTCTGGGGATGGCGCTGAGGGATTGAATCACAGGAGCAGCAGGAGGGGTACGGGTCTGCCTTCAGCCTACCTGTTGCCCTGGAGGAACTACTTTTGGAGTAGAGGGGGTGCCTGCTAGACTGGAATCTGAGGCAAAGCAGCAAGGTGAGGAAGGTTAGGAGGGGACGAATTGTGGGGTTCATGTGAGATGGGGACAGGGAAGGCTGCCATGGTGTTCTGCTCTAGGGATGAGACTGGGAGATGACTGGGGGAAACAGAGAGAGCTCGTTGGTTTGCTTGTTTCTGTTTTTCTGAGGCAAGTTCTCAGCACTTAGGCCAGGCTGGCTTCTGATTAACAGTGATCCACTTGACCCCACTTGTATTCATATATATTTGTACACACATGCTCACACACATGCGTACACACACATAAATGCACATGTTTCTATATAGGATAGTAGTAATAGTAAAAGAAAAAGAGGCTATAAACTTGACAATAGGGGCATGGGAAGGGGTCAAATGAGGGTAATTGGAGGGGGCTGGATGGAGAAAAGAAGAGGGCGATATAATAAAATATTTCAATATTTAAAACTTTTTTTTTAAAGCTGAAGAAAACAAGGAAAAAGAAAAAGAAGGCTGTGAGAGCCAGTGAGCCAGGACATCTGTGGTAAGTCACACTCTTCCGTATACGGCAGAGACGATATGGGTGCCTAAAAGCAAGACTAGCACAAAGACGCTAGTTGACAGGCCAAAGTGGGTGGGGAAAGTCTCACAGGGCCCCACCCCAAGATGAGAAACTACAGACAACCAACGACTACTGAGTGAGGGAGAGTCAGTCTTCTCCATCGATGAACCCTCAGATAACTGAACCATTCCCTGGTAGTAAGCCATAACACACACACACACACACACACACACACACACACACACACACGCACACACACACGCACACACATACGCAAGCAAGCATACACTCATTTAAGCACGCATGCATGCACGCACCACATACACACCATGCAGGGACCACAAATTCACTACGCGCACACACATACACACACACACTCATGCACACACTGCATTTGAGCACAGCACTTAATGAACTCAGCAGGTTGTATACGCATGTATGTATTTATACATCTAACAGTATACAAAGAAAAATGGAAGAGGTCATAGCTTTGAGAGGCAGGGACACGGGAGGAGTTGAAGGAGCAATTAGAAATGATGTGAGCCCTGGGTTCGTATACTACATTCTCAGAAAACATGAATGAAATAAAAGGAGTACCTGACCTGCCCATTCCAATAGCCTACTACAAAGAGGTAAAATAAAGTGATTTGAAAATTGTTCTGTATGAGGGAGCGATTGTGGTGTGAGTGAGGCAGTGATGAGGCTTTGGTTTGCTTACTGTAGACACAAGAGGCACATCAAAGACAAACAAAATCTGTAGAGCAAAACTTAAACGTGTTTATTCCCCAAAGAAAATAGTTAGTACTTAGAGAAAAGAATTAAAACAAAAACTACCTTTGTTTCAACATCAGAGTAGAGTTTTCATGATTTTAAGTGTTAATACAACCACAGTATTAGCAGCAGGATAAGAAAACGAGCTGAGCTCAGTTTGTGACCCATAGTTTAAAATCAACCACATCACCAGTTCCCTTGTGACTGTGGAACATCACGGGTCACTTGCACCTCTGGAATAGGTAGCTGAGCTTATGAGTGCTGACATTTTACTCAACTCGGACAGAACAGTTTCAAGGCTGCAGATAAATGTCTTTGGGGACAAACTGAAACACTCAGGAAACCCTGAGGTGGTCATAGACAGTACCTTGAATACTTGGCTTTTACAGCTTCCTTAGTAATTTTGCAGGCATCATTTCTTCTCTTAGGAACTTAGTATTTTAGCATTGAAAAGGACAACAGTTGGTATGTTGTCCGGTCAGTTTTGTGAATGTGTTTCTCTTATAAATCAATAATAAATGTGTCATCAGTCAGTCTGTGCTTGGATGCTCCCTCGGTGTGGAATTATTTCACAAGGCCACCAGGTCCCATTTTCAAGAGTTCTATGGTTAGAATCCCCTCAGGAGAATTCTACGATGGTGTAGCAGCTACCCATTCATCATGTGCTTAACACAGACTCCCACCCGACCTTCGAATGAGCTCCCGATTCCATTTTCCACACTTCACTCTACCAAAGGGCCCTTGGACAGTCTAGACAGAGCACAGGCATACATCCACCAGGCTGTGCCTGAAGCTTACTTCCTAACCAATGTGAACTTCTCAAAAATTAGACTTTGTTAGTTAATTTTAGATGTATGCAAATACTGGGCAGAGAGAATAGAATTCCTCAATGCCCTGTTCTTCTCCCTGCATGGCTTTCCTGGTTTCTAACATCTTCTGTTATTGCAGTATGCTCACTGTGCTTGATGAGTCATACTGACAAACTATAATTAACCGACATCTACGGTTTGCATTAGAGTGAACTCAGGAGCTTTCAACAACTGTATATCGACATGTAAATACCATTATAGTAGGATAGAGAATAGTTTCACTTCCTTAACATTCCTCTATGTTTCTCATATTTATCTCTTCCCTCCCTCTAAATCTCTGGTACTCATTGGTCTTAGGTCATATAGTCCAGAGACTTTTCAGACTGACCTTTTACTTGGTTGTAGGTCTTTAGGTTTCCTCATATACAGTTTTTTTTCATTCATTCATTAATTTAGTTTATATCCAGATTCCAGATTCCAGATTCCCCTCCTCCCTGTCCCCTCTCCTGTCCTCTATTCCTCCTCCCTTTCTCCTCAGAAAAGAGAAGACCTCCCTTGGATAGCAACCTACCTTGGCTTAGTAAGTTGCAGTAGAACTAGGCACATCTTATTCTACTGAGGTTAGACAAGGCGGTCCAGTTAAAGGAAAGAGGTCGAAAGGTAAGCAACAGAGGTGGAGTCAGCCCTTGCTTCTGCTGTTAGTCCCCCCATATATTTTAATGGTTATACCTTGTTTGCTTTTAGTACTCAATAAAGTTTTATTGTACTCTTATACTGAAGTTTGTTTATCCATTAGCCACAGAGTAAGGACTGATAACTTCCACATTTTGGCGATCATAGATAAAGCTACTATAAAATCCATGTGCAGGTCTTTAAACTTCAGTTCACTTGCAGGAGTACCAAACTATGATTGTTGGATCCTATAGAAGGGTATGCTTTGTTTTGTAAAGCTCTGATGCTAAAGAATGAGGTAAAGAATGATATTGATGAGGACTGGGAACATGGCCCAGTTGGTAAAGGCCCACCATGAAAGTGGAAAGACCCGAGGTCAATCCCAAGAACCTACAAACAAAATCTGGGAGTTGTGGGATGCACTTGAAATCCCAGCCTTGGGAGGATGGAGACAGGTAGATCCTTAGGACTCACTGGCCAACCAGGCTTGCTGAACCTTCAAGTTTCAGCAAAAGATGAGAGAACCTGTCTCTAAAGTAGTGGCTGGCCTACTGAAAAATGGCATCTAATATTGACTTTTGATTTCATCCTGTGTCAACACATAAATACATATGCACATGTAGCTACTCGGTTACACACACACACACACACACACACACACACACACACACAGAAAGGGGTTGGCAATGGCAGTGAATGATGGTTCTGGTTGCTTCACACCTCCCTAGCACTGGTGGGTCTTGTTTAGGATTTCTGTCACTCCAATGAGTATGTAGAGTTAAATCACTGTTTTTATTTTCTTTTCCCTAAGGATCTACTCTTTTCCAAATACTGAACATCTGTAAACCGGTTGACTGGCTTTTTGAGAATTTTATACATGAATTCTGTATTTGCATCATTTCCAGTCCCCCTCCCTTCTTCAACTCTGTCCCTGCCCCTTGACTTCCTCTCAAATCTATGACATTTGTTCCTTTATTGTTGTTGTGCACATATACATGTATATATATTATATATTACTATGTACATATATAATTTGCTGAGTTCGTTTAGTGTTGGTCATATGTGAATATGCTTAGGGCTGACCACTTGGGATTGGATAACCTATTGGGTTCCTTCCTGGAGAAGACTGATTCTCTCTCTTGGCAGCCTTGAATTGCCAGAAGTCTTCTTTTAGGAATGGTGCCTTGTGAGACTCACCCCCTTCTTGTTGGAATGTCAACTGGTGGTATCATTTTTCAGGTTGCCTTTGGACAACATTATTGTTAAGACTTTACGGGTGCAATTTCCTGCCACATACAGAAAACTCTATTTCACACAGAATCCTGGTCCCCTGGCTCTGACCCTCACTTTCTGCAATGTTCCCTGAGTCTTGGGTGTAGAGGATGTAATCGTAGATGAACCCGTTAGGGTTAGGCACCTCATGGTCTGCTGTTCTTTTTTGACCAGGTGTGGATTTCCGTGATGGCTTCCAAATACTTCAAAAACGGGTTTATTTGATGAAGGTTGAAAAGTGCCCTTATCTGTGGGTATGAGAATAAGTACTGAGAATGCTGTTGGGAATTATACCTGTTTAAGGAAGTAGCTTCAGTAGGTTCCACTCTAGGGTCCATGCCCTCACCAGTCACAAGTAGTTGGCCAGGTTTACAGTATTAGGCATAAATTCAGTCCTATTGAGCAGAATTTAAGTCCTATTAGGTGGCTTTTGGCTACTTCTAAGATACAAATACCACCATTGCACCTTGGGTGTGCTGGTCATCATTGTGGTTTGTAGATTTTAGAGGTGAATGGGGTTCTTGATTGTTTGCCTTCCTTGGCAGCTTGCATAGATAGCACCTTCAGATGTTATAAAGGCTAGTCCTCAAAGAGGAGATTTCCAAGTCATTTCCAGCTCAGTTTTCCCAAGTCTGGTGTCTGAAGTGTGTAGGATCTAACAGCAATAGTTTATATTGATTTAAGAGTCTCTTGAAGTCCTGTAATCAACAACCAGAGGGGAGATTTCTTATGCCTGGCATAAGTTTTTTATTAAATAGTCTATGGTTCTTGGAGTGAGCAGTTTTTTGTTATGTGTATATATGTATTTCTTTGATGAAGTGTCTTGCTGGTTTTTCTTTTGGAAGTTTTGAGGATTAAGCCCAGGGCTTTTTATAGTCTAGGCAAGCTCTCCACTGCTGAGATGTATACTTAGGTTTTCAGTGGGGTCTCAGTAAACTGCAGGGCTGGCCTTGAATTGACTCTAATTGTCTAGGATTATAACCTTGAGCCAGCAGAGCCATCAAATCCTTCATTTGCCTTTAGTTGTTCTTATTTCTTATTGTTGAGAGACTTTCTATGTATTGTGTGAAGTCCTTCATCAGCCATGTGCTATGCAAAAATCACCTCATTGTCTATAGTATGTCTGTTCATCTCCTGACAGTAGCTTTTACAAAGAATTTTTTTTTATCTTAATGACTTATCCTTTCCTCCTTTCATAGAGGTGACTTTTGGTTCTTTGACCACCATATCCAAGATTACTCAGATTTCATTCATATTTGGGGAATTTAATAGTTTTTACCATCCAGTTAAGGTCTTTGATCCAGGTTGAGCAGTGTGTGTGTGTGTGTGTGTGTGTGTGTGTGTGTGTAATGTATAATATCTGTGTTAAGATTCCTTTATATGCACACACATAGTCCACAATGAACTCCTTAAGAAATTATACTCGCCCACCAATTTTCTTGGCTTTTTTTGCCAAGGAGCAGCTCACTGCAATTCTTGTTCTAGTTTCTCGGTTCTGTTCAATTCATCTGGCTGCTCCTTCTCCAAAATCACTCCTTATTATCCTCAGCTTTATATTAAGTAGTAAAGTAGGGTCCAAGTCTTTGGCTTGTGTTCTTTACTTTAACAGTCTGTGCCTAGCTGTGACCTTCTGCCGTTGGTGTAAGTTTAGAAGCAGGCAGGTGAACATTTCAAATAGTGTCCTTCCCTAAGACTGAGGGAAATAATCATGCTTTTCCTGTGAGACTCCTGTAAACGCTCCTGGAACTCAACTCAAAACAGGCAGCCCTGTAAGACAGCAAACCCCTTTAGCATTCTTACCTCTCAAGCTTTCCCTCAATAATGCAATGGAAATTTCTTAACTGCAATTTGTTTTCTTCTCCCTTAATCTCTGTTCCAGGATGCTGGGATCCTCTTATCTGTTAGTCACTTCCATTTGGGAGATGGTTCCTCCACATCCTCAGTTGTCTATGAGATCTAACACATCATTTACTTATGGTTTGCTCTTATCTTGTTAGAGGAACAATGAAGACCTTAAGTTCCTCATATGTTGGACCAGAAAGTGGAAGTCTAATTTATAATTCTAATAATGAATAGAAATTATCAATGGAAGCAATGAAGTGTATTTACAAAGTAATATTTACTATGATGAATGTTTATGTAACTTATTGACTCTTAAGTTGAATTCATTGCCATTCTTCTCTACTGATAACTAAAGCAGTATAGTCAATTGTCAGAAACAAATATTACATACAATTTCAGCAATCATCAATCACTAATAACCTCTGTGGACATTTTATTGTACTTTATTGCAGTGTATATGTAAACTTTGCTCTATTTTCCTCCTTTCTTCCTTCCTTCCTTCTTTTCTTTTTCCTTCTTTCATGCCTCTCTCTTTCTCTTATTCCTTCCTCCCCAACAGGCTCATTCACTGAATACTTTGTCCTCATCTCGTGGCACTATTGATGGAGATTGGGATACATATAACAGACGGGTCCTAGTTGGAGGAAGTGGGTCACTGAAAGAAGGCCAGTGAAAATTAGACCTGTCCTTGGTTTCTTCCTCTCTTACCACTTCTGTGTGTCATGAGGTGGAACATATCTGCAACATGCACAATACTATTCTGCCAAAGCATACGGGGACAAGCAGTAGTGAACGAGACCTTTGAAACAGTGAGTCAAAATAAGTCTTCCCTTCCTTAAATGTTTGTGTTTGTTTTACAGAAAAAAATTCTATATTATACAATTTATAAAATACTATAGTTTATAATACTATATTTTTCACAGAAAATTATTATACTATGTTTTATTTTACTATTATCCCTTAGATACCTATTTGTTTTCTAAAGAGGCAAAGAGGAAGAGGATGCAGGCTGGAGGGGAGGTAGAGAAGAAACTAATCATGAAGGATTATGTGAAAAAACATATCTGCTTTCAGTAAAATAAAATAAGAAAAAGACCTTGGAATGCACAGGCTTCTATTTTGCTAACACTGTTTATAAATTAGTCAGATATGTCTTTGTCTGTGACAGTAGCTGCTGGATGACCCCACCCACACTCAGCATAGGAATTCATGAATAACATTGAGCTGCCAACCCTAGCAATAAATCCGTTAAGAAGTCACAATTGCTGACATGGTTTTAACTCCTCTGTCTCAAAATGAATAGGACAGGAAAGCTGAATGCCATTGATTTAGATACAGTAGCTAAACAAAAGCAACTTTTTTCTCTCTTTCATTTTCAGTCTTGGAGATACTGGTATAGAAATTGCTTCTAAAGTATTCCACCCCACTGCAACTTCAGCCCAAGTCCTCGGTAACCAGCGACAAGAGAATCCTTTACCAAGCTCTTTGCCGCAGTCAACACTGTAAAAGCCTGACTCCTTCATGCTAAATAAAGTTAAAGATCGAAGAAAGATCTTGGAAAATATGGTTGGTGTCTGTTTCACTCACAATCTTCAGCTTCTAGTCTGAGAAAAATGAGATTATTCTATAAGAAGTCTGAATGAGTAAAAAGTAATCTCAGGTCTGTTGTCAGTGTGGGTTATGAAAAAGAAGGCATGAAAAATAAAGGTTTGTCATTTCAGCTAGACAAAAGAGGAAGAGAGGGAATCCATTACATTGGACCACTTTAACCACTCACCTGTGTGGCTGCAACAGAAAAAAACATTTGTGTGAAATTCTTTCTGCATAAGAGTAACACTTTCTTATGTGATTCTTGGCATCAGTCCAAATATCTACGCTCCTAGTAGCTAGGGGACAAAATTTCTAGACAGTTTAACTCCCTTATTACTAACAACAACAACAAAAAATCCTTCTGCCCGTGTGTTTGTGTGCTATATGAACATACATATACATAATATAGTTATACATATATACATTATACATATGCATGAAAGATTTGCAAGTCACAGTGTGAGAAGAAGTGTTATGCTCTGCCTCTTTGTGCCAGGGAAGGGAATGTGATTAGACAGAAGGAAAGGAGGTTGAGCAGTAGCGTGAACATTCAAAGTTCTGGCCTTTGTTTGCTTAACTTTTTACAGAGTCTTAACGTCCCCATTTCTGAGTTTTACCAAGTGAAGCTGTTCTGTTATCTATCTAATCCATTCTCTACAAATTTATAATTCATAGCACATGAACAAACTCTGTTCAGTATATCTAAAGCTTCCTCCTCATGGAGAAAACAATGTTAACATTTAGTAGATTGATTCAGAATCTCGTCATATCAGTGGGAACAAGCACCATGGCAGGGGAGTTGACTGTTATGGATAAAGCCAGAACAAGCTGCTACCCAACCCAGCTCCCTACTGAGTGGCTGCCCACAAACAAGTTACCCAGCCAGTCCTTGACTAGGTTTATTAATTTATAAAATGCGTTGGAAATATTAACTAACAATGCTTGCATATTATTAAAAATATTAACTAAGATGATATGTATTAAAGCAATATAGCACTAACTTCATAATAAGGGTTTAATAAAACATTGCAATTGTTAATCACCCTAATATATGCATTTGGGGTTTGTTTGGTGTTTTAAAAAGACAGTTCCTCATATAAATTATCCTGGTCTGAAATTCACTATGTAGCCCAGGCTGGTTTTGTATTCCTGATTCTCCTGTTTCCCACTTCTAAGTACTGGGAATTACAGGCATGTGTCAATGACCAGAGCTAATTTAATTTTAATACCATCTGTGGCAAGTATGGAGACATTACAAATAGGGTAATCCTGGAATATTGCTTCAACATCATATAAAACTGAACTGAAGAAAATAAATGAAAAGCAATGAGAAGGAAAGAAGGATAGAAGCAGACAATGGAGAATCCTAAGAGCAAGCTGGCTAGCCACACCAGCAGAAACACCAAGTTTCAGGTTCAGGGAGAGACTCTGCCTCAATATATATAATGGAGAATGATCACAGCAGGCATCTGATATCAATGTTGGGCTTTCCACAAATGCTCACATGTGCCCTTCCATTCTACATAGTTTTGTGCATACCCCACACTGTGAATACACATATATAATGCACACACATGACACGTGTACATGCAATAATAATAAACAGAGAGCTTGTAATAATTCAGGTGCATATTTGAAACAAAAGGCACTCTCATTCTCAAGGATTCAGAATGGAAACCAGCCTGACCACTGTTAAAATGGTTTAGGCATGTTTTGTAGAGCTATGATTATATGGTACAGTCAAACCATTGTACTCCAAGGGAATTATCCAGCTGATTTAACAGTTCACTTCTATGGCTTTAACGTAAATGGTCACTGCTGCTTAATCCAAAGAGCACAAGAAAACTATCAACAGCCAGGGTGTAATTCTGTAGATTAGTAGATAAATGAATTAGTAGATAATGAAGCGTGCAACATTATTCAATGACAAACATGAACTATTAAGTCATATAAAGATAGAGGCATCTATTGCTAATTGAAAGATATGCTGTCAAAACTGGCGTTAGTGTGGGATTGAAGGTGTGATCCACCCTGCCCTGCTAAAATTAGTTTTACTGTGTAATTGAAACCCTGGGACTGGTATTGGCAACAGTTAAAAGAATTTGGATAATGTGAACTGGAGTTCACAAAACACAGCTTTTGTTAAACTCAGTTTCTATAAGTATATAAATAAATATGTTTATAACCAGTTTACATATTTAAATGAATGTCTCCAGTATTTGAATGGAAGGTAGTAAAATTATGGAAAAAAATTAGCTTTCTTCCACCATCTTGTGTTTTCTGCATTTTCTCTCCACGCCTAAAAAATGACTAGCAACACCCTCTCCTTACGGGTGAATGAAACCCTCAGCCCTTACAGATCCAGAAGTGGGGTTTTATGTAGTGACCACTACTCTTCTGTCTCACAGATGGAATAATCAGCCTTCTATCTGGTGTTTGTGGGTGTAGAAAACCATGTACATTGTTGGGAATAGATAAGCAGAGCCCGTGATCTCTTTTCCTCAATAAGGCCAGACTTAGCAGGCTACTCGAAAGCAAACCTCTCACTTCCAACTAAAGGCATACACCAGGCAGCACTGTAGCTCAGGAGGTGGAATTTTACCCAGTTTTCAAATATAAGTAGATGGATATGGCAGTAAAATATACTATGAGTATTAGAAATGGCAAATAAAATGTCAGGGACACTGAAGCAATGAGATAGTTTCAAAAGGAGGAGAAGATATTAGATTTCTGCTGTGGTGTTAAAGGCAGAGATGAGACACTAGGAACTAAAAACAGAAGAAGAGATGTGTGAGGAGGACCAGGTGCCTTACGTGCCATACTGAAACACTGAGGGCGGAGGGCATAGGGATTTCAAGTAAAGAAAACAATAGTTCTTGCTTTGCTTTAAAACCTGAATCCAGTCTCACATTGCAGTCCCAGCAGGTGAACCTGGACCTTCGGTATTCATCCCTCAGCCTTCTAATTGCTGGGATTATAGGCTGGCATTACCATATCCTGTTTAGTTTCTAGATTTGACAACAGAGGCAAAGCATGGGAAACTGTGATAGAAATACATTGTGTTAGAGACTCAAACACCTGTTTGAAGTCCTCACAACAGCCTAGCAATGTGTGTCAAAGGTGGGGTTGCATCTTGAAAAGATTTGAGGACAAGGGCTGTGGGTTTTCTGTGGAGGAACCAAGAGGTGCTCTGCTAATTCAGAGTGTACTTGATAATCTCTTGTTGAACACACCCATGGAAGTGGTTATGTTCTGGAGTTCCCAGGCTGTAAAATATATTCAGCACTGAGGAATTCTAAATTATTCTGAAGACTCCAAACAGAATTCCGTTATATTTGGTTAGTTTTATACAAAACATAAGGTATCAGTTAAGGCTTCCAAGTTGACATTCCTTCAGTTATGGCAAAGTCATCTAAAAGGAGGAAATGAAAGTGCAGTGAAAAGTATAGAATTTTTCTATCATTAACACAAAATACAGACTCATTTAACTCTGGCACCTACAATGGTGTGTCAGCCATGTAAGGGTCAGTCAAGCAATGTTTTTTGAGTGAATGAATGGACAAGCATCTCAGGGGGCACTTTCGGTCCATCCACATTCCACAGCTGAGATAGATGTCCCTAGTAAACCCAGGTAACATTTTTGTGCATGGACTGTGAACAATGTTACAAATTTCCATTTTACAATTATATGTGAGTTTCTTATACTCACTTTACCACTGGATAACGATGTTTATCAAGAACAGAAACTGTACATCGTGGCAGCCAGACAACATGGGACTGTGTTTTCCGTTGTATGTCTTATGTATTCTCAAGCTCTTTATATTTATTTAATTCAGTCTTCTTATTTACAAAATAAAACTAAGCATAAATTCTTCTCACGAATATATAGTTAGCAACATGTAAGTATGATACATTCTACTTCCCATTAAAATGGATAGATTGAGATTCAAAGACATTAATATAAATGTAGTAGAATCTTTTATATTGAGGCTACGGAATCCTAGTTATATAATACAATAGAGTTAGTGAAAAATTCAACCCCTTGAGAGGAAAAAATAAACAGAGTGTTTTAAATCGCAGGATGCTTTCCTGACAGTGGTTCCATCAAATGGAGCTGGAATTCAGAGATGTGTAGTCAAAACGTCCTCAAGGAAAATTAGATAAAGTATTATATACTTTGGTATTTTAGGGATTAAAGTAAACTAGACCAAGCAGTGGGGAAGGAAGTAATAAAGATTAGAATAACAAAAGAATAGAAAAACAAAAGAAAAAAATCAATAAGAATATCTGGGCTTTTCGAGACACTACAGCCAATAAACCTATGGTGAGTCCCAACAGGAAAAAATAGAGAAAAGGCACAAGTTACTAATGCTCAGACTTAAAGAGGAAAGATTGCTAGTGACCTTGTAGGAATAAAAGAGTCTACTACAAAGAATCCAACTCAGATTAAGTAGATGAACTTCTGAAACTTCCAGCTACTGAAACTTATTCAACGAAGGTACATAAACCTAAATAGAACTATACTTCACTAAGAAGTTGTGTTGTTAATTTGAAATATTAAACAAAACAATTCCCAAAGCCAAAGGGCTTGGATTATACATTTAAAAAATTAACAGCCCACATCAATTCTTCATAGCATCTTTGAAACAAGAAACAAGGGCTTTCTTTCTACCTCCTTCTGTACAATCCCTATCATTCTGACAGTTCAACCAGAGGTGTCCCCATAAAGCAAAGCCACTTGCTGACATCCCTTGTAGACTAAGATCTCTCCAACAAAAAATTGGTAAAATGAATGGAACGATATATAAAGAAGGCTAGATGCTGTGACCAAAAGGGTCTTATTGTAGTAATGCACGGTTTGTTTCACATCACAAAATCAATCTGTGTGACACATGGTAATAGAATAAAGGATAAAACATTGTGATCATCTTAATAGCTGCAAAAAAAAAAGCACTCAGCAGAATCCAACACCTTTTTACAATAAAAACACTTGCAACCTACCAATAAGGGAACCTTCTCCACTTGGTAAAAAGCATCTGTGAAACACGAAGCTAATGTCACACTTAATGGGTCAGGTCTAAATGTTCTCCCTGTGAGATCAAGAGCAAAAGGAAGATGCTAACTGTAGTGACTTTATTCACATTACATTAGATGTCACTGCCAAGGCAGTTATAAAAGAATTTCACAAAGCATCCAGCTTGCATATGAAGATTAAAAGCCAGTATACAGGTAGCATGGATATATGCTCTAATTTAAATATTAAATGTCTCCAACGGGATTGTGCATGTTTTGAGTGTTTTCCCTCTGGTTGATGATGGAAACCTTGGTAGGTGGGGCTTAGCTCAGAAAAAGCAGATTACCAAGAGAAGGCCTTTGAGTGTTATATCTGGCCCCTGGTTCTTCCTGCATTTGGCATCTCCTGGACTGCCATGATAGAGTGAACGTCTCTGAAACCAGGAGTCAAATAAACTCTTGTGGCTCTGTGGACCACAGAGTTTTAGATTATCCGACACTCAAGATATGAAGGCCACAGATACAAGGAGCTCAGTGTCCTTCTCAGCTACATAGTAAGTTTAAAGACAGCCTGGACTACATGAGATTTTTGTCCTGAAGAAGGAAAAGGAGGAAGAGAAGGAGGAGGAGGAAGAGGAAGAAGAGGAAAAGGAGGAGTCAAAGGAGAAAGAAGAAGGGGAAGAGGAAGAAGAGGAAGAGGAGGAGTCAAAGGAGGAAGAAGAGGGAAAGGAAGAGAAAGAGGAGGAGTCAAAGGAAGAAGAAGAGGAGGAAGAGGAAGAGAAAAAAGAGAAAAGGAGGGAGAGAGGGAGGAGAAGCAAAAGGGGAGAGGCAGGGAAAGGAGTGGGGAAGGGGAGGAGAAATTTGGTGGATACTGGGGGAAGGAAGAGGAAGGGAAAAAAGCCAGCCAGGGTAAAATATATGAGCAGAGCGTAGTGGTTGATTCTGATGGGGGTAAAGGCAAGTTCTAATAGAACTATAGACAGTGAGTACTATGATCATGAATTTTCAGATGGAAACAAAGATTTTTATTGGGAATTGGACTAGAAACCTTTCCTTTAATGTTACATTCTAGGGTGCATTTTATTCTTTGTCCTAAAATTCTCAGTGTGGGTGAATTCACAGGTGGATTAGGTACCTTGGTGAAGGAGACTTCACCAAGCAGGAAAACATTCACGCTGTGGCATGGTTACTGCTGTCTGCTTCTATCAGGTTGATGGGGGAAATTAGGACAAAGAGCAGAGCAGAAAGAAATGTGTGAACGTTATGAAAGTTAAGCAATTTCCCAAGAAAAGGAGTTGTGTGAGCATTTAAAATTGCAGGCAAATTTATTATCATTATAAGAGGCTCCATGCTCTCTTGATACAGTAAGAAAGGTATCTTGGGGGCATTTTTGTTGGCGAGACTCCATAAATCATAGAAGGCAGTACATAAAGCACAAATTAATTTAAAAGACTTTCCCTAGAAAAGAGAGAGCCTTAATAGCACTGAGGGTGGGGGTGGGGGATCTACTAAGGGAAGGATTTCCCCATTTTCAGCTGCCCAAAGACTCAGAAGCCATGGCAGCCGTTGGCCACGAAGAACAATGGCAGTCATAGTCATAGAGGAGACTGGAAGTTCTCAGTCTAACAGGAGAGCTTGATCTCATTCATGCAGTGCTGGTTTCTCAAGCACACACAGTGCAAGAGTTGTCCAGTCATTGATATGAAGATTAATAAGATTAGTAAGCTTGTTTTACAGCCGGTGTGGGGAGAGCTGCCAGTGAATGTGAATCCAGACAAGAGCCTCAACCCGACTTTGCACTTCAAAACTAAGACTCTCATGAGCCGCAAGTCATTGTAATCATCCTGGCAAGAATGAAGGTGACCTAAAGAGTCACTTGTGACCCTCAGTTGGTGATCAGAGTACTGTAACAATGGACTCCAAGGAATTAGAATTCTCCCAGAACCTCAGTCTGTAGGAGAGTCTGAGACCCAGGGACTACTCAGAGCAGGAACATATCTCCAGATAACAACGACATCCTGCAGGAGACCTTGTAGCAAAGTGGTACTGTGACCACAGCAACAGGCAGGAGCACACCATAACCAAGGTTGCTTAGTAATGCATGCCTCCGACTTGCTACTTAAACCTGATCCTGACATTAACATCCTGAGGGCAGACTGGGTGTGGCTCACTGGACCTCTCTGTTCTTCTCAATGTGCCTCACTGAATGAATTCCATTTTCTTCATTTATTTTTACCGTAATTTATGTCTTTAACTAGCTCATTGAAGATGGGTGGTATATGTTAGAGATGACAAACCACAGACTCACCTTAATAACTCTGGCAGAGCACTAATGTCCCTAAATAAAACTGTCTGATTTTTCCAGTGTAGTTTTATTAATATGCAGGTGGAGAGCCTGAAGCTTCTAGATCCTGCCCGAGTCCATCTCTCTCACCTCTTTTTTCCAGCCAGTGACTCAGTAGTGAAGTATCTGGGATAGCTCATGTAGCTCCACCGACTGTGGTGTTGGGTACCGGCAGGACTTTGAAAACAGCATCATTTTCTTCTTCTTTATTTCAAAACACCTTTCAAACCCATCTCAAGCCTTACTCAGCAAGTTTTTAAATTTCAACATTTGATTGACCTTCAATAGAATCTCTCTGGAGAGAAGAAGAATTCATGGCTGCCCTCTGAGAGCCTTTACCAGCAGCTGACTGAGACAGATGCAGATACTCACAGCCAGCCATTAGACTGAGGTCTGGGACCCCAGTGGAAGAGCTAGGGGAAGGAATGAAGGAGCTGAAAGAGATTGCAACCACAGAACAAACAACAGTATAAACTAACCCAGACCCCAGAGGCTAAGCCACCAACCAAAGAGCATACATAGGCTGGTCCATGGTTCCCTGGTACAAATGTAGCAGAGGACTGCCTTGTCTGCCTCAGTGAGAAAGGGTAGGCTTAATCCTATAGAAACCTGATGCCCCAGGGAAGGGGGATGCTATCAGGATGAGGTGGGAGTGGATGGGGGAGCATCTTTTCAGAAGGAAAGGGGAGTAGGAGGGGGTGAAAAGCTCGGGGAGTGGAGATCAGGAAGGGAGGGCAACATTTGGAATGTAAATAAATAATTAGTAAAAAATTACAAAAATTAATTCAGAGGGAGGACTAGAGAATTTTGAGGAATGTGGTTATTGATGAGAGGGGCCCAGGAGACAAGACCTTAAGAACCGGAGGGATGAGTATGGATTTAAATAAAAATTAAAGACCTAGCAGGTTTTTCATCCAGAAGTACATAGTCAGACTTTGATTTGAAAGCTTGGGTTACTTTTTTAAAAATTGTAGTGTAAAGGAGAAAAAGGCAATGGTAGTGATACATGTTAAGAGAATCGGTCTGGCAAGAAAGATGATGATGATGGTGATGGTGATGATGATGGTGATGGTGGTGGTGATGGTGATAGTGATGGTGGTGGTGATGGTGATGGTGGTGGTGGTGGTGGTGATGGTGATGGTGATGGTGATGGTGATGATGATGGTGATGGTGATGGTGATGATGATGATGATGATGATTTAATGTTGGTCTCCATCACTGAAGATGAATACTCCCTATTTAGCCTGCCTTTCCCTTATGGCATAGCGTGATCGCCCCATTGGCATCTTGAAGTAGATATAACTGTGGCTGGGTAGCCATGGTAACCAAGTAAACAAAGCAACACAGTGCTAGGTAGGTCTATGCAAATGTCAGCAGAGCTATTAACAGTCTGACCCGAGGTGTGGGGCTCACCGGCCTCTCCTCTGGGATTCCAGGCCTCATTTCCTTTTGTCTTCTTCCCCAGCTGCAAACGACTTTGGAATAGTAGAGAATACATTAAGTGAAGCGTTAAGTGAGGATGGGATTCCAAGAACAGCTTCCATGAGGTCATCGACCATCATGGAATGGAACTTCTCAATGGCATCTGGTTGGAGTCACCCCAAGTCCTGTGAAGAGCCCCTTACCTACATCCTGTGGGCTAGCCAAATCAACTCTTCAGTGTGCCTAGCTGGGACTTCAGGGAAATCCTAATTCTGTGTGCTGTCTTTGCATCTGGAGTGAGCACATGCTTCTTCACACCTCCTTAGTAAATTCCAGTGTCACGTGTGGACGTTTGCAAACATAGTAAAGTTGAAAGCAGAGTCTTTGATGACTGGTTCAACATGGAAAGAACTTTAGGATCTCTCACCCTACTCAATGAGTTGAAATGAACTTAATAACTAAAGATCGAGAAGATGTCAGAAGGGACTGCTCACTCAAATATGTAGTTGATGTAGTGGCATAGCTACCACTACCTGGCTTTCCCTGTCCTCCAAGAGATACATAAGCAGCCAAGGTTAATTTTGCTGAATGTTTACCACGTTGCTCACACTGGGAGGATTAATGATTTATTTGAAAGGAAATCATGTCTCCCCACACAAGCTATACATCTATGAATATGATAAGTTGGAAAGATCAAAGCCAAATAGATGGATATATTTTCTCGGTCATATTCCTACTGTCAGTTTTCCACAGGTAACATCAGCTGTCCACTCATCCGTTCTCATCAGTAGTCAGAGTTGCTGTGTGGGCGGGGAAGTGGGTATGTTAGAGCAGCTTCAAGTGAGCCGACTTCCTAGTGTGCGACACTCTAGGAAGCAGAGGCTTTTCATCTCTCTGGAACCGTAAGCCCAAATAAACTCTTTCTTTGGTAAGTTGTTTTTGGTTAAAGTGCTCTCTCACGCCCATACAGAAAACCAACTAATATGCAAAACATAAGAAATAAATAAAACTATATCAGGGGATTGGTTAGTAGAATTAACAAGCAGCAAAAGCATGAGGCTAAGAAGGCTGGTGACTGCTGGAATCGGGGGCTTCCACAGACACTATCAGCAATCTGTGTACATTATGTATGTAGATTGTATGCATATATACATGCCTACAGTATACACATATATACATGTATCTGTATACATACAAAGCACACATATACTTTATACATATAATCTACATACATTAATGGTACACTCGGGCCTTCAGTGTTGTCCATAAGACCCATGGTTAGAGCCCCAGGCCTCCACTGTGTCTACAGATCTCTGTCAGAACAAGGTGTCTTCTCTCAGTACACTTTCTGTTCCAGGCACACAACAACCTGAGAGCCAGGGCTACACAGTGAGCAGGAGCAGGCCTGGCTCCCTTCAGTGCTTGGCATACTTCACCAGGGCTTCATGCTGCTGACAACGTGAGGGTTAACAAGAGAAAAACCAAGCAAGGCTATTGCCCCTGCAGTCCACATCACACCAATAAGAAGCTACTGTCTTGGAAAATCACTTTCAGTCTACTCACTGGCTTAGGATCGGTATGGAAATACTATTCCAACAATGACAACAAACAGTAAGTCCGAGAATGACAAGGCAAAAGGGAGCAGGGAGTTTCAGACTAGAGAGTAAAGCCAGCTGGATTCCACTGACACCTGCTGGTCTTACATCTGGACACAGCTGTCCCCCAGCAAGGGAAAATCTGCATCTGTCTGAAGGGGTGGCTTAGAAAGAGCTTCTATCTGTGTGGCTCACCAGCTTCCCTCTCTGCTTGTTCGCTCGGCAGGCCATCTGAGTCTGCTTGCCCCTCACAGGCAGGGCACCACAGCATGCCACTCTAAACAGGCCTGGGAGCCAGACACACAGATGTTCTCTGGATCTCGTCAGAGCACAGCTTGATCTCCCACACTGAGGGCAGGATCTGAGGAAGTGCTGATTTATGGCTTTGTTATAGGGTACTCCAGCTGAGATTGGCACCTTAGGGCTCCCTGCAGAAGAGAGTGTAAATGAGACTGAGCAGGGAGTGGGTTTCCAGCTGTTTCTCTGCTGCTTTGGAGGGTGGCCTGAATCCTTAGATCGTCTGTACACAGAGTCACTGCGCCCCCTGCTGGGCTCTTCATGGAAGCGCTGGGGATTTCACACTTGTAGTGTCTCCTGAGTCTACCCCTAAACATTCTGGTCATTGGTATCCCAGTTTGTTTTATCCAACACCCAACTAGATGACTCATTTAGAAACACGGTCTGTGAGTCAGTGCTTTCTTTGCCTACCTCAGGCAGTCGCTCTCTTGTGTGAGATGAATAACTTCATTCTGACGGCAGGTCAGCAGTTCTTGGTGGCTTTCTGTGTCATTGTTACAAAATACTCAAATCTTCAACCTCAAAACAACTGGTTCCTATGAGCTCCATGGTTGGTGTGTGACTATGTTAGGATGGGCAAGGAGGAGCCAAGGAAACAGCTGGTAGGTAACCTCTAAAGACAGATCTGACCCTTGACATGTTGGGGTGACTGAATCTGTAACTACCTATGAATATGTATGTACTGTATGTATGCATGTGCACGTGTGTGTATGTGCGTATATGAGTGTATGTATGCTTATATTGCTGTGTGTATGTATGTGTGCAAATGCCGTGTGTATATGCTCTGTGTATGTGTGTATTGTGTAAGTGTATATGTATATTTTATTGCTGTGTGTATATGCAAACCTTTGTGTATATGCTCTGTGTGTGTGCTGTATATGAGTGTATATATGTTTGTATTGTGGTGTGTGTATGTTCCCAAATGCTGTGTGTGTATGTGCTCTGTGTGTATTGTGTATGTATATGTGCATGTGCTATGTGTGTATGTACACTTGTGCATATAAATATACATGTGTGTATGCATGTGTGTATGTATGTGTATATACATATACACGTGTGTGCATGTGCTCTCTGTTGGCCATGTTCAAAGGCTGAGTGCCTGCACATGCTAACTAGACAGAGATAGTAGGTGGCCCGGATAGCACTGTTGGTGTGTGTGGGCAAGAAGCAAACCCTCGAGCTAGGAAGTGGAGAACCACAGAGACTGGCGTTCCACTATCACCTTGAGGGTCAAGCCTCCATAGATCTCCCACTAAATTTGACTTCTCAAAAGACCCCAGAGCCACTTCGTCTAGCCACACTGGAGGCCAAACCTGTAATGGTCGCCCTTTGTGGGTATTCAGCCAACCAACAACCAAATACACTTTCTTCTTTTGAAGTCCTTAGTCAGACTGTTTCCAAAACAGTAAGACCTAATTTGAGTACTGCTTGTAAGTCATCATGGTGTAGAGTCTGCAGCTTGGATACAGATGATGCTGAAGTGAGGAGAGATTTGAGGAGGACAGCAGGCAAGACTGGTGCAGAGCCTCGGTAGGAACAAGATGGCAAAAGACAGTGCTTTTGATGGAGCTCCTACTGACATGAAGAAACTGCTCGCTAGGGAGTAGATATTGACAATTATATTGCTAAGGAATAGGTATTTACAACAATTATATTGTATTTGAAAAGTCAAGTACCTCGGAATTGAAGCAGTTTGATTTAATAGCCCTTGATATTACATTCACTGGGAATTTGTTTAAACCTGCAGATTGTATTCTGGCCTCCTGCTTGGATGTTTGACGGCAATGGAGAAGTATAAAGGCGCCATCTAGTGGACAAATAACAAAGTATTTACAAATTGAGTGATTGGCTGGCTCTGGAAACTTCAGGGGGTGGGAAACACCTGGAGGAAGTAGTTCACTTCTTCCTGTCCTGCCATCTGGTTCCAGGCCCCAGGGTTGTGGGTCAAGTTACAGGAGACTGAACTTAGAAACCTTCCCTGAAGTTCTTGATGTTGAGCAGTGAGTCTCAGGGACCAGAGAAACCGCTAACACATAGTTTCAAACAGTAACAATCTACAGGTCAAGGCGGAGAAATACTTCCCTGGGATCCATTGTTCTGTAGCAGACAGAGGAAGCTTGTCTATGGGAATCAGAACTAGCACCAGGAGAGAGGAGACTAAGTGAGAAAATGCCAGAGAGTATACGGATGTGCAGCTTGTTGCTGTGGAGAAGTGAATCTTCTCATTGTAGTTTTTTTTTTTTTTTCCTTATAGCTCCTAGCATTTTTTTTATGTACTAGATATTCAGAGTTAAGATGTTGCACTTGTACTGAAAAATTAAGATGTAAAAGGTTTCTTAAATATTTCTCAGAGAAGACAGAAATATTCTCCATCGTGTTCAGCTTAAATCAATCTCAATATCTCTCTCTCTCTCTCTCTCTCTCTCTCTCTCTCTCTCTCTCTCTCTTTCTCTCTCATGTGAAGTATAATAAATAGGTTATAAAAGGTGCCAGCATCCGCTTGTTGGTTATGAGGTTGTGACTACATTCGATCCCAGTTCTGTCTGCTCTAGAAGCATTTTGGATGCAGCCTGCTTATGCCACTTCTGTTACATTGATCTCTGGCTTTTGTATGTTTGATGTTTTTGCTTTGCCTTGCTTGGGACCATTTCCTTTCCTCACCACTCTCTTAGCTTCTGTGAACTCTTCTTCTTCCTTGTCATTTCTTAGGACTCTTTGCATGGTGTTCATCTCTGTTGGAAAGTATAGATTTTGTACAACTATTCTCTTTGGGTCATACTAAATCAACAAATAGACTTCATGAAACGATGCTGGCACTTAAGTCCCCAAAGCTCAACAAGACACTCTGACATAATTGTGCGCAATAAATACTTTTCATTTGGACAACTTGTATCGTTATCAACGCTGACTGAAAAGGACGTGGGCATAGTCCAAATACTAAATTATTGCCCCATGCCAGACAAAACTCAGGTACTTAGAATACAGTGAGTTGTTTGAGGAGGTCGAAGCCCCTACCAAAACCATGTTCGCTCCCAAATTATCTCCCCCTGTAGTATATATGTTTCCAACATTCATTTCTGTCCAGTAGATTCATTACTCAGCTCTCTGTAAACTCACACTCACTGGCAGATCTCAGTAGGTTTTTGGCTCACCGTCCATATCTCCATCCACCTGTACTTTCCCCCAACACTGCAAAAGAGTGTAGGCTACACTGGGATCCTTCGGAGGCAAGCAAATCAGTATGGTGTGTCTTCAAGGGAGCACTTCCTGGAAAACTACCCCTTCTATAGGCAGTGCATATGGAAATTGGGAAGTCTGCACTTAAACACCTGCAGTGGTGCTTGTCCAAACCAGTTTGAGAAAATGCAGAGAGAAGATTGAAAAGGCCACTGGAGGGCTCAGTCAGAAAACAAAAACAAAACACAAACAAACAAACAAACAAAAAACTTGCTTAGGCAAACTTGAGGTCTCAAATTTGATTCCCAGCATCTACCGGAAATCTGGACAGCTGGCTTGTGACGTGGCTAAGAAGGGACGGACATTTGTCACCAAGCCTGAACACCTACTGTCCATCCCTGCATCCCTGGATCTTACATGATGAAATGAGAGCATTGACTCCTGAAGACTGCCCACTGACCCACACACACACTTTATGACTTGCATATGTGCACGTGCACACTCACACCCAAAGAAAGAGGGGGGAGGGACAGAGAGGGAGGGAGGGATGGGGGAGAGGGCCAGAGATGAGAGAGAGAGAGAGAGAGAGAGAGAGAGAGAGAGAGAGAGATTGGTTGGTTGGTTGATTGATTTAAGTTAAGCACAATGGCATATCTTCCTAATTTGGGGGAGGTAGAGACAGAAAGATCCCTGGACTTGCTGGATAGCTAGCTTACCTAACTATCAAGCCCCAAAACCCAGGAAGACACTCTGCCTTTGAAAAGCTAGGGTAGACAGCACATGAGGAACAATGCAAAGTTGATTGCCCCCCACCAGGCACCTGCACATAACCTAAACATGAACACACACACACACACACACACACACACACACACACACACCTAACAGAGTTCTCAAAACCCATCACTGAATTAGGTCAGTCTTCCTTTACACAGGATGAGGATTCACACAGGCAGAGAAGAAAAGATTCTTGTAAATGGACAGTTTGAGCTCCTGTCTGCATTTCTTCTGGTTTTGATTTTGCATTTAACAATTCTTTATATGGTTTCCTCCGTATTTTTACCCGATCTCTCTCAGTGCCAGCTAGGACTGCCTCCAGCCAGTGGTACTATCTGGGAAGGGGTGGGAGTTTAGGCAGTGGGACATCTCTGGAAGAAGTAAATGATTGACAGCATGTCCTAGAAAGACCATTATTGTTCCCAATATTGTCCTGTTTCCATTTGCTCCCTAGCTACCATGAACTGAGCAAATGCCTTCCCCACTGTTGGGAGTGATCTTGTTTATACATTAATGGCCTAAGTCAGCCATAGGCCTAAGTCAGCCATACATGCCTACTGACACAAAGTCTTGCTTTCTGTAGGAAAGTACTAACCCTAGAACTGATAGCTATAGATCTTGTAGACAGGTAGCCCTGGTAGGAAAGTACCAGCCTAGATAAGAACAAATAATCATAGATCTTATGGACAGGTAGCCTTGGTGGGAAAGTACTAGCCTAGATCAGAACAAATGAATAATAGATCTTATGGACAGGTACATAGCGACCTGTTCTGCTTTGCTTCTTCTGTGAACTCTTCACCCAGCCAATATCCTGTTCTGGAGAACATCTGTACTCCCCCTGAGATCACCTGCGCTCCCCAGAAACAAAGAAGATCCTACGTCATCCCCCCCCCCCATATCCTGCTTCTATGTATATGTTAACCACTGTGTGGTTAAAAATTATAATTTGACAGCCTGATCAGACTCCAGACAGGCTGTCGGTTTCTTGCGTACCCTTGCCCCCCAGTTCTCTCTTCCAGGTCTTCTGATCCCAATTCAATGCTCCATGGGACTGGGGCACCCCACAGGCTGCTATGGCTGTATTATTTTGCCTCATCTCATGCTAAAACAGTAGAGTCAGCCAACCAGACCATAGACCTTCAGGAATGTGAGCAAAGGAACCCTCAGGAAATGTGGGCAAAGGAAGGGTTTTTTTTTCATGAACTTTAGGTGTTTATCACAGAGACTACAGTCAACAGCACCATTACTTGATACTTTTCTATATCTGCTGTGTTTTTATTTTTAAAATCTCCTTGCTGTATTGGTTTCCCTGAGTAGTGGTTGGATTCAGAAAACAACCTGTGATTCTCACAGGTTAGGAATTCTGAAAATAATAGTTTTCTTTCTGTATTTTCTTTCAGACATCAAGCCCCTTCCGTTGGTTACAGCATCCCAATGTCTTCATCAGAGACATCAAGTTCTCTTCTATGGAATAATCTTCTAAGACCACAAAATGATACCCGCTGAACTCTTTCATACCATTTGAGTTTTCTCTAAAATCCAGTCCACATACTTGACCACGTTGGTGTAGACCCCCGGCCTCTCCTTCAGACCACAGCCTTCGCCCCAGCTTGTGATGCCCACCAAGTGCCAGACCCCATTGTGTTTGCAGGCCAAGGGTCCTCCAGAATCTCCCTGTCAAAGGGGGAGACAAAAAGACACATGCCCAGATCACTTTAGGCATTTTCTAAACTAAATAAGTATTGCCCACAGCAATTTAACCTAATATTCTGGCCCTCTGACAAGCATCTAAACATCTAATTCCTCTCCTTTATTCAGCCTTTCCATTGTAGAGTTTAGTTTACCTAAGACAAATCCACCAAGTGTTCTGCTTGTGATGGCTAATCTGAGTTGTTAAGCTCACACACCTGGGAAGAGAACTAGAACTTCAGCTGAGTTCTCGTTAAGGGCCATCAGCCTGGCGTGTGGGCATGTCTCTGGGAAATTTTCTCAACTGCTAATTGTTAAATACATTGTTACAAAAGAAAAGTAGCAGAAACGCCAGACTAAACACAAGCCTGTAAGTAGCACTCCTCTCAGGTCTCTACTGCAGCTCCTGCCTCAAGGTCCCTGGACCTTGACTTTCCACTATGGTAGGCTGTGCAACCTGTAAGCTTAAATAAACCCTTTCCTTCCCTGAGTTGTGTTTGGTCAGTGTTTTATCACAGCAATGGAAAGCACACCAGAACATTGCTCGATAGAAGATCGGTTTGGACAAATGCATTAAAGCACTAACTCCAATCTGACATAACCGATTGCTTGAGACAGTCTTACCTTGCACGTATCCTTCCCTCCTTCTTTGTAGCCTGCACAGATCATCTTGTTGGTTATTTTATGTCTTCTGTATCTTGTCTGGCATTCTTCATTCCACACCAGTGGTACCTTGGCTTTCTGGAGAGTATTTTGTACTTGGTCTGAAAAGGGGTCATATTATTGGTTTTAGTGGAATAGTTATTATATGTGTATGTACACTTCTATTTAAAAGCCAACATTTTACATAAAAATCTAGGAGGAAAAATTACTAAGCTTGATTCATAGGTTATTTTTTCTAAGTATGGAGTATAAAGAAGACATTGTTTTTACTATTGTGTATACAATTTTACTAACGTTATTAAGTTCAAAACTAATTGTGACACTAAGTAGAATTTCTTTTCAAACAAAATAATTAGACCAGGCTAGAACTTTTACATAGAGGGTTAGGTCTCATACTAAAAGTCTCCAGTTAAAATGGTCTTTAGAGGGGTTTAATCATATTTAACATTTCGATCAGATGGGTTGATCGTTTTATCAATCTTCCTGTAATTAGGTAGTGTTATTTACTCACATTTTGGCCATATGACTAGATAGAAAACAAAGACAATGGTTTTATTCAGGATCAAGCAGAAATAGAAGCATGGTTTGTTACCTCTTGATCGTGTGTATCCCCATCCAGTCACCCAGCAGTCTGTGTGCACCATGTTTCTATCTCCTTTGGAAGGCAGGCATATTGGCCGTTGAAAATCTAATTTTGAAAATCACACAGTTTAGTCATCAGAAGCCACTGCGGTTTGGATCTGAGGTGTCTCCCCAAAGGCCGGTGTTCAAAAACTTCATCCCAGCCTACAGCACTGCTTAGAGATGATGGGGAACCAACCTAAGAAAGGAAGTGACGTCATTGAGGGGGTGGCCCTTGGAGGGGCTATTAGCCCAGCCCCTTCCTTTCTGCTTCCCAGCATCCAGGAGGTAAACAGTTTGCTCCTCTGCACATTTTTCACCAAGGACTCCAAAGCAATGGAGGACCCCAACCTCAAGCTGAAGCCTCTGACATCATGAGAGCCCATATTACCTTTCCTTCTTACAAGATGGTTACATCGGGCATTTTGTCATAGTGGCGAAAAGCTGACTGAAGCAGAAAAAAAGCCAATCATTTGTCCCAGAAAGGATTGTTATTTCACCTGACATTAATCATGCTTTCCTTCTTATTATATTCATGTTATCTTTTTCTCATGTATTTCATGTCACATATTCAGTATAATAAAACATCCCAAGCAGAAGGGACAAAAGAAGGGTAAGGCATGCCTCTTTAAACCAGCTTTCATTTTAACAAGGTTTAATATTCTGTAGCATTTGCTTAAGCGCGTTGTCAAGCCCTTTGGAACTAAAGCAAAATGTGAATCGTTATTGTTATTGCTCCTGTATTTTACAAAATGATGTCATTCTATGTTCGTGAAAAGGCCTGAAGGCTAGTCTCTCCATCTACACCCTCAAAGTGTGATCTAGTATTCTAAGGCAAAACCGTCTGTCTCAACAGAGTGAGGCCATCATTCCAGATCTTCCTTGTATGGCTGTTGACTGGGCCCGTAGATGAGACTGTGACTCTTCTAATGTGAATATTTTATCTAGGCTTCCTTTATAGATCCCTTCCCAGCTAAAACTTTATATACCTGTGTAATTCATTGATGATTCCAGTTTTAACAGGGCGATATCATACCCACTTTCTGCTGCTGTATACTGATTATGAATTATAATTTCTTGAATCCTGAAGAAAGCAGTATCTTCATTTATTTCTGACTGATTCACAATGCCACCATAGACACGCAGATTTTTAGGTGTCTCTATCCTAAGGAACAGACAGAGTGGGAAAAAGAATCTATCACTTGGCAATTTCCAAATATTTGTGTTTCACAGGTATTTATACTCTGCAACTGCTTCTACCTTTAGGTAGAAAAAAAAAGTGATTTTATTCTCAAAAAATGTAGTCACATATTTCCCCTACAATAAAAGCACTGGATTAATACTTGTACTGATATTAAACACATTAAATACATGGTCTTTCCATTCTCCAGCACATCCACAAGCTCAGGAAAGTTGAGTCTCAACCTTGTCTTGGACAGAATAAAAAAAAAATCACTGGGACTTTCTGTATTTCCTCATATGTGCTTGTAAAGGGGACTATTGACCTCAGTGGAGCACTGAATTGCAAGTGTGTGCACTCGTGCATGGAAAAAAGTGAACAAAAACAATTAACATGTAAATCTGTGTCAGGAAGCAATGGACACACTAAAAGTAGCACAGAAAAGTTTTGCTCAACCGAATTTCCTCGAGATACTCACTTCTCCAGCTAAGTGGCTTACATTTGGCCAATACTGAAAAGCAATGTAGGGAATCTGGCTTGATGGTGTGTGCTAAACTCTGCATTCAGAGGCAGAGAAAGACAGAATAGGGGGACCTGGATTCAAAGAGCTGGAAATTGTGAGCTTCATTCTGGCCCTGTGCACCTGGTGCCAGGAACCAGCAAGGAGCCACTGGAAATAACTTGTGTTTGAATGAAAAAGCAGAGGTGTGCAATCAGCTCTGCTACTGCGCCTGTTCTACTGTGGCCAAATGAGGAATACTGGTCTCTGCTACACTGTCATCTCTGCCCACACACAGAGAAGTAATTTAGTAAACAGGATCATTTACATTTTCAAAGTGTTTATTTACTATTACCATAGTCCCAGATTTCACCTATGCCTGGTGATGGTGAGCCTGGGAGACCAGCAATGAAACTCACCCAGAGAAACAATGAGCCGCTGTCAGTATCCACTGGTCTCCAATGATGGAGCCTCCACACAGGTGGCCCTGGCTGGTGTGCAGGGCCACCTGCCATGGCCATTCACCGTGAACAGACACAGTTCCTCCGACCACCCTGGGCTTGATTTTGGTTGTGCACACTACAACAGAAAAAGTGTGGTTAGCAGTTACCTATGGCTTCACTGTCCCTGGCTCTTCTATGGAGGGAGAAATCCCTCAGAAGCCTTTCAACCTATCAGCGGAAAGGTGACCGTTTAGAAAGCTAATGGGAGAGTAGTGACTAGTAACTCAAATGTAAGCCTTCAGAAAAAGTTCTATCTGGATGTCTGTTCCATTAGCGCAAACAGAATGCCGAAAACGTATAGTGCTCAACATTGCATTGGGAATGAAGAAATACTTCTTTTAATGGCATCCATCGCTAGGTGTCTTTAAACAGTCAAGTTACATTAGAAACCAACAACAGAGTAAATATGACAAACACCTCGGTTAGATGTTCCCTCTTACATACAGGTATTGTGTATCCTAATACTGTATGGTGTAGCCTACAGTATGTTCTAATTTATGCATCAGAAGGCATACAGGTTTATTACCCTCCATATTTTCTCCTCTAACTATCAATCTACAGCTGATTCACGTTCTGTCATCTCCACAGGCCAGAGTCTATAAATTCAACAGAGACAAATGTAGTGAAGGCAGAAGCAGGTGAGAAATGTAATCTTCAATTTATCAAGGTACCTGTTCTGGATCCCAGTTTTTAAAGCATGCTCACATCACTTAACAGTCTTTTCCCATTGCCCCATCTCATTGCCCCACCTACCACTAAGAAGTAGAATTAAGACAATACTTGTTTTGAATGTTCCTTCTTATTAGGTAAATTTATCATGAGCAAAACACAGAGTTTATGAACTATAACTTAATTAACTTTCTTAAGAAGTGAGGGTCACCCAGAGATTGCCATCAAACCTCTGAATTCTGAAGGCATGCTTTCTGGTTAGGGCATTGCACTTGTTGAGACAAAACATATATGATGGTTTGTATATGCTGGCTCAGGGAGTGGCACTATTAGAAGGTGTGGCCTTGTTGGAGTAGCTGTGTCACTGTGGGTGTGGGCTTTAAGACCCTCACCCTAGTTGTCTAGAAGTCAGTATTCTGCTAGCAGCCTTCAGATGAAAATGGAGAACTCTCAGCTTCTCCTGCACCATGCCTGCCTGGAAGCTGCCGTGCTCCTGCCTTGAGGATAATAGACTGAACTTGTCAGCCAGCTACAATTAAATGTTGTCCTTGTAAGAGTTGTCTTGGTCATGGTGTCTGTTCATAGCAATTAAACCCTAACTAAGATAACATCTGAATGTGCTATAAATCAAGTCCTCCAAAGTTAAGGATGGAGTCACCTTCTAGAATAGCAAATGATCTGACACAAAAGGTTTTGTACTTCTAAAACTTTCACAAGGAGTAATTAGCATCGCACTTTGTTCATTAAATCTCAGCTACATCACAACTTGCAGGGTATCTTAACACTGGACATTATAATATATAAAAATATTATATGTTATTATATAGCATATACCATAACATATAATAATTTTGTTTCACTGAAAGGTCAAGTGGGAAGAAAATGAACAATTTACTTAATGAACTGGTTGATAGTTTAATTTCTGAGAATTAAAACAAAACAAAATAAAAATTGATTGATCTTAAAAACCAAATCAGCCCTCTGGGTCTGTCTCTTCAGAGAATGCCACTTGAAATGACATATATACATTTATACGTGCATACATGCATATATACATAAATACATACATATATAATGGGAAATCTCTAAATTTGCTAACTTACAAATCATGTCTCTTCTGTGTCTATTTTGTTGTCATTTTCAGTACAGGATTTTGCTATTTAATTCAACCTGGCATTAAACTTCTGATTCTCCTGTCTCAGCCTCCTGAGTGCTGGGAATATATATATATATATATATATGCTTGTGCTGCTGTTTCTGCCCCTCTGTGGTTGTTGTAGACTAGCCTCATGTCAACCTATACCTTTGACTATTATATTATTTCAGCTATATTTTTTTCAAGCACTCACCATTATCCATTTTGCATAGCCGCAGTGTGTATCCAGAGATGCCTCCCATCCCATGAAGTATTCTAGTTGGAGATCCATTTGAAGAAAGCTTTAAGTAGCATCTGCCCCTATGGTTGAAAACAAAACCGTGTAAGCAAAACACAATCTACAAGGAGATGCTTCAAGTGCATCTGCCTAACGCTTGCCTTACTTCCTCTCATTGCAAGATCCTTGAGATGGATAATAAGTAAAGAACTGGCAGCGGGCAGCATTGGTGCACATTTTCTGGCAGGTTTCTTGGCCTTTCACATCGACGATGTCCAGTTCTTCTCCCAAGAAATCAGTGTCGTTGTAAAAGGATGGATGGCAGAATACTAGACAACAAAGCACATGCCAGGTTTGAAGTGTGTAGTCTTCACAGTCACCTGGCTCCTCAGGACTGAGGAGCTCACAGAGAGGGAAAGCCTTCAGTGTTTACCTGGGACGCTGTGCCTGCAGTGCTGGAGACTGAACCCAGAAAGGGCGTTGCTCTTTGTAATGCGTGTGCTTGGTAATCCACTTTCAGATGTTTTAAGGAGACAAAGATGTCTAAAGGACCAAAGGATGGAAGGAGTATGAATAAATCATGTAAAATATATCAAAGAGAAAGACCACTTGTTACAATAAGTATGGAAAGTAAAGGTGACTCTGAGAAGCATTTAATAGCAACCTTCATCCCTGACAATTCTCCAATCACCAAGTCACGCTCTGTAAATTGTATTGTCACTAGGAACTCTTCAAAACACTTTTGAACCTTGCCCTGTTGTCAGTGGTCCCAGAGTCTTTCCTCCGGTTGATGCTGTCCCTTTCAACAATTCAAACCTATCTCAAAGAGTCCAGAAACCTCCAGCTATTTAAATGTCTCCTGTTTTGATTGTGCAGCACATTTTTATTGGCTGTTTTTATAAAGAGACCAAATGACCCTTAACGGCAATTCCTTACCTCTGAGATTCTTTTGGCCACGCTTGGGAAAAGAACGTAAAAAACAAACAAGTCGGGTGATGTGTGCAAATGCGACGACAGACAAAAGCATCTGGGGCCAACACGCTGTCGATGTTAAGGTCTGCAAGCACTGTGTTCTGGAAAATGTCCCTAATACAAGCTGTATACAACAGAAGAAATGTGTTAGGAAGGCGAGTCACCAGCAACACCACAGACATCCCAGACGGTGTTTGTAAATTGTATTACAAATGAAAAGTTCATCAGAAGACCTTTATTATTTTTGTTGTTGTTTATAAAAAAAAATCAAATTTAAAATTTAAGAAGAAATCTTTTCCAGGGCATAATGAACTGTATCACTGCCAGGAGCCAAACCCTTGAAATTACCTGTCGTTCTAAGAGAACCTCATGAAATTACCTGCTGTTCTAGAAAAACCTAGTCAGGTAAAGTACAAGGTTAAGAAAGGACATTCACTGTCTCAGATTCCAGGAACTTAAAGAACATCTGGCATTTCCTGGGAGCTGATTATGACAGTGGGATGGTCTTGGGCAATGAGGATTCAACAGTGGGATAGCCCTAAGCAATGACCCTCGCCTAAACTTCCCATTTTACTGTGTCTTTATAACCTGCCACCTGAAATTAAAGTTAGAGAGCTTGGTCAGAACCCTAGACTTGCTCTCCTCCTTTGTGTCACTTGTCCCTTCATTCTTTTGCCCCCTTCCCTTGGGTCTCCTTGAATCCCCCGAGGATCAGGGCAGGGCATATCACATGAAGACAAGGTTACTGGATTCACTTCATGAATGAACATCAGCTGTTTTTAAAGTCAGACCCATTGTGCACATATGCAGGCTTAATGGTGTCAGTATCTCATCGAGGAAAAAATGATAGTTACCCATGTTCGAAAGCCCACAGGACTTCAGGGAAAATCCAGATACCACATTATTGAGCTTTGTTATTGTGGTTGGCGTCCCCGTTTGGGTGTACTTCAAAAGACAAATTTTACTGAATAAAAACAAAACCGGAAAAATGTTACTCTTTCCAAGTATATAAAAACACAAGAGGATAAAAAGTTACCGTCCGCAGGGGGGAAATGACTGTAATAACAGAGGAACTGCCCGGAAGAGTGTTCACCTGCAGAGCTAGTTGGCCGCTTGAATCCTGGCATCTCTTGTCACCACAGGGTGGCCCTGCGGACTCAGGAACAATGGTATCCCATCCATGAATGGACACACAGGAGACTGATGTCACGGTGTGAGGGGACTGTGAGAATGGCTTCCCTTTAGCCCTCCAAATATGCTTTTGCATAAACCCTAGGAACATTTTCTTGGCCTGTGGTTCGCATTCTGTGAAGTCTAAGACATAAAACTTGTCTTCTGAGGGGAGACAAAGAGAAGCCATAGAAGGCTACTTTCCATTTTTAATTACTCAGTTTAAAACATATCTTTAATGCTTTGCTTCCCATTCATTTCTTTTTCAGAATTACAGAAAGTGAAGTTTGAATGGTCCCTGTTAAAAAATCCAACTACCACATAACAGTTGTTCACTGTGTGAATTTAAATAGTATCAGATTCCTAAATCTAAAAATGAACTTTGGGAGATGGAGAGATGGCTCTTATGGCCTACATAGTTATCTGCACACGTGTGCATCTAAACACACAGGCACACACATACATAAACACACACACCTACACACATATAAAACTAAAATATTTTTAAAAGGACAAGTCATATGTTTTTTTTTTTTTTTTTTTTTTTTCGAGACAGGTTTTTTCTGTGTAGCCTTGGCTGTCCTGGAACTCACTCTGTAGACCAGGCTGGCCTTGAACTCAGAAATCCGCCTGCCTTTGCCTCCCAAGTGCTGGGATTAAAGGCGTGTGTCACCACTGCCCGGCAAGTCATATGTTTTTGTAATAAAACTTTAAATCTGAAAATGCAGATATAGTCATTCACTCTCATTAGTCATATATTATTATATAACAGATTTCTTCTTGGAAGAGTTCAAAACTCCCACAGGATAAAACTTTGCACATCGGTTTCAATTACTTCTTAGCTAAGGGACAGAACTGTATATCTAGGTAGATAGAGAAACAAACTTTAAGTTTTGATTCTTTTTAGGTCAGGACATTTGTTAGACTGGGAAGAGCATTGCTGATCAAACCAGAGCTCTCAGAACCACAAACGTAAAAATGTAATACCTTTTGTAGTTAGGATACTGGGTAAGCTTACAGTATTGTTAAAACACAGAATCTGTGAGGTCGTACTATATGTATTGTATATGATGTGTGGGGTGTGTGGGGTGTGTGAGTATGCAAGCAAGTGTGACTAGGAAGTCCAAGGGAGGATTTTAGAGTCCCTGCCTTACTACCTCCCTACCTTTTTCCCTTCAGACAGGATCTCTCATTAAGCCTGGGGCTAAAGAGGGTGGCCTTGTTGGGTATTAATGGGAGGAGAGACACTTGGTCCTGGATACCACAGTGTAAGGGAATGCCAGGGCAGGGAGGCCGGAATGGGTGAGTGTGGGTGGGGGAACACCTTCATAGAAGCAGGGTAGAGGGGATGGGATAGGGGAATTCCGGGGGTGGAGGGGGGTGGAACCAGAAAAGGGGATAACATCTGAAATGTAAATAAAGAAAATATCTTTTTAAAAAAGCCTGGAGCTAAGCAGTAATTCTAAGGATCCTCAATCCTCACCCTCCCATGCCCTAAGCACTGGGGTTAAAAGCTTGCAGAGCCACATCTGGCTTTTATGTGCATGCCGGGATCCAATCTCAGGATCCTCATGCTTGCACAAGCGGTGAGTTTACACACGGAGCCGTCTTCCAGCTCTGAAATTTGAATATGACTTAAATGCATGTTAATTAGACACGCTATGACCTTTTCATGACAAAACAGTGATGGCTATTATGCAAATATCTTGGGGTTAAAAAAAGAGTTTAGGTTTCAAGCTGATGAAAATACCTAACGAACCAGTGGTTCTCTTTCCCGGGGTAGGCTTATATTCAGAGTCTCCGACTCCGCTCACTCACCGATGGTCCACACTGGGAAAATGCCCTGTTGCATACGTGAAAAACTGGCAATGGACATCGTTTGTGCATCTCTCCTGGCATTCTCGAGCGTTCTTCACAACAGAACTGTTATAGTTCATGCCCTTCATGTCTAGGTTCATGTACACATCTTTGCTGCAAGCTTGAAGAAAAGGCGGAGAATCTAGGCATCACCAGAAGCCAGAGGCAACCACAGTAGCTGCCTTGGCAGCTAGCTGGCCCTCCCGATGAAAACTTTTCGCTTCTTGCCCACTCTCTCGTGTAAGTTCTTTGTTTTGTTTCACTCGGCGTAATTCCCACTTCCACTAGGAGGTATACGCAGAAGCCGATGTGCCTCTTATATTGGGACAGCTTGAAGCTTGTACATTTGAGACTGGAGAGGGGGCTCAGCGATTAAAACCACTGGCTGCTCTTCCAGAGGACCTGTGCCCAATTCCCAGCACCACAGGCAGCTCACAACTGTCTATAACTCCAGTTCCAGGGGGTCTGCTATGCTCACACAAGAAACATGGAGGCAAAACACCAACGTATATAAAATAAAATAATAAATAAATAAGTAAATTTTTTTTAAAAAAATCGAACAGATTGTGAATTTGCGTTTTGACTTTCTGATCTCGTGCCTAAACTGCACTGACCAATTAACTGGTTTACTCCTTAACTTTTTGAAAAGTGCCCGTTTCACTATTAATACATGGGCCACTTCAATCTGCGTTTTCTCCTCTTGATTTGAATTAGCATTTACAATAGGGGCTTTTGCATACAACTCTAGGCTGGGAAGGAAAAATAATAAGAGCCGAGATGGTGACATGCTTTTATGAGGCTAGGAAGTGTTAGTGAGTGACAGTGTGCTTATGGGGAGAGGAAAGAGGACAGCCATGTCCTCTACTTGGGAAGATGGCTCCTTAGCAGGGGGTTCAGTCCTAGGTGGTAGTATCTTATTTTAGAGACACAAAACTGTACCTGAGACAATTACATGTCTATACTATAATGGCTAGTATTTATTGTATATGATAAGGAATCTTACCACTTAATTGCTGAGGGCATTGTTTGAAGGAATATCCAGAAACGGCTCCTGTCATGTTTACCATTGGCAGTGTTTCTGTGAAACTTTCCTTCAGGATGCAGGCAAACCTGTTCTTTTTAAAATAAATAAATAAAATAAAAAAAATAACATTATTTAGCGGGAATTCATGCTTTCAAAGAGTGGATCCTAAGGTCAAAGAGCAAGAGACAAACGACTGTGTTTCCTGCCAAAACAAATGTTTAATTAGAGAGATTTGACCTTGCCTTTTATTACAACATCCCTACATCTGAAAGAACACATATGACCCTTCGTTCCAACAGGACATGAACAGGAATAGATGGACTCTGACCTACTGCTAAAATGTTGCTTAAAATCTACCATGTTTGTGTTGTCCTTGAGACAGAAATGGTTTTCTATTTTTTACATGGCAAAATTTTAAATACTCTCTCTCTGTCTCTCTCTGTTTCTCTGCTTCTCTCTGTCTCTCTCTGTCTCTCTGTCTCTCTGTCTCTCTGTCTCTCTGTCTCTCTGTCTCTCTGTCTCTCTCTCTCTCTCTCTCTCTCTCTGTGTGTGTGTGTGTGTGTGTGTGTGTGTGTGTGTGTGTGTGTGTGTGTGTGATCACATGCATGAGAAAGGCAGAAGATGGTATTTAATCTCCTGGAGCTGAAGTTACAAGTGATTTCAAATCTCTGGAAGTTGGGATAACAAAACTTGGGCCCTTTAGAAGAGCAACCAGCAAACTTCACCACTAAACAATCCCTCTAGCCCACACAAGGTTATATTATAAAATAGTGTTAAAAATACAGAATGTTCTATTTGCATCTGGTTCAATGAAGCCTAAAGTTTTATCCCCGTCTTGCCAATCTCTGTTCTAGATTTCAGAAGAATAATTAATGCTTGTGGCAATATGTAACTATCTGAGAAACCAGCAATACAAACAAAGATATTGGCAACTTAATTTTACATAAAAGGTTATATACTAAATTTTCAAGTGTAGCATAGAGACAGAAATAGACGCAATATTTAATATTTTAAAAATATGAATAGAAAGGAAAAAACAGCTGAAGAGAACCTGCGACATTTGGTGAGAATTTAATTAACAACTAAAATTAACTTTTCAAGTATGTGATGTTATAGACTTTGTTAAGCTTCTTACAGTTTCCTTATAGTGAAATTCATGTTGAAGTATTTAGAGATTCAGGGCTATGATATTTTAAAATCACAGTCAGTATTTATCTGTCACTACATACAGGTACGTACAGCAAACATGACAGTGTTGGGGTAACCTTTCTTACATTGTATTAAGGCATGTCTCTGTATTTTCAATTGCTGATTACTCTTCTGGCAAAGAGCTAAGTTCTGACAGATTGTTGGTATTGTCATTTCTATGGCCCATCACCAGCTTCCGATTTGTGTTTGTCCTTCCACACCTGCCCAAACAGCCCACATTGCCAAAAAGCAACCAAGGAGATGTTACGGCATTGTCTTACTGCTGATTGGTTATAGTAAAGATCTGACAGTCAATACCTGGGACAGGAAACACAAGGGTGAAATGACTGGGCAGAAAGAGAGAGAGAGAGAGAGAAAGACAGAAAAGACTAAAGTAGAGGTGGGATATTCAGAAGCAGACAGGGAAAGGAATGGAAGGGAGAGAAAAGAGTTAGCTACATGGCAGACAAGACAAATTTAGAGAAGAGAGAACTGAGAGTCTGCCCCAATGAAGGACCTAACATTTTATTTAAGTCTTCATGCTTTATTGAACCACTGATGGGAGCTGAGAAAGCCACATAATATGACAGGATATTGGAGGGAGTGGAAAATTGTTGTAATAATTTCTAAAGCCGCTTTTTAAACATTTTTTTCTAATTGAAAGGTTAGAAGAAAGTTCTAGATAATCTCACAATCATTAATCAACAGCTGCAACAGGAAGAGAATGTAAAACAAGCCACGGAAGAAGAGCAAAACTATGACCTTAAGAATGAGATCCTGGGGCTGGAGAGATGGCTCAGTGGTTAAGAGCACTGACAGCTCTTCTAGAAGTCCTGAGTTCAATTCCCAGCAACCATATGGTGGCTCACAACCATCTGTAATGGGATCTGATGCTCTCTTCTGGTGTGTCTGAAGACAGCTATGATGTACTAATATACATTAAATAAATAATTTTTTTTTAAAAAAAGATTGAGATCCCAGGAGGCACTACAGTTTTCCACAAATATGCCTAAGTGCCATCCTTTTGGAATATTTAGTATTTCTGTGGAAGGAAACTCACTTTCCGGCCGCTAGTATTCCATTTTGTAAAATGACAGGAGGAGGCTGTAAGTAGGTAATCCACATTGGTGAGTGACTGGCCTCAGAAATCTGTTCCTCTTCAGAGAAACATAAACCATTACCATTTGGTAGGATCATCAGAAGATGACTCAGCCATGAACGTGAAGAGCAAGCACCGTGGGTGGTGAGTGCAGACCAGCTGGCAGTATGTGGCACTCGGTGTGAAAACAGTACTTAGGTCACCTCCTTGAAAGCTGATGTCTTTGAAGACCTTACTGACACATTCTGTGAAGATAAACGTGGGAGCACATTAATGTGGATTTTAGTGGGCACTTACGTTATTTACCTAGTCTGTTAAAAAGTCATTGCAAAATGTGCCTGAACTCAAACATCAGATTGGTCAATGCTCTTAGGGTTAGCATCTTCAGTGAACAGCCTCAGATGGAAATATAAATCACAAACAACATGGTGGCCTCAGTGGCATCACATTTATGAGTGATTGTCTTGAGAAGGCTGCAGGAGCAACTCAATGATTTCTCAGTTGGCCAGCAACACAAGCTCCTCAATAAGCCCCTCTTGGTCAGCAAGGGCTTGCTGTGTTTTCGTTCATTCATTGTTTTGACACTGCAACAAACTAAAAGCCAAGACTGACGGCCCCTTGTATGATGTCATGTTAACATTAAAAATGGACTCGTTACCAACATTTACCAGGAAAAAGTCATTGACTTCTATTTAGCTAAAACCTTAGAGCAGTTTTATTTTTAAAAAGCCCATTTGCATAAAACTTCAAAAATCCTCTGTTGCTGGAAGAGATACCTGGTAATTCATACAGTATGTGACCTTTTAAGGGACTGTTGACTAGTGACTGAATAAAAGGTTCCAGTTTTTCGTGTAGCCATACATGCCCATGGAGAGGTATTGCTAACCATTTCTCTTTATAACACTGGAATCAAATATCAGGCTTACATGGAAGTACTTCCAGAATAAAATCAAACACAAATATGGACTGCTGTAACGGCCATCAGTAAATGTCTTCAGAGGATCGTAAGTGCATAGTAGTCAAAACTGTCCTGTGAGGCTTGTAAGACTTAGATAGCCGATGAATAAATAAAAAAAAAAAAAAATCAACTCATGTGGTTTTTCGTTGACCTCCTAACTGAAATGTGGTACATACATACCTGTATTATTAATGTAATCAATTAACAGGATTAATATTTGTCGTGTATGTGATGACGATACATCACATTCTTATGATTCGTCAGTAAGTCAATAATTTGTTGGTTATTTCTATTCAGTTTTAGGCATGTCACTAAATCTTGTCATATAAGGTGTTAACTCAGAGCCACAGCTAATTCAGTATTGAATATTTTCCATTTTAGCTAATCATATTTCAATATGATGAATTTCACCAGTAACCCTGTGTATTTTCAGTCCATGCACATTTAGAAAAGCGATTCCAAGGATTGACTCCACTGTGTCCATGAGGCTGCTGAAGGGATTTGTGGGGCGGAAGAGAAACCTCACCACAGATTCTTCTCCAGAATTCAGAGTTTTGGTAGGAAGCGTGATCTTCTCCACTACTGGCATAGAGCTACATGGAGATTAAACTTCTTTTAAGTTCTGTGTTGTCTCCCACCGAACCACACTGTGGCTGCTTCTAGCTAACTGGCGCTCTATTCCCACCTCACAGTTTATCTGTTAGCTCTTAAGAAATTCAACATTTTACAAGGAAGCCATGATAACACATTAAAATGTTCATGTCAAGCAGAACACCAGGATTTGACAAGTTGAATTATTTTTAAAAGGATTAGTAAATGTGCAGTTTTGCTTAGACTAGAGCCACCAATCAAATCATTTAACCTATAATATCAATGCTCATAATCTCAGTACAGTTCCTAGTACTGGTGAGAGTTGGCTCCTGTTTGTATGTTGAAGATTTTGAACGGAAGAGCTTGAGGTAGGACCTCAGATGTGCCCTCTGCCTCCTGAGTCCCGGGATTACAAATACGTGACTCCACTCCTGGTGGTACACCGAGTTTGTAGACTCCTTGCTGATCAGCCTGAGATAGTCAGTGCATTCATTATTTGAGTTTTTCTATGTACATAACCATATTTATGGGAAGGGTTTTACTGTGGTACGTAAGATCTCTAATACAATGTCTAAGGGAAGTGGCAGTAGGAAGTGGCAGATAGTCTCTCCACACATTTATTGGCACGTGTTCATTGCATAGTGGTGGGTTTCACAGGGCATCTGCATAGACAGAGATCATGTACTTTGACGATATTTGTTCTTCATATCTTCTCTTTCTCTCCTTCATTCCCCTAGACTCTAGGGCCTAGAGTGTGTCACTTTACCTCTCATCACACACACACACACACACACACACACACACACACACACACACTAGATTTTATGTATCCAGATAAGGTCTGGAATCCATAAATTTGAGAAAACGTGACATTTGTCTCCTCCAGTCTGACTTATCTCACTGAATATGATGATGCCCAGTTGCAGCCTTCATCACACAAATGGCACAATTTCATTCCTCACAGTGACCGAATAAAACAAGGAGAGCACAAAGCTGGGTGGGCGCGGAATGGGGGATGGGCCTGGGAGGTGTTTGGGGAGTGTGGTGAATATGAGCAAAACATGATGTATGAAGTTCTCAAAAAATTAGTGAAAACTAAATAAACAACCTTCTGAGCTAAAAACAGAACAGGCCTCCTCTCCACCCCCACTGTGCATACACCCAGCGTTTGCTTTATGCATTCATCCACTGATGGACACATAGGCAGACTCCTTAACTTGGTAGTTGTGAATAAGTTTCCATGCTGGTGAGGCTGCCGGAAACATCACAATCTGTAATGAGATTTCACAGACAACCAAAAGTAGAGCTATACCCGTCCTGGGAATGTCCACGATGGACCCTAAGACAGCATCCAAAGATGCTTGTGTTTCTCTATTCCCTGTTTCCTGTTCACAGCAGCCAAGTGGTGGATATTCTTGCCTTACCCAGTACCCCAGAGAAACATTATTTCAGTCACCATTATGTATGAGATTTTTTTTGAAAACTTTTGGTTTGAATTTTTTTCTAATTTTTTGTTGTTGTTTTATAATACTATTTGGTCGTTGCAAAAGTTCCGAGTTTACTAACCTATTTTATTATGAGTAAAATTTTATTAAGATTAAAAATATTAAATACTAAACATTAAATAAAAACTTGCTGCATGTATCAATGTGGTAGATTATTTTAATTTTGTTTTTCTACGGCAAAGTATCTATGGCATAAAACCTGCCACTTTGGCCTTTTCCAGGTCTACAGAGCTGTGGAGTGAAGTACGTACATTATGTGCAGTTATTACCACCACTATTCTAGAATTCCTTCAGTCTTTCCAACTGGAAATTTGTACGCATTAAATGATCATCAGCATTAAACCCTGCTCAGTTTTCTTCGATCTTCTGTTTCTCTGAAATTGGCATCTCTGGGCATCAAACATTAGTGGAATCATTGGTAAATGACTCACTTCATTTAGTATAAAACCGTGAAGGTTCTGCCATGCCCCAGTGTGAGGTAGAATTTCCTCCCTTTCCCGTTTTGCATTGCATGAGCATACTGTAACATTATATTTTGTTTAACCTCCTGTCCACTGATGAGTACTCAGGTTGTGCTATAACAGGGCTGAGTGTGCTTCAAATGTTTCTACCTTGCTGGTACTCTGCCCGACAGCAGGAAGACAAATGACAAGTCTCTGTAGGAGTCTCTTCTTTCACTTCCTTTGGGTCTACATTGAATCCATTGATTCCTTTATTAAATTAAAGTAGCACCTCATTCCTGGAATTAAGCAAGCTGTGCCACAATAGGCCAATGTAACTGGTCTTTTAATTTTCCTTCTTTAGAAAGTAAGATTAAAATTTTTTATTGTGTACATATGTATGCATGTATGTATGCTACGTGTGTGTGTGTGTGTGTGTGTGTGTGTGTGTATTGTAGGTGTTTGTGTATGTGTGTGTGTGTATGGTATGTACCCACAGAAGACAGAGGTGGGTGCTGGATTTTTGGAATCTAGAGTCACAGGAAGTTGTGAGCTACCTAACATGGGTGCTGTGAACTGAACATAGTCCCATGCAAGAGCAGTAAGCGCTCTTAACTCCTGAGCCATCTCTCTAGCCTCCCATTTATTTTTCTTTAATATAAGCGTTGGATGGTTTGGTCCAGCCGATCTTGAGACAGTTTTTGAGAGACAGACCTTGTTATGTAGCCCCATCCTGGCCTAGAACTTTCAATCATCTTGTCCCACCTTTCTAGGTTCTGGGATTTTAAGTATGATACAACCACAATGGATAATATTTTGTCAGTTATATTTGCAAATATATATTCCATATATTCATAAGCAAAAATAAACAACAACAACAAAAACAAAAGTACAGTAAAAATAACAATGGGATTTCAAAACACTGACAATGAAGGAATAACCTAAATATTGATCTAATCATAAAGAAAAAAATGAAGCTATAAGCTCTATAGTTTCATCTGTTATATAATGTTTATTTTATTTTAGATCTGCTACTGTTCATATATGCCACACCAGAAAGAATTAACTATACTTAAAAGCCAGTGACAGTCTCAGGTATTCAATATAACATAAATAAATTATCTTTAAAAGTGCTTACATTTTTTATTTCAAATAAAGAATAAGCCTGAGGTAAAAAAACACACTAAGTTGTTAAGATCAATGTTGATGAAGTAACTTCCCATTTCATTCTACTGAATAGTAAGCAACTGTATTTAGTGAATGCAATTTAGAATGGAAGCGTTGTCCCAATGGTTAAATTAACCAAATGTGTAAGCCATGTATTAATATTTCCATAAGATTTTCAGTCTGCAATTGATGAGTGAGTGTGTGTGTGCATGTGTGTGTGTGTGTGTGTGTGTGTGTGTGTGTGTGTGAGAGAGAGAGAGAGAGAGAGAGAGAAACAGAGAGACAGAGAGACAGAGACAAAGACACAGAGACAGAGACACAGACACAGAAAGACACACACATGCACGCACACACACACACACACACACACAGAGAGAGAGAGAGAGAGAGAGAGAGAGAGAGAGAGAGAGAGAGAAGGGGTGGAGACTGGGTGGAATGCCTTATGGAATACTAATCAATGAGGTGAGTCAAGTTTTCTCTTTCTAATGTTGCTCTTAGGAATCACTGTAATGTGTTGTGTAGGTAGCTATAGCTGCGACTCTATAGACAGATATAACTAGCATTCAGACGATATGAGTATAGACTCTTTGTAATTCTATATTTAAATCTCTTTCTTTTTTTGACCCATTAAAAGGGAGCCTTAACTGGAAAATAAAGGATTCTGTTTCCTTTCCTGAAATTCACAGCATGGAATTACTCCACAATATATGGAGACTAGAATGTAATTTCTCTTTGTGAACTTACGCTGTTTCCCACACTACAGGCCAGGGAATGAGCTATTTCTAGGTCATACTTAAATATTGAAGAGAGTCTTTTAAAACTGTGATAAAGATGCTGAAGAATTCCTCACAATTGATGGCTTCTGACTGGGCAAGGGGGTGGGGATGGGAGTCGGGGAAGGAAAGAGTTTTCTTTAAGGGGCTGATCACTGGGAGTTTGACCATATTCCCAAGAGTATATTCTCAACACAAATTGCACTTGATGGATTTTTTTTCAACGGGTGGATATTGGGGGAGGGCTCAAGGGTAGGAGGGTGAACTTAGGAAGAATGCAAAGTGAGTGTGATGGGGTGCATTGTATGAAATTCTCAAATAATAAAAACATTATGTAGGGAGAAAGTAAATAAAGCAACACTTACCACTAGAGACTGAAGCAAAAAAGATAAAATATAACACGTGATGTAATGAGGTCATCCTACAGAGAGAAGAATGCCACTGATTTTAGAACAGAGTGTATAAATTTACGAGTTTACCGACATCAGAATTTACCCAGAATGAGAGGAGCAACTCCCTAGGTGGTATTCACAGGGTCCCCATAGCCCCAACACAGTGTGGGCTGCCCAGTCTTGTCAAAGTTCTGCAGAGATCACAAGGGACACTCCTTCCTCCCTGCCCCCTCTCCATCCCCACCTTACTCCCAATTATGAAACCCTCAGTCACTGTCATCTGAACCCCTCCCTGACCCGGTTTCCCCGTCTTTATTTTCTCTTTCAACTCATTTACTTTCTTTCCACTTTTGGGTTCCTCTCTCTCTCTCTCTCTCTCTCTCTCTCTCTCTCTCTCTTTCTCTCCCTCTCTCTCTTCTTTCTGTCTCTCTGTCTCTGTCTCTCTTCTCTTTCTGTCTCTCTGTCTCTGTCTCTCTCTGTGTATGTGCATGTGCACGTACATGAGTGTAAGTGATACAGATCAAAGAGCTCTGAATAATTATCCTCCGTATAACTTGTAAGAGTATGTGCCCTACTAAATACTGAATAGGCTGTTAACACACACACACACACACACACACACACACACACACACACACACACACCTTCATATCCAGTTCTTGCATTGCTCTTGAATCTCTTTTTCTTAAAAAATAATTCTGACTACCAGTTCCTAATCTTTCCTTCTGCCTCCACAGAAGATTTTTATAGTTTACTCTAGAGGATGTCTAGGGATATCTATAATGTAAAATCAGATACATTTTAAAAATCAATCTCTCTACAGAAAAAAAGATATGCCCTCATTCCAGAAGAGGGGGCATTAACAGGCAACAACAGTAAGTTGCTGAGAGAAATATTCATTTTGAAGCAATACCTGCGGATACTTCTCTGCCTTTGCTGCAGTCCTCGGAGGAGTGTTTTCTTTCTTTGCTATATAGTCTTGTTCTTTTTCTACATGAGCTTGTTTGGGACACTGTTACTTAAATGTTTACTTGTGCTGGTCTCCTTTGTCATGTGACATCCCGTCTTTGCACAGCAGGTCTAGTGTCTGAGAATGTCCTTTTGGTCTCTGCTACTGAAAGCTACCCAGAAGGGCAGGTAACTCTTTCAACATACCACCTTTGTGTGTTTTCTTTCTACTGTATGTTCAAATAAGCAATACACACTGAGAGGGCTGGAAAATCAGATTGTCATATTGCTAGGGATTTTCTGAATAGATTCTGAGCCTGTCAGATATTCATGCCTTTGTGGAGAGAAGAACCAGAATGAGAAATGCCAGGCAGCCTTTTAAACACTCCTACAGAAAGAACAGAACACAGGAAGTGAGAAGGAAGAACTTACTGGAGAAATAAGAATAGTCAGCAACTTGATAGTGAAACTGAAACATCCTCTGTAGAGACATGGAAACATTTCTACTAGGACAGGAAGTTAAGGTGTGCAACCGTGTGAAAATGTGGGGTTGCGTGTATGCATGGGTGTGTGTGTGTGTGTGTGTGTGTGTGTGTGTGTGTGTGTGTGTGTGCATCTGTGTTGAGGATTGGTCTGGAGCTGCTATGTATTCAAATGCTAAATTCTGTACCCAAGACCCAGTTGCCCCAACATGAGTGAATTCTCACCTAACCAGCTTTTGTTGTGCAAACCTTGCTCCCCAAGTTAATTGGTCACTAAAAGGCTAAAGTTGGTGATTGATTATTATTTGGAAGTAGGCAGGTTTTCAGTTACCTGGCTGGGAGTTGCAGGTAAAGAGAAGAGAGAAGGAAGAGAGCACCATGGGGTAGCATGGACCATAAGCATATGATCATGAGGACTGGCCTCATGGAGTGGAGCAGCCCAAATGAAACATGGCAAGTAATGGCATTTTGATAGGGAAACAGACAAAATAGCACAGAGGATTGATATCTGCCCAGCACTCTAAAGCTTATTATAAATCTAAGGACCCCCGTGTTCTTATTTGGGAACTAAATTAATCTAAAGTGGGGTAGAAATCCCTAATAGATATTTAAAGGTATAAATATCTATATTTAAATATAGATATTTAAAGGGGTATAGCAAACCCCCCAAATAATAATAATCACAATACATGTGTGTATGCATGTGCATATGCCTGTGTGTGTGTATGACTTAGAAGAGATTTTGACAGGAAGGACTACTCTATTTTATTCTGTTAGAAGGCAGTTGCTCTGAAGTTACATTTTGATCAGTTGGTGTCAGGAATCAGCACCCACATGGCATATGATTATGCAACACATCAGCAGAAATAATAAAGGCAAATCTAAAGGGAGATGCTTGCTACATTCCTATTCACATGCAGTGTTGATGAAAGAGAGAGAGAGAGAGAGAGAGAGAGAGAGAGAGAGAGAGAGCATCCTTCATAGATGCTGACAATTTGTAGGGCTGGTAGGCATAAGCAAGAATTACAAGACAAAAATATAAGGATTAGACAGCCCTCTGAGCTTTGGGTTGAGCTCTAGAAGTCTGAGCAGTATTCTGTGTCTTCTCCATGTGTGATCTTTCCAGAGATGACATTCCCTTTCCTGGATGGACCTGCCAAAGATCTAGGGCCTCCTGCCTCCACTCTGACTTGTGAAAGTGACGTTATTCAACCCTCTCATTTTCTCAGCCTCTTAGGGCTTCGAGTGGAAGACGGGCTACTTTGTGCAGGAACAAATGAAACATAAGCAGAACATTCCAGTCCAACTGGACTCAACTGGCAATGTTATAATGGTACTTTATGCCATAGAGAAATTCTACATTTCAAAACTCTGTTTAGCTCAAATGAGGCCATTCCTTGAGAAACCAAACCCCAAGGTTTACCCAGTAAGCACTCTGACCCCTTGTGTAAACACCTGTTAGGGTTATCAATATGAAACCCTGAAATACAAGATTTTCATTGAGAACCACTTCTTTTTTTTTTTTAAATATAAAACAACTTCCACACAGAGTAAAATGAAATTGTGTGAAAAATTAACAGTTGTGGTCGTGTGCTTTAAAAGGGAATTATTTCATGGGAATCCAGGAAGATTTTACAAAAGCCGTTTCCTCCCGGGGTAACTCCCACCTTCTCCACTTCGCATGGTGAATTCTGTGAATAACTCATTGGCTCTTCCATATTTACCTCTCTGCACTACTCAACAAGCCTTTAAATATTCAAGGAAAAGTTTAATCTTCTTTAGGAAATTTCACTTTTCTCTTTGTCTATTTAACTTGCACAATAGTTTGTAAATGGATAATTCTGTCTAAATATTAATCAGCTTAACCAAACGGAGTTAAGCACATATGGTCCATTTTATGAATCACTGGGAAGCTGGAAATTTGTCTTGCATGAGAATTAATGTCATCCATTCCAAGACTGCTTTTTACTTTCAACTCAGTTGCAAGTCTGAGTTTTATACAACACTTTACGTCCAATGACATTTCATGAATTACTATTGCAGAATATATATCAACTGAACTCCGAGGATTCCCTGGGAGATTCTCATCAGATTCCTTGCCCTGTATGAATACTGTGTGATAAGCCTATTGCAGGAGCTGCACACAAGGAGAAAAATATAGCCTTACAGGTCTTACATGTATATGTAGTCAAGACCATACAGAAATGTGCCAAGAACCAACGTTGGCTTGGAGACGGGGTTCCTGAGAGAAGGAATGTGTGGAAGCAGTGAAAGAAACAACACAAAGTCAAATGATAGGGTGAAAGCTGACAGACAGCCTTGCAGCCTGCTGGAGATGGCTCCCTAGACAGCTCTCTGCAGATAGCTCTTGGTTCTGTAGTCTGATAGAGATAGCTTTCTGCTCCAGGCAGCTCTTTCGCTTGAGATAGCTGTCTCTGAGACATCTCTCTCTTGCTAGAAAAACATTCCAAAAGCTCTCTGGATAGCTCATGGGTTTTCTGACCAGAGTCAGAAAAGCTGCTATAAACAATTCTTGGATTATCTATAAAAAAAACCAAAATATCAATGTTTATTCTCTAAACAGTTCTCTCTGGGTAGCTTCAGGGAAAAAAAAAATTAAAGACTAGTGTTCTTCTCTGTAGACTTCTCCAGTCAGCTCGCCTAGACAGCTCAGCTCTTGCAGACCAAAGCCTAGTCTTTTATTTACATACCAATTCAGTCATTTACTCTAGGTTCCCTTTTGATTAAACCGTGGATCAGCATTCCATGACTTAGCCCCTTGACTCTTATGAAAAGACATCAGGTACATTTTTTTTTTAACATGGCAAATGAATTCAGAGATCTGCCTGTCTTTGTAAGCATAGACAATAAGCTAGCTGGGTAGGATTCCCACCACCCCTGAGCCTAAACTAGCTCTGTCCCAGTCTGACCTTGAACTCAGGAGTCTGCTTGCCTTTGTAAGCACAAACAATAAATTTAGCTGGGTGGGATCTTGCCCTGTGTTCACCACTCTCTAAATCTCTTCATCTCCTTCAGCAGTATCTTTCTGAAAAGATGGCTCACAGTGCATCTGCCTTTGTTCTTTTAGGCCCATGATTCTCCTTACACAATTAATATTGTATCTTTATATTTTGCATAGTTGAGAAATTAGATATTCTTAAACTCATATTTTAAGAGTTTTTTCTCAACATCTTAAGGGCTGTTCTGGCAGAGAGGATATTTCCCAATAACCTTGGCAGAGAGAATATGTCTCGAAGGAGGAACATGAAGTTTATACAAACAAGCCTAACACCTAGCTGGCTCTGCTCCAGGGGCGAGAAACCCTGTCATTGCAGTCCTTTGCACATGACCACGCAGGACTATGCAGCAATGGCCAAGAAGGTGTTTTAGATGAAAGTGTGCTCTGTCCCATCAAATTCAAGTACAGCATCTTTTTATTGCAAAGGAAATGTTACAAAGATCTCTTCCACCCCCAAAAAATGAGAAACAGGTTTCTCAGTTCTTTGCTCCACATGAAAGAATAGAATCAGGTTCTAATACATAAATGTTGGAAATGGACAGATGGTAACTCTGAGATATGCTGAGGTCCAGAGTCAACAGTTTCATGAGAATGGTCCCAAGGACTGTACTAAAATCTGGGGTCTTGTTTTCAGCTGCTTCACATCTAGGCATTTCACTACCTAATAAAGTCCTTTGAACATTTTACTTCCAAACAAGGTTGGTGATCGTTGGATAATTCTCACTGGCGCTCCTGCTACTCAGGACAGGAAGCACACTCGAGCAAGGCGCTGTCTTCAGCAACTATATCTACATTTGGATTTTTAATCCTATGATAAGGATGTGAGGTAGACACCATTATCAACATTTTGCAGAAGAGAATTCTGGAGCTCTAGTTTGCCTTGAGGGCAAGTGGTAAAGCGGGTGCCAGCTGGGCTCTTCCTCCTCCTGGGTACCCAGCCTCCTCATGCTGGGGATGTCGCCAGAGCTCTTTCATCACTGCTCTGTGTCTTCTCCAATATCCAGTCTATGTACTCAGCAACTTTGGTGTAGACTCCTGGTTGCTCCTTGCGGGCACAGCCTTCGCCCCAGCTGGTGATACCCACCAACTGCCACCTTCCACTGTGTTTACAGACTAAGGGGCCACCAGAATCTCCCTGGATCACAATGGGTAGAAAAATACAATGGTAGAGAGATATAACGGTGATGATTCAAATAAGGAGCTCCTTGTTTGAAGATAGCTGTCTTTAACATTTTGTAGTCATACTTTATATACCAAACATGCAGCTTCTCCATTTAGCCATTAAAAAATTAAGGTAATGTAATGGATGGTTACAAGGTCAATTTATTTCCTCTCTCATTCTCAGATAAACCTAACAATTTTAGCATCTTTACCCAAAGTTCAAATAAACCTACTTTCCTTGTATTTTATCATGACCATGGCATGTAAAATTGTTCATAAATATGACAAGTCCCTGTCCTGACTGTGACATACATGTCACAGTCAATATATATTCTAACATAACTATTATAAGTAACATATGATATGCATTATGTGTGTTTAATTTGTTAAGGCTATTTATAAAGTCTTCAGATCATTCAACCCTGGAACTTCAAAACCGAAACTAATGAAATGTAGCTTTGGAAATTTGCTTTTGAATGTACTGTTTCCAGTGAACTATTATGTATTTTTTCCCATAGTCTAAGACATTACCTTACAAGCGTCTGTTCCGCCTTCTTTGTAGCCAGCACAGATCATCTGCTTGGTTATGACATAATCTCTGTATTTTTTCTGACATTCATCATTTGGTACCAAAGGAATAGTTGCCTTTTGTAGAATATTTGAGGTTTCACCTATGAAGCAATCAGAAACACCTTCAAAGAGAAGAAATACAATCAATAGGGAAGTAAGAGGGGAAGGGAGGGAGAGCAGAAGCAAGAGGTGGAGGGAGAGGAGAGACTTGGAGAGGGAGATAAAGACGAAGTGGTCTGTGTTGACTTCCTTCTAGTGAAGTATTTCAGCTGTCCCTATCACTAGAGACTAGGTCTCTATAATCTCAGCCATCTTCCTGTATCAACTGGTGTCGCTCTCAGAAAAAAAAAAAAAAGTTGTTTCCTACATTTGTACCTTTAATACAATGGATGTTCTCGCTTTTTGTTGTTTTGCAAATTCAAATTATAATAAAAATATATAATGTACAAAAATTAATCCCAAACTTCTGACAGCAGAGAAGTATTTTGTAACACAACAAATGATATATTTATAGATAACTTAATTTCTACCCATGTCTATATTTCTTATATGTATGTATATAGGTATGTATGTGCATGTGTATATGTGTATATCCACATATATATAGCCAAGCCAACATAATGGAAAGTGAGAATTAATTGAATACAGTACTGACTGGTTCAGGAAGTATAAAGAAGACACAGCCAATCGTCTTTTTTTTTTTTTAAATCAAACATGTCTAATGGTGTTTATCTGCACTCAATCTAGAAAAAAGCATTATTATTTCTAGAGAAATAGCTTAAGTCTCAACACACAGGCCCTTGACTTCAGATCTACACAAATAGTTGATTCACTCATAAACTTAGTGGAAGGGAAAGTGAATAACTCACCTCTGTATTCACTACAGCCCCTTCAGTTTTAAATGCAGATAACAAATACAGGAATGTGACATTTTTAGCACCATTGTTATGTAAAGGTCACAGATACTTTGAATTGTAGTTATGTCAGGAAGGAAAATGTTGTTTACACCCATAACTATTTCAACATTATCACAGATTTTAAAACAACTTGCTACAGAGTACATTAATAAAGATATATGCTTATCACTATGTGAAATTCTGCTAACAAATGTTGGCAACTGTACTGCAATCTACTTTTCTTTCTTTATGAGTCTATGTATTTTTATGTAAGAATTTAACAGCATAATTAGAGGAAAAGTTAGGTTTATTATATTACAAGAAGGCATTTAAATAAATATTAAGAACTGTCCTTAAAGAGAAATGCTGGCACCTTGGCTACTGATACCAAGTGAGAACATGGTAACCAGGGACACTGAGTACTGAGGACCAGATGGGCTTCAATGGACTTGATACCACCATAGGGTCACAATCCTTCATGCAGAGTCATGAAAGTAATCTCTATTATGAGTAATATGCTTAAAAGATTAACTCATCTGTTTTCAATGCAAAAAAAATCATATTCTCGGGAATCAGAGGACCAATATTTTGGAATGAACAGAAAAGTCATAAGGCTTGTTGAGTGGATCTACAGGAAGATCATGAGTGTACCTACAGAAGGGTTATAAGGATTGTTGAGTGGATCTACAGAAAGGT
>JANHMN010000015.1:34522492-34538882 GCA_030674055.1 Rhabdomys pumilio
AGTGGATCTACAGAAAGATGATGAGTGGACCTACAGAAGGGTTATAAAGGTTGTTGAGTGGATCTACTCCATGTACTTTAGCACGTAAGACAGGACACATTCCACATGCCAGGCTGTACCTTGTTCCTTTGTGTAGCCCCATCCAGTCACCCAACAGTTGGTATAAATTGTATTTGTGTCAGCTTTGGAAGGCAGGCATATTGGTTGTTGGAATTCTGAAAGAAAATTTCATGAATAGATTTGGACTAATTAAAACCATAGATAGGGACTTGAAAAATTAGTATCTATCTTTTGCCTTACTCTTTTTCTACAAAGCAACAGAGCCAGAATAAGCCATCTGGGACTACTTGAGAGGAGTATGGAGAACAGTAGGAGTGGGAAGAACATGAGAGGGTGCAATCGAAACATACTATGTACATGTATGAGATATAATAAAACCCATTGCTGAAACAAAAGAGTAAAAATAATGGCCCTCCAGCTTTCTGGTCAATTTCTAAAGTCCACGATGCGAAGAAATTCTTACATTTTGTATGGCATTTTGGAATTCCACAAGAAAGAGGGACTCTTCAACCAAAGTTTATTGGTAAACATATGTCTACTTTCTTACGCTTTATTTAATATACACTGTAGCAGAATTCAGAAGCAGAGCAAAAACAGCCATGCTGTCCCAGGGCTTTATTTAAATACCTTGCTTAATTATTGCATGAAAGCAACAAGGAGATCAGCACACATACAACAGATATTAGAGGTAGAAGGAGGAAAGGCAAGCTGTCACAGACACTTGTAGCTAATGGTGTTGGCAGGCATTGCATTTCTGTGGAGTGATGTGCCTCCAAAGGCAGTTCCATGCTCCGTGTTCCCCCATTGTTCTTAGGCACTAACATCTACTCCCATGCCCTTTCATATGGTTGTATATGCCTATGACCAAGCAATAGTTATTCTGCCAATTTTGTCCAAAGATACCCAACGTCCCCAGATGTCAAAATCTTTTCTATACCCACTGTTTTAATACCACACACTCAGTTGCATGCCACTCTGATCAGTGAGTGCATGGTAGGTCAGGAATCTTTATTTCCCAGCCTCATCTCTCCCTCAGCCTCACCAACCAGGACACAAAGACAATTGCTCGGATCGCCTTCTCACTCAAACTGAAGTGGAAATGAACACCAATACAACTGAGATGTGCAGTTTCCCCTTAAATAGGCTGCATACCAGTATAATTCAGGGGCGTCTGAAGCTTTATTAAGGCAATATCGTAATTGCCTTCTGAGATTTTGTATTTCTGATGAATAATAAGCTCCTTTATTCTTGAGAAAGGCGTGTCTTTCGTAATCTCTGACAGATCCAGAATCCCGCCATATATGTGCCACACATCTGGATGGGGAATCCTAGGAGAGACACATGAGGACAAACTAAGGTTGGCATCCTTTCTTGCCCCCTTTTTCTTAGCACATTTTCTTGAAGGGGAGGAAGGTGAAGAAAGAAAATAGTCTAGTTTGACCTAGTCACTTTTTCGGGCAAGGCAACCTATCATGGCTTACAGAAATAATATTGGACTTTGAGGATTTAGTTTGTAATAAAACTTTTTTCCATTTAAGACTCTCTTTTGCCTGCTAAGATTTTTTTTTAATGTTTGTGTGTGTGAGACTATATGAAGCAGGTACATATATTAAACATTAACTGATAATATATTATAAAGAAATTTACTTCAAGACAATTCTTTAGTGTATGGATAATTTAACCACTTATTAGCAAATTCATAGATTAGTAGAATAATGTGCTTGTTTATTTCTACACAAATAATTAAAACATGTCTGAATATTTGATACTAAAAGAAGAACATCCTCAATGTTTATAAGAGTTCCTTAATATTTTACTTTTATAGCTAATAATGCTGAGAAACACCATTTCACATAAATATGGAGGACCAAACGATAGTCTTAGGTTTAGGACCATTTAGAAAGTTTTGGAAACTCTATGTAAGCTCAAGCTCACTCAATGAGTTCTTATGAAACTCAAGTAACCAGCTCGAACAATATTGAAAAATCAAAGTTTAACACTGTACAATCCAAGGACACAATGTGACAAGAGACATTTTAACATTTTTGTTCTTTGAAATTAAACTGTTATGTTCCTGTAAGAGCTGAAAGCCTCAGGCACGCAAACTACACACACCGTGATTCACACCATTAAATAATCCTCAGTCTGATTGTGTTTAGGGTACCATCTGCTGGTACTAGCTAGCATGGTGACATGCACAGCGCACGGTGAACATGTGTGTTAGGAACAAAGGCTGCAGTGGAGTCCTGAGACACAGCCCAGAGGAGAGGACTCTCAGAATGCCTCGGGTTGGTCATATGTTTCGTTTTGAATTAATTCGGGTCACTATTCCTTCAGGGACCCTTTACTGTTGCTAAAATTTTGGAGACCCTCATATTCAGTTGTATGGTGTCCATATAGGATTACAGTTTATAGTATAAATGTTGTGGCTGAAAATACTCAAAAATGTACTTAAAAATTACTTTATGTTCATTACAAGTAAAAATACCAGAGTCCTTCTGTGCTTTTTGAAGAAGCTTTGGGAGAATCAAGTTCCGTTTACCAAACGTAAAAGCAAGTGGACTCTTGTCACAATACATCTTTGGAATGTACAGTGTGCACTTTGATTTTTATTAAATTGGAGCCGTCAAGTAGCTAAATTGATTAAAATAAGCCCCAGTAGGAATTAAAGGTATTTTGTTGCTTAAAATCTACCTACCTATCTTTTCAATTTTAAATTAACCATGTAAAAGATAGACATGATAAATTTAAAATCATAATGTTTTCCAGACAAAGACTTAGAAACTTTTATTATCCTCAAAACAAATATCTTAGGGCCAAGAAGATGGCCGAGCGGGCAAAGGGCTTGCTTCTCAAACATGAGGATTCAAGTTCAGATCCCCAACACAGAACTAGGGCTAAGAATATGCCAGGAGACAGAGCTAGGCAGATCCCTGGGATTTGCTGTGCAGCCAGTCTAGTCAAACTGGGTTCCGTGAAAAACCCTGTCTCAACAAATAAGATGAACAAGCAGTACAAAAAAAAAAAAAAAATACCTGAGGTAAACCTCTACATGTGCATGCACAGGTAAATGCACACACACACACACACACACTTTGTATAATAAGATGGACCTAAAACTTACCCATCAAAGCAATGGGCAGCCGTCAGTATCCACTGGTGTCCAATGATGGACCCTCCACACAAATGATTAAGAGATACCAGGTTCACTTGCAGGCTGACCTGCCACGGCCACTCCCCTAAAGAAGAGTTCGATCCTCCCACAACACGGGCACTTATTTTTGTTGTACAGTCTGGAAAGTGTTGAGGTGTGTGGCAGAATTAGACACAGATCAGCATTCCCTCCCCTTTATCCAAGGAAACTGTTTTAGTTAGGGCTTTACTGCTGTGAACAGACATCGTGACCAAGGCAAGTCTTATAAGGACAACAGTTAATTGGGGCTGGTTTATAGGTTCAGAGGTTCAGTCCATTATCATCAAGGTAGGAACATGACAGCCTCCAGGCAGACATGGTGCAGGAGGAGCTGAGAGTTCTATACCTTCATCTGAAGACTGCTAGCAAAATATTGACCTTCAGGCAGCTAGGATGAGGGTCTTAAAGGCTACACCCACAATGACACACCTACTCCAACAAGGCCATACCTTCTAATAGTGCCACTCCCTGGGCCGAGCATATACAAACCGTAACGGAAACCATATAAACAATCCCATTAGACCAAGAAATTAATCACAACAGACGAGCCAGCCATGCAGTTCCGTAACAAGCAAACTTCACTCACTAGAGTTGTCCACAACTCTACACAATCTCTGAGAATAACCAGAGCTCCCCTGTGCCCCGTAGGTGATCCTAGCTGGAGAGCCATTCGTGGATAACCTTAAGGAACATTTACACCTAGGAAAAAAAAATGAATAATATAAAATTAAGCCCATAGAGAGAAAAAACTAGAAAATAATTACCTTGTTGATTATCCAAGAAAGGTTCCCTTACCCCTCATCCTTGCAGTCTTGGGGAAGTAAAGAGTAAGTGAAAAACTGACAGCGGATTGTCTGTGTACAAGTCTCTTGGCACGCATCTGCTCCTTGCACGAAGGCCACGTTAAGTTCTTCCCCTTCAAAGTCAACTCCGGAGTAAATTTTGGAATGGCAGGGTTCTGTATCATATACAAACATCAACGGATATATAATGAGTCAGGAAATAAGTCACACCGGCAAAGTTTCCAGGGTCTTGAGAACCATTTTATTAACTCTAAAGGGTCCCAAGATGTGTTGCACCTTGTGGCTGCTGTTAAGTGTTTGTCAACTTGACACGAAACAGAGTGGCCTGAAAAGAGGGAACATTAGTTGAAAAATTGTCTCCCTCAGGCTAACTTATGGGCACGTCTGTGGGATGTTCTTTGGATTAATGATGGATGGAAGAGGGCTCAGCCAACTGGGGCAGTGTCAATGTCAATTCTGGGCAGGTGGTCGAAGGATATGGATGGATATATATGTATGTACATATACATCATATACATATACATCATACACATATACATCATATACATACACATACACATACACATACACATACACATACACATACACATACACATACACATACACATACACATACACATACACATACATATACAATCGTAGGAGCAAGTAAACAAAGCAACATTTCTCTATGGTCTCTGCCCAGTTCCTGCCTCTGCATCTGCTTGAGTTCCTGGTCTGACTTCCCTCAGGAGTCAGCTAAGACCTGAACATGTGAACAAAATGAATCCCTTTCTTTCTCAACTGGCTTTCGGTCATGGTATTTATCACAGCAACCAAGAACTAAACCAGGACATACATCATATGCCACCAAGGTTGAATCTCATTACCAGGGCGAGCTTTTCTGCAGGTGAAGAGACTGTATCCAGATACAGCATTTTCTTGAGGAATAGAGGAACTTGGTCTTCCACTCTTAGACGTCTTAAGAAAACAAACATTTCTATTAAATATAAACGAGAAAGAAGGTAGCATTAAAAGCACTAGACAGATATTCTTTCTTTCTCCTTCCTTCCTCCCTCCCTCCCTCCTTCCCTCCCTTTTCTCTCTCTCTCTCTTTCTCTTTCTTTCTTTCTTTCTTTCTTTCTTTCTTTCTTTCTTTCTTTCTTTCTTTCTTTCCAAAGCAACTCCATAAATGGTATTCTTCTGAGAAATTCTCTTCAGTTTGTCAGACTTTAAGACTCCAAAAATACCACAGGGCTTAAATGTAAATGGATTCACTTCTCCCTCTGCCAAAAAATGAGTAGGTACAGACAGCCCAAAAAGAAGATAGAGGATTAAAGTTCACCTTCTAATTAGAAAAGGAAAAAAGAGAAGGCATCAAAGGACTGTTGGTTTGGATTTATGCTTGCCTGCAGTATTATATCTGCACGCATCCTTCTGCGGATCCCACGGTGTACATAAAGGAAATGCCATGTAAAGATGAAGAGGTCAGACTAGACCCTAGATCGGGGTAAGCAGGGCTCTGATTTCTCACAAGATTAAAGGATGGATTGCATGAGCAGCTGTTACCCAAGCCAATCCCAAACCCTAATGCCAGTGAGAACGCTGCCTGCTTCCTTTGCCCCCGCCTCTGTGGTTTGACTCAATAGTATGCTTGTTTTATGAAAAGGAAGGCTTGTGGACAAATCTGCTAATCTGTGAAGTAACCTGCACCTGGCTGAAAAGCATCCTGTTAAACCACAGGCTCCAGCGCGGTTAGGGCAGCGAGCAAGACACTTGCAAGACTCTGCTAGGAACAGAAAAGGCTAGAAGGGGCGCACATGCCACTCACACTCACCTCTGTGATTCTGTCTTCCATTCATTCGTGTAGAATGTGAAGAAAAGGCAGTTGGGATGGAAGGTGCAGATGGTGCGACACACAAAGGCATCGGGGGTAACAACCTGGCTTACATTCAGGTCTGCAAAGGCAAAGTGCTGGAAAATATCCATGGGGCAACCTGTGAACTCAGCAGAGAACATTCCTCAGTGACACAATGCCGGGTTTGCTTGTGTTTCAACATAATAACTAATGATTATTATGTTGATTATGACAATTGATATTCGCAGCAATCAGCATCCTGAGTTTAAAATTGCCCACTGAGAGACTGAGGCAGCATGCACTGGGCCTGCACGAGTCTATAAGAGATCTGCTGGGTATTGCTTCCACTTCACTCTTTTTAATGGGATTCCTGAAAGTGTGGACATGTAGCTCTCTGAATCTTGTGCCTTCTCCTGGACTCTCGTTTGTTGGTTCATTTTCTTCAATTTCAATGCGTTAGTTTTTGTTTTCTTATTTTATTTTTGTTTCATTTTATTATTTGTCCTTAGAAACCTGTTTCTTTTCTAATGACAGAAAAAAGAGTGGATGAGGAAGAGGGGACTGTGGGAGGAGGAACGGGAGTGGGAACCAGAATCAGGATATATTTGTGAGAGGTTAAAAAAAAAAATCATTTTCAATAAAAGAGAGGGAAAGCCTGTTAACTTATCTCAGAATTTGTAGTTTGTTCTTTGCAGAAAAAAAAAAAAGTAAAACTTGTTCTCACGTGATGGACAGCTACTAAGTGCTGTAGAATAAACAGCTCTGTCATTTTTAATAGAACATGTTTAGGTGACTCGTGTTTCCCTTATATTATGACTAAGCCTTGAGAACATGCTGTTTCATGTTTTGTCTCTGAGTTATCGTAAGTGTTTGAATGAAAAGAGATTAACATAAATTTTGAAGGGCTAACAAGCATGCCCCTTTGGTAGTATAACAGAAAAGCCTCCAAGATATCCCTGGTGGGTCATTTTACAACTTTACTGAGACATTTGTTGTTGAAAGAGAGCTCACCACCATGTGACAAAGTTAACTTCTTTTGTTGGGGACTTCAAAATTTTTTTTCTACCAAGTTCTACCTTTCTTAAACAGCCCTATGGGATTGTGTACTAACCCATTCCCTAATGACAGCCTGTCAGAACAGAAGAGAGACTTTGCAAAGGCTAAGGTAGTCTTCTTGACTCCTGTTCAAGTTGAATATATTGAACATCTTCCTTTACTCATTTCTAGATTTTTCCATGACTTCTAAATATTCTGTCAGGATAGTTGCCCTAGTTGGTTATACTTCTTACTCCACAGAAAATGCAGAATCTGAGAATCAGGCAAGACGAGCATCTGGTATTCCAAAGACGTTTTTCACTCTAAAGTTAGGTTGCTAACAGGTTATACTGGCTGGTTCTATGTCAACTTGACATAGACCAGAGTCATCAGTGAAAAGGGATCATCAGTTGAGAATGTGCCTCCATAGGACCCAGCTGCAGGCAAGCCTGTAGGGCATTCTCTTAATTGGTGATTGATGGGAGGAGGCCCAGCCCATGGTGGGGGTGCCATACCTGGGCTGGTGGTTTGGGGTTCTATAAGAAAGCAGACTGAGCAAGCAATGATGAGCAAGGCAGTAAACAGCACCCCTCCATGGCTTCTGCATCAGTTCCTGCCTCCAGGTTCCTGCCCTGCTTGATTTCCTGCCCTCCTGACTTCCTTCAGTGTTATCTAGAGGTATAAGCTAAATTAAAACCTTTCCGCCCCAAGTTGCTTTGGTCACGGTGTTTCATCACAACAGTAATAACCCTAAGTAGGTTACTACGTTAATTAAAAGTGTTACAGAATGTTAGTGAGGCTGGGAGAATAAAAGTGCCCGGAATCCATTTTGTTTGTTTGTTTGTTTGTTTGTTTTCGAGATGGGGTTTCTCTGTGTAGCCCTGGCTGTCCTGGAACTCACTCTGTAGACCAGGCTAGCCTTGAACTCAGCCTCTACCTTCTGAGCACTGGGATTAAAGGTATATGTCACCAATACTAATAAAAATGAGCCAATTTTTTTTTCACCATTTTGTTTTTGTATCCCTAGAAAGTAACCAAAGGGACACACAATCGTGGCTAATCCTGGGATAGAAACAAATGGCTAACTTTCAGCAAGAGCTGTGTGGGGTTGAATTCATCCTATATTTGTGGCCCCTCCTCAGCTCCATAGAGACTTGGAAAACAGCCCCATGGATGTGCTTAAAACCAACATGTCAGAATGGTTGGAGCGCCTCCAAAGCCACAGTCCCTCATTCCCAGACAACAGTCATCCCTTGACTTGTTGGAAGCTCCCTGGAAAAATCCACTCACAGAGCTTAAGCTTATTGGACCTGACCCCTGTTTTGCCCTTTCCTTGAGAGCATGCGTCTGCAGAAAGATGGAGAAGGAAGAAAGGACAGAGAAAGACAAGAGAGAGGGGAAAAGGGGGAGGGTAGAAAGGGTACAAAGAAGAAGAAAGAGGAGGGGAAAAGAGAAGGGAGGAGAGGAGGGAGAAGCAACGAATCTTGGTGATTATGGGACACAACATCTGCCTCCTAAGGTGGAAGTAACAAGGGCAGATGCCAGACCAATAAGAGTCCTCTCAATTAGAATTGCAAATAGTATTGATCTACTAACAGGGGACATGTGATTATCTCCAAAGCTTTCGAAGTCCATGCCTAACCTCTGAAAACAAGCCTTTAAACACACTTGGTTCATTTTGAACTGAGAGGTAAGAGGATGGATATTTTTAAGAAGAAAGGAGGGCAAGAGAAATTCACGTGACTTTTAAGTGGCAGGTCTGCTCTGTGACCTTAGCATACGGTTTTACCCCAGGAGCTATAGTCTCTCACCTGTGAAGCTAGAGGCATTGTTGACGAAATTAAGAACAAGGGTATGGTACTGACTAAGTCACCCATGACTTATAAATGTCACGTAGGCCGTTAGGCTTAGAGACAGCGTTCCTACGGCTTTGGTTGGCATGCAAGGGATGTAAAGAGTCCTGGCTCTTAAAAAAAATCAAAGCTACTTTCAGAAATATCCAGGATTTTTGTCGTTCAAAGAAAGACCCTTAATCAGACTGAAGAAATACGGGAGCTCCAATTCAGGAAAACAGGCACAAGGGAGCCTTGAGACTGAGCATGCGTGAGACTGGGCATATGGCCTCACTCATTGAGGCTGTGGGCAGCACCACTTGTGTTAGGCTTGAGGCAGAACAAAACCTTGTCTTTAAACCTGGGTTTAAAACATACTTGCATCAGTGTGCTGTTCTGGCTGGAGTGTGCTTTGTCCCCAGCAAAACTCCCAGTGAGGCTTGTTTCCCAGGGTAGCAGTGTTGGGCGTATGGCCTAGTGGGAAGTCATGAAGTTGCATTCCACGTGAATTGGGTAATACCCGCTCCTGCTCTCACTGGACTAGGTCAGTTACCCCACAAGGGCAGGTTGTTCTAAACCAAGGCTTCCGTCTGTTCTCTGTACCTTCCACACATGAACACTGACGTGTGATTTTCTACCATGCTATAGTGTGGCATAAGGTACTGTAACCGTGAGCATAATGTTTAGAGGATATGTTTACTGTGCTTGGCCTGCAAAAACAAAATTTTCTTTTAGCTCGTATAAGCCACGAAGACGTTGCTTCTACACTGAATGTACCCTATAAGCTGGCCATTGATGGACCACTTCCTGGTGCAGTTGGGCTATTCTAAAAATAAAATTGCTGATTGTTACGAAACACTTCACTGCCTCAACTAGTCTTGCAGGGTAATGGGGCAAAGATCAACCAGGCTCGCTGCTAAGCTCTGACTTTGTGTGAAGCGCTTGCTTGCTTGGATGACTGAGGCATCTGCTGGATGTATGTTACAGAATCAAGCTTTGCCCACACCCAAATAAAATATGAGTGAATTTGGCTTCCCAAAATTATCATGTTCTGGTTTTTGCCTTTATAGTCCTTTGGAATATAAATATAACATATAGTTATATAATTAATTATTTGTATATTATATAATTATATTTATTATATATAATAAATATATGTATGTATGTATATATGTATCAATTACTAGGACCTTAGAGACTCTTTTTGGTTTGATCTTGGCCAGTCTTTTTAGTAAAATGTCTCTAATTTACTAAAACCAAAAACTTAAGTCAGATTGATGGTGAATCTCCAAATGACCCAAGCCCCACAGCAGTCCCTGTCAGATGCAGCTTCCCAGTCTCCAGAATCACTATCTAAATGAGCTTCTTTTTTCTCTTTACATATTTCCCAGTCCTCTGGCAACTGGTGATGACTGCAGAAAGCTGGCTAAGATAAGCACAGTCTCCAGAACAGAACACGGTTGAATAAAGAGCCCTATCTTCTGTAAACAAGTTTTCAAAAACTAGAAAAGAAAAGGGGGCGTTGAAACTAAATAGTTAAGAGATTTTAGCCATTTGAATGGCATAGCATGGTGGGGACACGCTGAGAAAAGAAAAGACAAATAGTAAAAAGAAATAGGTTTTTAACTTCTCAGTTGCTCATAGAGAGGTCAGATTCCAGAATTCAGAACCTAATATAGGGCCTAGTGTAGAGGGCCCAATATTGGTACTATTTACTGTGAGTGAACTTGTTTCAGTAAATCTCACCCCTGGCACCTCGATGTCCTAAATTTGAAGGCAATTGTCTGGATAATTCAATGAGAGCTACCTCTGTGTTTAAAGTTTAGGGCTTTGTTGATTCGTGGCAACATGCTTATGTCACTAGATGTGGACACCATCGAATGACCTTGTGACTTTTTTTTTTAATGATGGAGCTTTTTTTCCTAATGATGTTGTTGTTGGCACATTACAGTAAAACTAGAGGTTTAAGCAACATAAATTTATGGCCTTTTCTAGAGGTAAGAAGGCCAATGTAAGTCCTACTGGGTGCCAATCAAAGGTTGGCTTGCTTCTGTTCCTCTGGAAAGACATGTAGGGAGACCTGTTCTATGCCCTTTTCAATTTCTGTAGCCCACTGGTAGCCTTTGCTTTTGGACTCTTCTTCCACCTTTACAGGTAGCAATATAAACCTTTCAAGTCTTTCTACCTCTGACATTGACCCCTCTGTTTCTCTCTTTATCATAGAAGAACGATTAAGACTGGACAGGGGCATATTCTAGTAATCCAAAATAATTCTGATTTTAAAGTATTTTCATGTAATCACATCTATAAAAAAAGTATCCTATTCTCGGGTCCCTGGGAATGGCATGTGGGTGTTTTGGGGCATTCTTTTTTAGGACATCACAATCACAGTGGAATAACTGTCATCTAATTACCGATCTCTGAAAGTGCACAGGACTTCAGTGAGAATCCAGACACCAGGTTGTCCACTGACTTTATGCTGGTGGGTGTTCCGTTTGAACCACGCTTCAGCAGGCAGTTCTTCCTGAATATCAATAAAAGTTGTTATGCTTCCTTTCTTGAGGTGTGCAAATACGTGGGGATACTATTCATTATTCATTGGTAACTACCTAGGGGCACAGTTGGGCCATTATTAATCAATAGACGATTTTCCCTTCTGCAAATGGAGTGGCAGGCATCATTGTCTGACACTATGCCCATACACAGCCTATCAGTCGACTAAATGAAGTTTATCATCTTTGGGAAGAAACTCCATTGAAATTAAGTATGTAAATAAGGAATGTAAATAAGGAAGGGGCATTGGACTGCGTGCCCCTTTCAATCTGACTTTTTTTTTCTCGGAGGATGCTATTGCATCCTGGAGTGTCCTCTCAGAACTGTGTCTCACTCACCGGTACTCTGGTCTGTGAAATGCATTTGTAGCATATGTGAAAAACTGGCAGTGAATATTATCTGTGCACAGTTTCTGGCATTCTTCCATACTGTCGGTCTTAGATATGTTAAAGTTGGACCCTCTCATATCAAGTCCTTTGTATATGTCTCGGTGGCAAGCTGAAATGAAACACAGAGAGACATTCAACCACATTTCCTTTTAGACACAGATCAACTGTTCTTCCCTCAGAGTCATTCTTTTTAGACACAGATACACTGCTCTGTATCTCTGGATTCTGTCAGAGTCATTTTAAAGGCCAGTATTCAATTTTGATGACTTCCCTGGTAAGTATAGGAATTACATTTTTTAGATATTGCATATCTAAATTATCAAATGGTGCTAGACATTAGCTCACCTAGAGCTTACTTGACTCCATCATTAAAAGCAGGTTATTTCGCTTCTTAAACTGCAAGGGATTTGCAGTAATACAGAACAATACAATTTCACATTGAAGCTATCAGTGGTATTGATAAGCAAGAAAGCCAACCAATACAGGGGTCCTGATAGTGTGTGCCAGAGATGCAAAGTATTTGACAAATGAGGAACCTTTGATCTTTGGGTCAAAAATGAAACAAAAACACAAATAGAAAACCCCAAACCAAAAAACACCACCACCAAAACAAAAGAGCAAACAAAACCAAAACATCATGATCTGAATCTATTTCTCTTCCTTCACCTATTCAGATCTGGTTGTGATTTGTGACTGTCAGTCACAACTCTGATATCTGTGTCAAATCTTTTACAGACTGTCTCAATTTATTTATATACACAGTAAAATCATTTCCCTTCTTGCTTTAAACCTTTCTTAAATTCTGTCACCATCGCCACTGCTACCACCTCCACCACCACTACAGTCCTGGCACCCTTTCTTGTCTTTTCTAGACTGGTTGGCTTGGAACTCTTGTGGTAACTATTGGAAGCCCTGAGTAACTGTGAAAGGAGCAGGTGAAGTCTGTAGTGTATAGTCTGTAGATGCTGGCACAGCCATCTGAAGGACCAATGCCTCAGACCCATGGGAAATTGGCAAAGCCTTCCCTGGGTCTCATCAGTACTGGTTAGGAACAATTGACCAGTGTGTACAGTGACTAGCAACTTTGCCTTCTGCTCCAAGACGGTTACAGACAAGAGGAGACACTCCCTGCCTGTGGAGACCTCCCACTGAGACTAGTTAACCCCTCCCCCGTGCTGTATATAATAAGCACTCTGCAGGGTGAGGGTTCAGTGCTCATAGCTCACACTGTTCCAGCTTCTCTGCACATGCGTCTGTGTGTCTGACTTATTTTCTTGATGTTCCTATTAAGTTTTCCAGGACCAAAGCCATGCTGGGTGCAGTAGTCTCCCATTTCAAACCAGGCTGGCTTTGAACTTAAAATGTTCTTTGCTTCTGCTTTCCTGGTGCTCGGATTATAGCCATGGGAGAGCACACCAGTTTTTAAAAGTTTCTTCAATTCTATTTAAGCATCCCTTTATTGAAATTTATCTTATATACTAAAAATAGTTGATTCTTTCAATAGAAATTAAGCCAAATTAAGCTTTTAGGTTTTGTTTTGAAGACAACATAATTAGATACTTAGTTAAGCAAGCTGTGTGTGTGTGTGTGTGTGTGTGTGTGTGTGTATACATGTTAGCACAAACAATATTCTATTGTACATAACTATAAGTTTCTAGGAATTGTGAAATTAATTTAAGCATGGGAGACAGAATACATATACAAACTAATAGAAAATATTATGTTAGGGTGTAGGGGTGCTAAACTCCCAGAAGTTTATAGAGCAGGAAAGTGTGAACTGTAAAAATGGGGTTCTTTTAAATTTGCTTCAGATAAGAAAGGACATGAGCTGAGGGTTAGGATGAGGCAGTAACGAATAAAATAGTTTCTTAATGATGATCTGTAAATTTTAAGCCTGTTCTCAATGGTTTTACTAAAACTGGTTCCTGAGATCACTTTTTAACTTGAAGATATTTCTTGAAGGTATTTGGGAGAAAGTTACAAAGGAATTTTAGTGCCAAACTCAGTGAGGAAAATTAAGTTAGGGGAAAAAAAAAGACAACCAAGCAAGCTTTGGGGAAAGCACAATAATTCTATAGTTTTTAAATGTTATTGTTGGTCACAATAATTAGACAGAACACTTCATCAAGTAATATACCACAAGTTATATCAGTTTATGGGTTTGATATTATAAGATAGGAATATTTCACTTCAGGATATCTATGTCTATGTCTATGTCTATGTCTATGTCTATGTCTATGTCTATGTCTATGTCTATGTCTATGTCTATGTCTATATCTTCTATCTGTATCTGTATAGATAGATAGATAGATAGATAGATAGATAGATAGATAGATAGATAGATATCCATTACACCAGTGAGGCAGTATTTATAGCTAAGCCATTGCCATCCTTCATTAACTGACTAAAACTTAAATTCCAGACTCTGAATGTATGTGTGATGAGAGAGAGCATTGTTATTATTGCAGCGAATTGAGAACATTTGAAATTTGAACCTACGAAATGAATGACATAAAAACAAAACCATATAATCGAAATCACGGCCTCATTCTTTTTTAGCACTTTCACTTTCTAACAGTCCCCGTCATCTTATAAAAATGTTTTCTTTTTACTAAGCCTTTCAGATGATATAGGAATTAAGATGCTATGTTCTAGGACATCAGTTGCAATGGCAATCCATGAGAAAGCTCTCTAATGTCCTAGTGTTCACATTTTTTGTAGGAAATATTATGCTTATCAAGATTGACAGAACTCAGCCACTCAGTCTGATGAGTGACAAACAATCTCAACCTGTGGGTTGTGACCCCCTCTTGCGTGGTTGAAAGACCCTTTCACAGGAGTCGTCTAAGACCATTAGAAAACACAAATATTCACAATTATGACTCATAAGAGTAAAATTACAGTTATGAAGGATCTATGAAAAGAGTTTATGGTTGGTGCCCACCACCACAAGAGAAAGCATATTAAAGAGGTGCAGCATTAGGAAGGCTGAGAACCATCGCCTTAATCCCTTATCAATGGCCTTGGTGGTGGCCAGAGCGCTTTTCTGTTGTGTCTGACTGCACCAACTCCGAGCGTTACCATAGAGTTTCATTTACCCCAGTTGTAACCATCTAAACCGTCTCCAGATATTACCAACTGTTCTTTGATATAGAAATGCCAAAGTCAGTTCTGGTGGTGACCATAATTCTCCTAAAGTTCACTTTGGGATGAGATGTCCCGAGTCTTATCTGAAAAGTCTGTTGTGGAAACAGGGAAGGCCTATTATCTACACTGTACATTCATTTCCCATACATCTTACATTGTGTGCGAGTACCACAGATAATAGAAGCCCGTTAAGGCCGTGTATTATAACTGATAAAGACGTGAACATTATCAAGATGAAAGTACCCCCTTCTTTCCGCCATGACGCTGCCCAGCTCCGTTACCTTTCTTGATGTTCTCTTCTAAAAGTCCATCATAGAATAGACTTTGAGCAAAAGCTACTCTGACTTTGAGTGTTATTAGCACAAATTTATTTGGGAAAAGAAAATTCTACATCTTACCACTTATTTGAGGACCACACTGCTTTAAAGAATGACCAGAGATGGCCCCTGTCCTGTGTATTCTTGGCAAAGACCCTGTAATGCTCTCTTTCATGAAGCAACCAAACCTGTTTTAAAAAAATAAAAAAAATCACATTTTAAAAAAGGAATAGAACGACAAACACACATTAAGAAATTATACAGCATTTTTTATATATGTTAATAAATAAGGCCCAGAGTCAGGAAACTAATAACATTTCCTTGACACTTGCTGAAAAGGACATTCTTCAGACAAGTGCACACTATCTACAGTGTTGTTTTTCTTAGTGTTCATGCTTCCGGTGCAGAGAGCCAACCACATTAAAGAGTTGATGGTTATTTCCGCATTCTGAATGTGGGTAGCTCCTCTTTCCAAAAGATAATTGGTTTTGTTTTTGGTTTACGTGGTACTGAGGAGGAAAGCCTGGGCTCACATATGCTAGCCTGGGCTCATATATGCTAATCAAGTGCTGATCACTTGCCTGCCTCTTCCCTCCCATCCCACCCCCAGCTTTTATTTAGTTTACTTTGAGAAAAGATCTTGTTAACTTACACAACCTCACTTTAAACTTATGAAGGGTCTACATTTTCTAAAATGGTGATTATTTTTATAGATATTTTAATTTACTTTTAAAAATTTGAAGCAGCTATGAGTTGGGTCTGTAAGTGATACATACTTGGTTTATTGGTTCCTGGCAGTTTCCATACCCTGGGAGGCTTTTCCTGTCTTCAATATCAACTCTGCATTAACTTTACTATTTAGAATCCCAGAACCTAGTTCAATTTTTAAAAATGTGAATCTCACAGTCTGGATTTTGTTTTTGTTTTTGCTTTTTTTGTTTTGTTTTTGTTTTTTGGTACAAGTTAGCATGTAGGTATTAGAGAAGGTATCAGAGAATGAGTTTCAAATTTCTAATTTTTAAATTCAGATAGACTGAAGATAAAAGTTATGTATATGGAAACAGAAGAAAATTTATGTTTTGCTATTGATCAAATGAAATAAAATTAAGGTAAAATTTCCAACTATATTTCTAATACTTGTTCTTGTCAAAATTACCACTTAATAATACACACACACAGAGAGAGAGAGAGAGAGAGAGAGAGAGAGAGAGAGAGAGAGAGAGA
>JANHMN010000015.1:34538892-34647091 GCA_030674055.1 Rhabdomys pumilio
AGAGAGAGAGAGAGAGAGAGAGAGAGAGAGAGAGAGAGAGAGAGAGAGAGAGTCAAAATGCACATTCTAAGAGTACAAACTGGCTCACTACAGATATCATGAGACTTGCCTACTGGATCTCAAATCTTTTACCAACACAATTTCTGGTTTATATTTTCTCAACTTTGCTCCCCATAAATATGGTAACAAGTAAAGCAATTAAATATATTTCTTTATGCTGGTGAAATTTTCACCTCCTACCAGAAAGCAATATATATGATTAAAATGTATATTGATAGTAAAAGTATAAAATCCACTGTGACATTCCCCAGCTTTCTTTTCAAACAACTACTGTAACTGGATAGATGTTCACTGAGTTGTACAGTGTCTAGGTCTGGTAATATGGGTGTGTGATTGTTTTATCTACAGCATTTAAAATAAATTATAATTAATGCATAAAAATCATGAATCAAGCAGAAAATATGTAATGGAATGCTACTTAGTGCTGAAGAAAAAGGAAACCACAAAAATTGCAGGAAAATTGATGGACTTAGAATGTTTAATATTAAGTGAAGCCATATAATCTCAGAAAGAAAAAAAAACCCTCATGTTTTCCCTCATATGCATAACCAGAAAATAGCATATTTATATACAGAACAAATGTACATGTGGGGACAGTATAACATGTGGAAAGTGAAGAAGAAAGGCTAAGTATTATAGTGTAAGGAAGGGCCCTTTCTTGTTGCATGCTGTCTTCGGTCTTTGGCTGTAGCATCACTACTTGAGCTGCCGTGAACAAGTGCAGTGGTTGCTTAGACTCTCTATCTCTGGGTTCAGTCCTCTAGCAGTCTGCATTGGAAAGACCCAGCTTAGGAGCTTCTGATGCAAACAGTCTTTGCACACTCTGAGAAACATGACACCATCTTTGCGTACAATGGGAAGCAGTTTGAGAACCCTCTACCCTGGCAATAATAAAGCATCACATCTTACCTCTTATCTGTCTCTTTGGGTGGAGTCACAGCAAGGAAGCTGAATAGGAGACACCTGGGGTGAAATGTGCACATCTTCTGACAGTACTGGGCATCTGGGGTATAGATGGCAGCTAGATCCCCGCCTCTGAAGAAGGTATTTTTATACAGTTGACTCAGACACCCTGTGATATAAAAGTTGATTTTGGGAGAAAGTGTAACCATTTTAACAGAAATGCATCTGTTTAGTAATTCTTTTTTTTTTTTTTTTTTAGTTATTTCAGTGGCTGCCCAAAGATCTATACAACTTCACAGGTAGGATGAAACATTTTGACAGCTGTCAGACAATAGAGCATGCTATTTAAAGTCATCTTATGGATATTTATGCATAAAGGTTGACTCTTCTTTATTTCCTATATAACAATTTATACATAAATTATCTGTTAAAATACAGTATAATTTTTTTCTGCCTGCTGTCTAACATGCTATGAAAACAACCCACCTTAAAAATAAAAATATACCATTTTTAAAAAAACCTCTTAGAACAACCATCTCCCTAGAATCCTCAACACCTTGAGGGCAACCTGAGGTTAGGATCATTATTTGTACCTCTTCTCTCTCTCTCTCTCTCTCTCTCTCTCTCTCTCTCTCTCTCTCTTCATTAAAGAAGTCAATTACTGAGTCTCAGAGTTCAGAAGTGCTTAATATCACAAAGTGAATAAATATTCTGGGACATAAACTCATCCTTTCTGACTCTCAATTCTGTCTGTCCCCTTTTCCAGCATGCAGTGTTACATGTTGCTCTTTACCCAGCCTTGCCAGGCAATGGTGGCTCATGCCTTTAATCCCAGCACTTGGGAGGCAGAGGCAGGCGGATTTCTGAGTTTGAGGCCAGCCTGGTCTACAGAGTGAGTTCCAGGACAGCCAGAGCTACACAGAGAAACCCTGTCTTGAAAAAAATTTAAAAAAAAAAATTACCCAGCCTTATTTAAGCAAAATAATAAATACTGAGTACTGATTTCCTACTAGCTTGTTTCTTAATAAAGAAAATGTATTTGCAGAGAACCACACTCAGACATTTTACACACACACACACACACACACACACACACACACGGAAAGAGGGAAAGGGGAGAGAGGAGAGGGGATGTAGGTGAGGAGAGGCAGAGTCCTTAGGACACACAGCTTTGATGGTATGTCTCCATCAAATCCCTCCCCTCAAAGCTGAGGGACCACTGTGAAAGAGGAGGCAGGAGTGTAAGAGCCAGAGGGGATGGAGGACACCAAGAAAACAGGTCCTCTGAATCAACTCAGGAAGGCTCAAACAAGCAAACAGAGACTGAAGGAAGGATCAGGGCCTACACAGCGCCCCATACATATATTCTATAACCTTCAGTTGAGTATTTTTATGGCATTCCTGGATGAGGCTCTGATTCGTGTGCCTTCTCTTGGGGGCTCTTTTCCTTCTGTTGGGTTGCCATGTCCAACTTTGATGTGAAGGCTTTTTTCTTATTATATTTTATTTTGTTGTGTTTGGGTATTAAAAGCCTTGTTCTTATCCAATGAGAGGCACAAAGGGAGTGGGTCCAGGGAAGATGGGAGTAGAGGAGTAGAGGGAGGGGAAACTATAATCAGGATATATTTCATGAGAAAAGAATCTGTTTTCAATAAAATGAAAAAAAGGCTAATTAATTTTCAAATTAAAAAAAAAACAAAAATGAAAGTAAGCTAACTTGAAAATAAACTGAGATGCTCTGCCTGTGCTGACTCATAGCTCCTGCATGAGTCATATGTGGGTATCCTGTACCCCACATATCATTAGGGAACTGTCTTTAAATCCACTGAAGAATTTGGATCTCCCTGAAAAGATTCCATTCAAGTCTTTGCACTTGGCTTTCCACTTAGGTAGCCTGTCCATTTTCATCAGGCAAGTTTTAATTAACTGTGCAATACTCCAGAGGCAGCAGTGCCCATGCTGCCATTGCTTTTCAAGGACGGGCTATCTAGACAACCTATCTTTCAATAGCACTGAAGAGTTAAGAGTCTTATGTTCTACCTATATGGGGATCCTGCCACTGAGTCCACTTTAGATGAGCCAACCTAGCAGTACTGTTTTTCTTCTTATCAGAGGGATGTTGCCATGCCAACCTCTTAAGTCAGGTTTATATTTGGAAAGAGCAGATTTTCCTGGGTAAATGCTCCTAGGAATATACATTCCCAAGTGTATAACCTAAGGTCTCTCATTTGCACAATACACTGAATAGTAGGCCCAGTGGCGATGGTAGCTATAAAGAGACTTGTTTTTTAACCTTGTTAGCGTCTCATAATTATTGAGCAGAGACTCCTTCGCCATTATTGCACAGCCACATACAAAAACACAAAGTGTGATCAGGTGATAGCCTGGAAGTTCTGTCCTGCAGTTGAGTGTTGGTAAACTAACATGTGACTCAGCCAACGAAAAAGAGTAACTAGAAACCTCACTGTGAGACTGCTTGTCCTCCTCAGTTGGTAATGGCAGCAATAAATGATAACAACGGTAGTGGTAATAATTGTAACAATGACAGCGTTGCTTGTGCAGAGCTTATATAACCTAAACAATCTATAATGATGTCTTTCAATTTTCACATTGACCACATGTCCACAGACATTGGACGGGTTCTTTAGTCATATTGAAAATGTACATAATCAAACAGAAAGTAAAGGGAAAATACCATAAATAAATAAAGCATCTTAACTTGAAAAACCCTTGGTGAGTGGCAGAGAGAAGCCTACACAAGATGTTCTCTCATCTCCACATGTGTTCCATGATGCATGTGCAGACATAGATAGAAAATAAATAAATGCTAAAACATTTTAAAAATTCAGTGTCCCATATGAAAAGATAATTTACCAAAGGAATGTAAGTAACTAAGTATAGGAAAGCTGCTAACAGTGCAGGAGCCCTCTTTCCCAGATAAGTGTAGCTACTGTCCCTCATCAAAGAAGACTCTCTTTGCAGCAAATGGACACTGTGATAGTTTGTATATGCTCAGCTCAAGGAGTGGCACTATTAGAAAGTGTGGCCCTGTGGGAGTAGGTGTGGCCTTGTTGAAGTGGGTGTGGCCCTGTTGGAGTAGGTGTGGCCTTATTGGAGTGCATGTGTCACTGTGGGTGCGGCCTATAAGACCCTCATCCTAACTGCGTGGAAGCCAGTATTCTGCTAACAGCCTTCAGATGAAGATGTAGAACTCACAGCTCCTCCTGTACCATGCATGTCTTGGACACTGCCATGCTCCTGCCTTGATGATAATGGACTGAACCTCTGAATCTGTAAGCTTGCCCCAATTGGATGTTGTCCTTTATAAGACTTGCCATTGGCCATGGTGTCTGTTCACAGCAGTAAAACCCTAACTAAGATAGACACCATCACAAATATCTACAACTGTACACAACGTGGAGATCAACATACCGTGGGGCACCCAGCCCCAATGGATACATTACATATCCTGACTCTAGAGCTCAGGGGATATCATGAAAGAGGACAAGGAAAGATAATGAAAGCCAGGATATCAGGAAGTCTGCTGTGAAACAGTTTCTCCTAGAAATTGCAGCATAAACAAGACCAAAACACATTCAATGGTAATATCAATGGGCATAGTAATATGGAAGGAGGAAATGTCATGAGGTCTCACCTTTAGACAAAGAGCTATAGGCAACTAATGACATTTGGGAGAAAGAGAATCAGCTTTTCCCAGAGAAGAGCCCATTTATTGGTTGTCCAATATATACATACACACACAAACCATATACACACAAACAAAAATGGACTCAATGAGGTGCATTTATACACCTGTGTACATATATACATGTATAACAATTAGTAATAAAAGAAAAAAGGCAATTAGCTTGAGATGAGAGGACATGGGAGAAGCTGAAAGGAGGGTTTCTGGGAGAAACTAGAGGGAGGAAAGGGGTGGTATAATTCTAATTTCAATTAAAATCATATTTAAAACTATCATCATTTACAAAGCAAATGCACATAAGTTACAAATTAATTCTTTCTAAACTAGGAGAACAAATACACAATATTCCATCTGATATTTCAGATTAGTGATATTTCAGATAACTTTCTAAAAAGGAATCCATTGTCTAAATCTTTGTATTCTTAAGACTGCAAATAATGCATTCTCTTTTTGAATTAACAATATAATCTTTTAGAAATGAGATGTCACTATTAAATACATTTTATGTTACAAAACAAAATGTAAGAGTCACAGACTCACAGCACTAATTTAAAGAGCTAGGTTAACAAAGACTAAAATCGAAACAATCAATATTTGTGTGCTGGCCTTGATCACAAATGAAAGAAAATCAAGCAATGCAGCTTGAATATAAATGAGTTTAACAGTTCAGAAACCCATGTGCCCACAGTCAATGGCTTCTGGAGTACTTAGACACTGCCCAATGATGGTACCCGTGCACAATGTGTCAGCATTGATTTACTCAATTGTACACTGCTGCTTTGATCTCAGGATGCACAAAAGCAAGGCAGGACCAGCAGCTCAAGTCGAGTTGGAAATAAAAATAAATTAGAGCCTTTTTTAAGTCTGAGAAAAATCCTGTTACAAGGTTAGCTCTGGTCAGGTCATCACACCAGTACAGTTCTGGCTGTGGTCTGATTGGCTGCGCCAGAAGCTCCAGCTGGAGCATCAACAGCAAGAGCGCCTTCTCCAGCACCATGTGGATCACCACTTGGAGATGGTTCCTCAGGAGAAAATCTGGATGCTATTTTAGAAAGGTGACTCTATGCCAGACTACAAAGTAAGAGATGTCTATTAACATTCACTGTTCTAAGTGGGATGGTTGAACACTCCAGCATGCTTGTAGAGAAAACCAAACAGAGAATGCCTTTCTGGAAGCTAATACCATAATGCATGCCTTAAAACCTTCTAAACTATTCACACTTTTGTCTTAAAATTTCTTATTTCCAAAATTTTAATCTATAGAAATAATTTAATATGTGCATAGAATATACATACATACAAACTACCATGAAAAAATAGCAAAAATGTTCATCTGCATTAACATTAGCTATAAATAGCAAAGGTAATTTAAAAATTATTTTCATCACTATTCATAATCTTTCACTAAAATTATTATTCATGAATAACACCTTTATACAACAGATAGACTCAAGCAGAAAAATATGAAAGACTAAAGAAAAATTAGCGTTCGCTATTTTGTACTTTAGGACTATATAAAGTAGTTATTTTCAAGTATTTTAATTATCCCCATGTCTCACTTTCCTATCATGATCATGAATTTTATAGCCTGTAGCCTCTCTGGCTATCACTGCTCATATTTAATTGGTTTGAACATGGCAGAAATCGTGGCACAGAAGAGCAGTTACAGTTGTGGGTCAGATGGAGGGAGCAGAAAGGGACGGAAAAGAAGAGTTTACCTAGAAAAATGACTTCTATTTACAAGGATAAGCCCATCTTTGCCAAATACTTGAGAGTCAAGAAAACAGCCCTTGAGGTGTGGCTATATCCTAAGTCAGAGTACATCTCTCATGTTTGTTGGGAGCCGACTTAAAGCAGAAAGCGGCTAGAAAGCAGCTATCAGCTTTGCAGCCATCTTGAGCCATATATATACCCTGACATGAGACTTGGTTTTTCAACAGCCTACAACAGCTGAGCACACTCTGACAAATATCTTGTTTATCCCACATAGCTTGTTTTGCTGTTAGTGACCCCAGCTGCATAGTGCACATGGTAAAATGTTTTCACCTGTGTTCTCCTGCTTGTGCTTATAAATACCCAGGATTTCCTTGTTGTGGTGTGGTGTAGTAGTAGTAGGTGTAGTGGTGTGTGTATGGTGGAGACAGTAAAGAAGTCTTGACTACAGATCCTCTGGCTTGTCTCTATTCTTCGAGTCTCTTCCCCTTCTTACCCCCCACTCTCTCTCTTGCTAGACCCTGACTTGCGGAACAGAGGCTGCTATAGTTTGGCCCCCAAACGTGGGCCAGAGTGGTCCTTTACAATGTTATTATGCCCAGGGAAATCTCCCTCCATTATGACTGTTGAGAGGGGGTGTTCAGGACCATGCTCATATTCTGGAAAGTAAAGGAATGCACAAAGAACACTGACATCTAGTGTTGGAAGCTGTCCGTCCAGACTGACAAAGGCATACTCTACTAATGAAACCCAAAGCAGGGGCTCTCAGTTCAGAAATGGTTCCCTAGGCCTTATATGGAAAATATCATATGCTAATCAGATGCTTGGATTGGACTCAATCCTTACGCAATATGTGATGTTCTTTCCAATTTTCAGGTAGAGTTTTGATTTAGAAGGCTGGTAATAAAGACAAGCAACTCTTGGGGGTGGGGGAAAGAGTCTGCTGAAGAATAATCTCGAAACAGAAATTTCTGCTAACAGACGCACTGATGTCTCTAAGTTCCTCCCCTGTTTGTCTGTGTTTGACGCATCTAACAAGAAGTTCTTGCTTTGAGGTATCAGCAGCTGCCTTCTTCCCCAAAGCTGTACGGTTAAAGGCTTTCTCTAGGAGCGGTATAGTTTGCATGACAATTTCTCTCTCACACACACTCTTAATTTGAACTCCTAGAGCTAATACTTACCACAGGAAACTGTTGCGAACAAGGAAACAAAATAACTCACGTGGCTGAATAAAATCATCCTTTAAAAGAAAAAAATATATACATATAACTACTAGGTTAAGTTTAGATCATGTTTACCACGTATTTAAAAAACAATTTAATTTAGTGTAGACTTCTCCGTTTTGGTAAATGTCTAAAGTTCACATCACAGCACATAATCACCAGGAGAAAAAAGATTGGGGGGGTGGGAGGAGACATTTTGTATATAAAAAATTAAAACATTTATCATGTTTCCCAAGATACAAACTGAGACCTCTAGACTACTGTTAGTGTATATTAATGTATCTATTGTTAATTTTGAAGATTTATTTCTATTAATTTTGTAAAGAGAGTTAATGAAAATAATTAAACACTAAATTTCTAGATTTATGCAAAATTATTATGAATAAGGACAATAATATCACCCACAACCTCCACATAAAGGACATCTTTGAAAATAATCAAAAACTTATTTTGGGTTTTAAAATATTTTTTCATTAATATATTTGTATAGAAAGAAAAACAATTCCTTGTAGATTTTTCTAAACACTCAGGAAATTAGTGCATTATACCAATAGACATTTTTTCATGCAAAAGTAGTTATATTAAAAAAAAAAAAAAAAAAACAAGACACAAGGTATAACGAGACTGGTGGAAAGCAGCTACCTGGAAGGATGGTTGCTTTGTGGTTCTGGAGGAGAGGGAGTCTTCACATGAAGATGGTCTTCAAGCTCTCGGAATATGGCACCGAGGGCGGTCTTTGCTTGGCTCCAGTGTTGACATTGAGCTTCTGGCATCAGTTTCAACTGTTGAACCTGTCAATATAGTCCATGGACATCCCTGTCCAGGCTCAGCTACTTAATATGTTACCGATTCCAGAAAGTCATAAACACTATGACAGAGCTGGAGTCGCCAACGCACGTCCCTTTACAGAAGAATCCATGGGAACAATTCTCCGTGCACAAAAAATGCCTTCCCAAGTATTAAGGAATCCAGATGATAGTTTACAGCCCCCGGTGGAAATGTGGACGTCGTGAATATGCACTGAGGAATGTTAGACCTTTCACATTAACCATGAAACCCTGCTACCGAGCCTGGGCAGCACAGCATGGTGAAGCACTTTTCACGGGTCCTAAACAAGCCCATCCCAGGAAATCCCAGTATCCGGCCAGATCCTGCAGACTCAGGCTCTAGGTCCACCCCGGTGGGATCTTTTCCAGGACTGTAGATTCAAGAACACACCCATGCCTGTGGGCTTGAGTTTGGACATGGCCACTGGAGGGAGGCTCAGTTTCCAAGCTCGTTTCAATATCAGCACTTTAAGCCAGTCCTCAATCCGAAAATCCTGGCCCCACTGAACTGAGGATCCAAGCATGAGGTCCGGGACTCAATCATCAATGTAATCACTATGGACCCTAATGCCAGGCTATTTCCTGTGGCCCCTATATTCGAATCTAGCCTTACACATTCAACTCTTAACCACACAGCTGGCTAACCCAAAATCTATCGATGCGATAAATGACTCATAGGTTTACCTGGCAAAGCAAGCTTTAAAACCCTAAAATCACTGTGGAGCTTGCAAGACATCTCAGTGGTCCAAAGGCATCTACCATCAAGTCTGATGACCTGAGTCCAACCCCAGAACTTGCACAGTGGAGGAAGCGAGCCAATCCCCCAAAAGTGTCCTTTGGCCTCCACACCCACACTTCTGTGTGTGCACACCTGCACACACATAGCCACGCTGTGGGTGAATAAATAAATTAAAAAAAAAATTAAATCCAAAGTAGCTTCTTATCTAAAAGTGCAAACACCAACACAAAGTCAGAAGATCACAAATAATCAGAAAAGAAAAAAAAATCAATCAAAAGAAAAAAGTTAGGATCTTATATGCGACCCTAAATAAACAAAGGTCAATTGACTGGCAGATTATAAATTTAACATAGGGGCTTGAGGTATTTTATTACAATGATGTAAAACTGGTGGAGACGTAAAACCATATGACCACCTAAAGAGCTGGACTTACATGTGGCATTCGAAAAAGGCAAGTCCTAGAAGCAAGTGGGATGGTGATTGTCTGAGATGGTGACTGTGTTAAGTAACTTTATAGTGGTAATAATTTCACAGTGTACACGTATACCAAGTTATCATTATCTTACAAGCATATCAAGAACCCCCTTTTCAATAAAGTATACACAGGAAAAATATGTGGGAAATGCATTCCAATGTTCATCTTGAAGAAAAAGAAGTGCTTTATGTTAGAGACATACAATTCAGGCATAGGTTTCCCGTTTTGAATATGGTCACATCATCTCTATTTGGGGACTAGCAGCTTCAGTCTTATCTATTCACTTTTACAGGTGTAGGTGTGTGTGTGTGTGTCTATTGAAATTGCCTGGAGGCATACCTCAATGTGGGGATGAGGAGAACAGCTTCCCCCTATAGGTGAATCAAAGCAAGTTATTGCTTTCCTACCTTTTTATAACACTGGAGGTTTATGTTCAGATCCACACAATACTGAGTTGATTACCCACAGTGTATAGAACAAACTTTGCTCAGTATTTATTCTTCTAACTAAAGTTTTAACGGAACACAACCATACCCATTCACTGCTGCTCAATCTATGCCTGCTTACTTCCTATAATTACAGAACGGTCTTCAACAACAACAACAGACGAGCAAACAAGCAAACGAGGAAGTTAATATCTGACCCTCTGCAGCAATGCTTACTGCTGGATAGCACTTCTGTAGTGGAGTTTAGATTCCCTCCTGCTCAGGAAACTCTATATTACTTTTAATTCTTAGAAAAACGTTTCCAAATATAATAAAATACACACACTTACTTGAAACTTCTAACTTTCAGTCTTGGATTTACTGACTAATAATTTACTCCTCTTTTTTATTTTGTTTCGTTTTTTAAAAAAATATTTAAAGGCTATAATCGCTCGCCACTAAATCTCCTCTGTTTTCTGTTCTGCAAAAGTTACAGTATGTCATTTTAACTAGTAAATTAGATGGAGAGAGTTGGCTCATAAATATTTTGTAAATGTTTCTGGAATGCAAAACTGTATTTATTAGAAACAAAGGATAATGTTGCCAATAAATATCTCTAGGGTGTCATAAAGCAGCGTATTTAAATAGCATGCTGTACTGCTTTCTAGAGAAAGTGGTATCCCAGCCATCAACAAAGCAAAACCCTCTGCTCTATAATGTATAAAAAAAATTGAAATTTGCAATCTCATTGACAAACTAGGCTCAACTGGAGGGTGGGGGGAAAGCACCTGTCTTCAGAGCACGAGACATTCTCAGGGGTTGTTTGCCTAAAAAGTAATATTCTAGATTTAAAACTTCCATAAATATATTTTCCTGCTTAGTCTGAAGGCTCCTGAGAATGAAACAGAAGTTATGGTCCCATAATATAATAAAAACTAAAATTTCCTCATGGATTCAGGAGAACAAAATCAGTTATGTAGAATAGAGCCATCAGTAGGCAGGATGCTGAGTGTCCCCCCTTAAAGTTCCCACTCCGATCCTGTGGACTGTGCAGGCATTGTGAGCCACTCCTCTGCAGTGACCGTGCTCACTGTACTTCACGAGAAATGCCATTTTGCAGATGTAGCTATGGAGATGATTCAGCTGAAACGGAGCTCACCAAGGTAGATTGTCTGAATGGGCCAGGTCTCATCACTAGAGCCCTAAACAAAGTTTTTATTAAAGTGTGTGTGTGTGTGTGTGTGTGTGTGTGTGTGTATCTTTGTATGTTTGTATTTGTGTGTTTGCATGTGTGTTTGTGTGTGTGTATTTGTGTGTATCTTTGTGTGTTTATATTTGTGTGTGTATGTGTATCTTTGTGTGTTTGTATTTGTGTGTTTGTGTGTGTATCTGGTGTGCTTGATTTGTGTGTGTGTATCTTTGTGTGTTTGTTTTTGTGTGTATGATTGTATGTGTGTGTATCTTTGTGTGTTTGTGTGTAGCTTTGTGTGTTTGTATTTGTGTGTTTGCATGTGTGTTTGTGTGTGTATTTGTGTGTATCTTTGTGTGTTTATATTTGTGTGTGTGTGTGTATCTTTGTGTGCTTGCATTTGTGTGTTTGTGTGTGTATCTTGTGTGCTTGATTTGTGTGTGTGTATCTTTGTGTGTTTGTTTTTGTGTGTATGTTTGTATGTGTGTGTATCTTTGTGTGTTTGTGTGTAGCTTTGTGTGTTTGTATATGTGTGTAGTTTTGTCTATTTGTATTTGTGTGCTTGCATGTGTGTTTGTGTTTGTATTTGTGTGTGTATGTATGTGTGTGTGTGTGTGTACACATACACACACATATATAAACACACAAAGATACACATACACACACAAATATAAACACACAAAGATACACACAAATACACACACACAAATACCATGCAGGAGCCACGGGATACTAATGGATGTCAAAAGACAATTTACAGCGGTTGGTTTTCTTCTTTTATTATATAAACTCTGGAGAGCAATGAAACTTGGACCATCAGGCTTGGCCGAAATCATCTTTACCTGTTGAGCCATGGCACCTCCCTGTGCTGCAGGGAATAAGAGTAATTCAGGGAGATTCAAAGTACAAGAGGGCTGAGCAGCAGGGAGACATTCTCAATGCTGCCTTGGATATGGAAGAGCCCTGAGACTACAACCACAAAAACCAAGTATTTCCAGTGACTGAGTGGGCCTGGAAGAGGGTTCACCTCTGACCCACACTTTTAACATACTTTCTAATCAGTATTCCTCCAGGTGTGCACACTCTCACATCAGCCAGACCCCCTCCTGCTCAAATGCTCCCTCCTTACAGTTACCACACCCCCTTCCTTTCCTGCTGTTGACTTTCCTTCCTTACAGTGGTTACCCGGCATACTTCATCCACTCTGTCCTTCTGCATCCATTCTTCACAGCTTGCTGTCAGGACCTGGGACTGCAGTTGTCTTTCCCCAGAGCCCTGAATGGCACTGGGTGTTGGAGTAAAATAATGAATAACTACAAAGGACACTAGGGACAAGCAGTCCCTCTGGCCACAGTTTTGGGTAGCCAGGTTTATGTAAATCATAGTTATACCATAAGCTAAGCTAAGATGGCCGTCCATCTTACATGAGCTAAAACTGACTGTTGGAGTAATAGCCACACCAGCCCTAATACTAATGAATATTCTTGTATGGCTGCTCCTGGAAAGCTAGTTATTACAGCAACTATATTTTAATTTGCATCTATGCTATAATTTATATATACAGTCACAAGAGTAAACCACAGCACAGTGACCAAATCAGACCAGTTAACCCATCACATCACCTACTTACCATTCTTGTGTTGAGAGCATGTAATCTGCTCTTGTTAGTTTTCAAGTGCATAGTTTGATAAAACTGCTGTCATAGGTGTGAGAAACCCAAGAAAATTGGTTTTAGCCAACACCTACCTACTTCTTTTACTTGACCCATGGGGAGTAGAACCGTGAAATGAGGCTGGCACCCACTCCAGGGGGACAGATGTGCTACTGATTTTGTGAGTACCATTCTTAGCCTTTGCTCCTCTGGGACTGTCATCCTGAGGAGCTGGCCTATTGCCAAGCCCGGGGAGCAGGCCTGGACCATAGGTCTATTGGAACATAGGGATGTAAGGATTAGCCTTGCCTGATAAAGCTTCAGACTTCAGACCTACAAGTCTGAACTGTGGATACAGCTAGAGGTAGATCCTTGGAACACAGCCTGAGATTCAGAGGTAGAATTTGACCCTAAAAGTCCAAAGTTTCTGGGCAAGTGGCTGAGGGAGGTGGTGTAACTGATCTATAATTAATAATTACAGGAGACAGAATTGACCCAGGAATGCATAATACAGCTAACCATCGGGAATGACAGGACTAAGGAGTAAGCTCTCCTTAGCTAGAAAAGGGGGAAAATGACTGATTGGTCTCCAGGTTATAATCAGATGATTTGGCTGTGTTATAATGTGGACCTAAGCAGTATGATTGAATTTTCAATTTCCTATTAACTAGAAAAGAAAATCTATGTGCTATCCAATGTTATTGCTGTGAAATAGCTGGCCTACATATACATAAATAATACAGCTCACAGAAGAGTTAGTATTTTCTTCAGGAAGAAAACAAGATGAAAACCAAGATGATGTCCCAAGAATGGGACTTGATTCTTTATTGTGAAGCTGAACAGATAAACATGAAGTTGCTTTGAGCTAGGAAAAAAAAAATCCCCTAAAGCAAGCTGGCAGCACACTGCCCTTGGCGTTCAGAGTCTGGTTGAAGAGTGGGTGGGAACCCAGCATCGCTCAGGGTTCATTCTTTCTTCTTCCCTTTTTCCTCCACTCACCCCTTTCATTCCATCTCCTTGAAGTTGCTCTAGAGAATCGATCAGTGATCTAAAGTTTCTTCTGAAGATTAACTGTCTCTTTCCTTCAACTCCAGCTGGACAAATCCCAGGGAAGACATCTGGCTTTACCCTGCTTGGGTCAATAAACTGAAACAGAGAAAGCAGCTCATGCTGTGACACGTGTGTGCCTGTGTATATACATATCGATACACACATGCTGAATAAATGAATGCATAAAAAGTGTGTAAAATGTAAAAATGTATAAAGCAAGGGTTAAATATATGGTATACTTGGGAGAACTTCATTTATACAAGAAAAACCAATTAAAAGAGCCCCAAATCATTTGGGATGAAACTTTGTTTAGTCCTAGTTTCTAGATAGTAAGGTTAGTCATTTTATGGACTCTTTTCCAATGTATATCTTCCTTCTTGGTGGTTTTTCTTCTCATGAGCTTAGGGCTTGAGTCCTGTGCCCTAGGACTCTCTGGAGAGTCTAACAGCCCTGTTTGGTAATATTGCCCTAAATGACCTATGTTCTAGTGTTTGCCAAACAACTGCTTTTTTTATACTGTTTTCCTTTGCTGAGGATTCATGGATACAAATTCTACCCTTTCTGTTTCTTGCTTCTGTTTTCTGGGCCAGGGGAAACCGAAAACAAAACAAGCCACGCAACCGATCCTGTTAAAAATTATTTATTAAAAGAAATTTCTAAAAGTCATTGCGTGAGGAATAGTAGCATTATAAACCAAATTAGAATGCAAGGAATGGAATTCAATTGCCAGCCTTGCGGGGACGTTCCATGGGGCTGAGTTAATTAGATGTCTCATGCCTAACCAAGTGTGATCATACAGTGTAACTAAATATAGAAGAAAAGATTCTTACTTCTAAAAGTAGAGGGATTACAAGAAAGACTTGGCCACAGTGAGGGAAGAAATCCTGAGATCTAATTCATCCAATCTTGATCCTGAGTTCCATAATGCCAACATATATTGTAGGAGAGTGTATCAGAAAGGAAGTGGAGTAGCCTCAGTGTAGACATTTTAGCTACTTCTAGTCATGGCAGAACTTGGACAGAAATTTGCTGTCCCTTCTATTCCATGTCCCTATTAATAGAATGTCACATAAGCATTAGTGGCCACTTGAACTTCAAATGCCACTAATAAAACTTCTGTGAGAGGTTGGACATTGTGATTGGACATTGTAGAGAGGTATCTCTTCCAATAATAAGATGTACAAAGTGATTGTGTCCACTGAGAACAAAAAGAAGATTCTAGCACATAGTCAACAAGGTGACTGGAATCTGACTTGGGCATGCAAGGGACCTGCTTTTCATTATAAAATCTGAAAGTTCTCTGGCAATTACTCACATCATAACTGATAGCACTGATGATATGATAAGAACTTAAGGCCATTCTCCTGAAGGGATTAATTACCCAACATTTTTTGAATGATATATGAATTTTCAAGTCAACAAGATTATTTTCTTAATTTTGAGATTTCATTTAAAAGATGACCTTTGAGTCTAACCAATGGAATTGAACAGGCCGATGGGCCCTCTGTTATAGTTTTTGTTACATGTTTATTTTGGTGCTAACTCAGGTAGTTAACAGTGCCCTTGAGACAAAGAGCAGGTGTGGCATGTCATCCATGTTGGTAACAAACATACAAAAACTCTCAGTGATAGACTGTGTTCCCAAGATCAGTGGGGACAAGAAAGGGAAAACACTAGGTCTGAGGATCCAGAGTTTTCAACTCATCATCTGAAAATCGCAGACGCCATGTTTCTTATGGCATGATCTTCATCATGCTAAGGTCACAGCTTGAGGCTGAGGTTACAGATCATTGTCGTGCCTCCTCTTCAGCTTGATCCAGATGCCATTATTTGGCCTAAGAATCAAATCTCCAGACAGGCCGAGTTCTTCTCTCTTCTGGTTGGATTCTACCCAAAACTGCCTCAGGATACAGGCAAGAATGGTCTTTTCCTCCATGACAGCAAACTTTTGACCTTGAAGTAAATGTTAACAGCATCACTTGAATTGTACACACAGCTGAAACGTGAGACACAGAAGGGCAGGGCAGTCCCCAGTCACTTCACATCTATGTAGGCCACAGAACAAAATCCCCAAGAGGGAAGACTGCTAAACCTGAAGAGTTCTGAGCGTCCTTTCTGCTCCCACAAGAGTCAGATTATCTGTAACAACCAGACAATCTTGACTTTCACAGTACCATGGACTTTCCAACCTATAGATTCTGTACCTATGGATTCAACTGACCATGGGTTAAAAATACTTTTTAAATTACATCTTTACTGAACATAGCCTTTTTGTCTTATTATTCATGCCCTGAGCAATACAGAACAATTATTTTGCATAGCATATATATTGTCATTAGTATAGTGGGAATCTGGAGATGATTTAAGTATACTTGGGGACATAACTATGTATTCACATGCAAATGTATACCAGTTTATACACAGGATTTTGTATCCTCAGATGGGACTTTCTGAGAGGTCCTGGACCAAATCCAGTATTAGATGGGTATCAGAGGCCACCTAGGGATGACACGTCTCACTCTTTCCATCTTTCATTTGTTAGTTTGATAAAGAGTCTCACTATGTAGCCCTGGCTGTCCTTGAACTCACAGAGATTCCTACCTGCCTCTGACTCTTTAAGTTTATGCCACCACATCAGGCAACTCCCAACATTTTATACTATGAATCTATTTAGAGATAGGATCTTTAAGTTAAAAAGAATTAACATTGCATAGTTAAATTTAAACGAGTTCAATGAAGTCATTAAGATGGGTCTCTGTAGGAACCGAGACAATGATATTTGACATGCAGGCACACACAGAGGAAAGACTGAGCGAAGACACACAGAAGGAAGGCCACCATGTCTAAACCCAATAAGAGAAACCTCCCAAGACACACTGACACCATGGCCTGCTGAACAATGGGAGGGTTGGTTTCTATTGTTTTTGTGTCATCTACTCCATATTCTGTCTCACAGAGATCAACTGTTTCTGCCTCCTCATCACTGGGATTATATAAGCACACAATACCCAGCTTTAAATGCCATCTAGGGACAGACTTAGGCACACTTGCATAGTACCAACTGAGCTGCCTCCCCAGCCCCTAAGAATGACATATTAGAACCATAGTGTAAAGCAGAAGAAAGCAGAATCCTTTTCAAAGCCTATTGCCTATGAGTAACATCACACAGTGCTTCAGTGATTCTTGCGAGAAATTATCACATGGGCCTGAAAGATGAAACCCACTTGCACGGATACAAACCAATACAGTTTCTAGGTCCAGCAGAAAATGGCACATAGGCGTAGGGATGGCGTCCTTGGGAATTTTCAGGAAAGAACCGCTCTGGCTGGAATTCCTCAGGATCTGGGAAGTATCTGGGGTCTCGATGCAGTGCATAGGGAATGATGATTGCTTCCGTTCCCTTTGGGATTCTGTAACCGGCTGTCAAAGTAAGTAGTGTGTCAGTACACTGGAGCCAGATAGGCATCGGAAATACAACTACTGCCCTGCCCCCGTGCCACCATTAAGACTACTCACCCACTTCACAGTCTTCGTTAAGACTCCGGGCAAATAAAGGGACAGACGGGAAAACACGGAGAGTCTCCTTAATGACACAATCCAGATATTTAAGTTTCTTCAGGTCTTCCAAGGTGACAGGGCGACGGGATCTTCCTGGTTACAGTAAATGTATAAAATGGACAAAACAAACACACCATATAGCCTTAGTGAGGTGAGACGTCAGGGCAATGCAGAATCACAACACAGAGTGACAAATGTCCACAAACAAAGCAGAATTTCTAATGTCACGAACAGCCAAGTAAAATGAAGCACTGTGCCAAGTCAGAGAAACCAGATGAGCCAACACCATCTCCAGTTTTACTTAAGATGTTCAGAAAGTCGCATTCCAAAGACAAAGGTCATTTATGGTTCCATGTATTGAGACAGGACGTCAAAGGGTGACTGCCAGTAGGGGGCAGGAGGAAGGAGAAGAGAGATAAATGAGTGATTAGCAGTACCAGTTTCCTTCGAGGTGCTAAAAATACTTTAGCAATGATAGTGCTTATTGTACAGTAGAAACAAATTTCCCTGCTGCGGCACTCACTGTGTCAGATGCAGTCACACGAAAGAACCCTCCCTTGACCCTCATAACCAGCTCCACCCTTCCACACAGCATCTTCTTGGCATTGCTCAAGGCACAGCCCAAGACAGGATGCTACGATGCTGTAGGTACATGTGTCTGCTTCACCTACTCAGCATCAGCACCATTGTGAACAGTCTCACTGATCCATGTGTCTACTCCAGGACCTGTCAGGACATTTGTCAAATGCCTGCTAGGGAATTCACTAGGCCTTGTCAAGGAGACAGGTAAAGGCAAGAGTCCAACACCACCGCCTTTCTTTGTACAGCAATGGTGTCCCTAGGGATCAAGAATGACCATTGCTTTTGTGGTTCCCAACAGAGCTAACAAAGGGGCCCAACATACCAAACACATCATCCAGCTCCTTGTCCACTTTCCTCTGAACTTCTGGATTAGAACCCAGTAGGTATAAGGCCCAGTTTATTGCAGCAGCAGTTGTGTCATGACCCTGTAAATATAAAAAGGAGACGTTTAGAATCGAAGACCTGTTGGGGTACGAGTGAGGAAGAAATTGAAGCAGTCTTCTCCTCTCAGCTGCGGTGTGACTGACACACCTAAACCACTGCAGCTGCTCACCTTGGTGAGAGAGAGATCCGGCAGTTACTTAGCTGGACAGAAGTGGCACACTTCTGTAATCCCAACACTTGGGAGGAGGCTGAGGCAGGAAGATTGCTGTACTGGTCAGGTTTTATTGTCAACTTTACACACCCAGGGAATGGAGAGAATGAGGAATTGCTTCCATCAGATTGGCCTGCAAACACATGTGGGGCCTTCTACTTGATTAATGATTGGTGAGGGAGGGCCCCAGCCCATTGTGTGCTGCACCATCCCTAGCCAAGCGGGGTTAGGCTATCCGAGAAAGGTAGCCAAACATCAGTGGAAGCAAGCCACTGAGAAGCACTCCTCTGTGGTTTCTGCTTCAGGGTTCTGCCTTGAGTTCTTGCTTTGGCAGGCCTCCTCAGCCAGTGTAGACTACCAAGGATTATTTGTAGGCTTCTGAGCATGTTCTTCCACAGACAACATTGGCTATTGGTCAATTTAATACTTGGCTAGTCTCAGGCAAAATGCTAAGCATTTTGTAGAAATTAATCTCCATAACTCCAAGAAATAGTCACTGCTAGCATTCACAGTTTAGAGATTGAAAAACACAATTAAATAACTTCCCAAGGAAGTGAAAGCAGGAAGTGACCATTAGGCCTAATGACGAATCACAGCCTGCACCACTTTGCTGTGAGACTCTGGTGCAGCCTGTGAAAGGAGTCAAGTCGCCATGGGGTCAACTCGATGCTCCACCAGCTCCATATTTCAGGCCTTCACCTCTTTCCTCCTCTCATCTCACTGGGCTGTTTCCATACACCTGCAACCCTTTACTAAGCAACTCTGGAAGGCATCTAAGATCCAGGCTCTATTGCTTGGCTGTCTGTGAATTCAGGTAAGGAAGCACTCCTAATAACTCAATGGCTTCTCTTGAATATAAAGGTATAACCCCCATTCAAGTATATGGGAAAAGATGTCTTCTGAGCTTCCTATGAGTGAAGTAAGACATGCTGAAGACTTTACAGAAGCAAGCACCACAATGGCTGAATCATTTAATGATTGCCATCTGAGGCATGAAAGCCTAGAGCTAACAGCCTGCATCCAGAGCATGGAGGGTAGCTCAGTATTATGAATGAACATGGTAGGCTTCTACTCAGTACAACAAAGAACAATATCATGTAGAGGGAGGTGTCGATTCCCTAAATGGTTCTTGATTGTGTCAATAAAGGAAGCAGAAGCCAATTGCTGGGCGAAGGGAAAAAGGTGGGACTTTTGGGTCCCAAGAGGAAGTGAAGAGAGGCAGAGAGATTGTCAGACCAGGCTTTGGAGTGAGGAAGATGCTGTAGACATGTAGATCTTGGGGCCCCTAGAGTTTGTAGCCTCTGCTTCGAGCAGTGGCCAAAGAGGATGGAGGGAACTGGTTGATAAGATTAGGGCAGGAAATTCTTCACCCAGCCATTGAGTTTTCTGGGCAGTTTTAAAATAATAAAACTGTCTAGTGTTTTCTATCTGCAGCGCTAAGGTGGGCAGAAGGAGAAAGGGGCAGCCAGGGCGGTTAGCCGGTGGATTGCAAACAGCAGCTCCTGGCATTCTTGAAGGAGGTGCCAGCTGGTGGCTTGGCAAAGCTAGCTGTCAGGGTTCATTGGTGGAGCTGAATGAGACAAGCGGAGGCTGAACTTGGAGCCTAGGCTATCTCGAGCAGAGCTTGAGAAAGGACAGAAGTGGGTTTTCTAAAATTACACGCAACAATATCAAGACTTCAAAACATGTTAGAGCTACAGGCATGAGATTAGCCTGGGTGTTTTTATAAGAGGGAAAGGATGGTTATTGATGGGAACTAGATGTATATGTAGGCTTGCACATACACATGTGTACATGCATATTGTGTATATGGATACATAGGTGTATACGTTGCTGTGTAAGAACATAGGCAAAGTAGAGATGGTGTGAGATGTTAATAACGTATTTGCTGCATGGCTCTTGTATGTCTTCTATGATTGTCATGCACTTTTAATGATCTAATCTTCATAGCTACTCTATGAAGCCCATGCTAATGAAATAAGAATGAAGAGTGGTTGTTTGGATAAGAATGGCCCCCATAGGCTCGTTGGCCCCCATTGGCTTTGGAGTTTCAAAAGCCCAAATCAGGCCAAGTCTCTGTTCTTGCTGCTTCAGATCTGAATCTAGAACTCTCAACCACTTCTCCAGCACCAGATCTGTCTGTGTGCTGTGATTTTTCCTGCCATGATGACTACGAACTAAACCTCTGAAACTGTGACCAACCCTATGTAAATGTAAATGCTTTCATTTACAAGAGTTGTTATGGTCATGGTGTCTCTTCCGAGCAACAGAACACTGACAACTGGGGCTATAGCCGAGTGGAGAGCACTCATCTATTATGCCCAGGACCCTTAGCTCAATCCCTATGATTGAGAGGACAAACAAATACTAAAGCCCAGTGACCCAGAAAAGCTAGGTCAAGTGCTTGAGGCCACACTTCCAGTGCATTGGAACTGTGATTTGGCACCAGAACCCACACACTTATCATTTCTCTGCCTTTTGACTAATTAAGATGTCCATTTTCTCCTTAAGTTGTCATAAAATATCATGATCAAAAGAAACTGAAAAAAAGGGTTTGTTTTGATTGTGGTTCCACAACAGAAGTTCAAGTGCTTTGAAGCTAAAACCCCACACAGCACTCATGGAGCCCAGGATTTGGTATTTGGCCTGCTGTCCTTCGGTCTTGCTTGGGTCCCTGTTTCATGACTATGCACACATTCCTCCATTTTGGAAGAGAGTGGACATTCTATGCAATTCTATTATATACTGGGAATATGTAATTAGTGTTCTGATTTCACAGGAGTCGCAGTTTAGGAGGCTGTCATGAGTCATAGAAGAGACTTCAGACTTTTGAACAGTAAAGACTGCTAAAGGCTACAGGATTTTGAAGTTGGAATAAATGCATTTTGCCTCATGAGATGGCCATGACCTTGTTGGACAAAGGAGCTAAATGTCGATGGTTTGAATGAGAAGTATCTCCATCGGCTCAGGTATTTGAACACTTGCTCCTGGGTTGATGGCACTGTTTAGGGAGGTCATAGGGCATTTAAGATGTGGAGCCTTGCTGGAGAAAGAATGTCTCTAAGATGGGCCTCTCCCAACTTGGATTTTACCCTCTCGGCTACCTATGACACAAAGGTGATCAGCCAGCAGTTGTTTTGTTGGGGATTGAACCCACGGCCTCACACATACTAGGCAAGTAGTCTACCGTGAGATTCCTTGGCCCTGGCTCAAAAGGAAAGTTTTAAAACCATTGATTCATCTAGGTCTCTGTTTACCACACAGAGAAGCCAGTTAGAGCTGGAATGGTCGGAGGCATTTTATTTAGTTCATCGGCACAGATCCAGAATAAGCATATAGGTCTTCAGACCCTTCATATCACTGTGCTCTCTGACATGGTAGAACTCCTCTCTAGAGAACAATGGGTGAGGCAAACCCATTTGCACATTGCTGCTTTTATTGTCTATGTTTTTAGGGGTCATTCTTCTGTAAAGGGTGGCATGGGCTCATTCTCTATCCTTCTGCATGTGGCTATCTAATTTTCCAGACATTGTCGAATATAGGTTCTCCCCACTGTGCAGTTTCAGCATCTCTGTCAAACATCGACCGATTATAAATGCAGAATTACTTTCTGGGTCTCTAACCCACCCCATTAGTCTCTATATATGTTTTTATGCCCTAACCATGTTGTTTCAGTTACTATAACTTTTAAGTGTATTTTTAGAGTAACCAAATGACTTCTTTATGCTTTTTTTTAATGCCCAAGACTGTTTTGACTTTTCAGTGCCTTTTATGGTTTCATATGAATTTTAGGCTTGGTTTTCCTAGTCTCCAAAATAAGTTATTGGGATCTTGTTAAGAACTCCACTGACAATGAATAACAGGGATGCTTATCAACACGTAATAGGATTTTTAAATTGTATGTATAATAAAATCATATACATTCTCTTTTTGAAAACTAGGGTATCCTATTGTTTGTGATAATATGGATGAAACTTAAGGAGCATTATGGAAAGTAAAATAAGTCAGGACAGAAAGAAAAATAATTCGTAATGATCTCATCAACATGTGGACACTAAATATAGTTTAACTCATAGGTATACCCAATAGAAAGACAGTTGCCAGAGGGTGGCTGGTAGCTGGTGGCTGGGGAAGTCGGGAAGGAGAGATGCTCAAAAACCACAAATCTCACATGTAAGCAATGAATCTTCATGATCTATAGCACCGGTTTATGGTATCACAATGTATTATATACTCATAAAGAGTAAACTTTGGGGCTGGCAAGATGGCTCAGCAGTTAAGAGCACTGGCTGCTCTTCCAAAGGTTCTGGGTTTAATACCCAGCAACCACATGGTGACTCATGACCATCTATAAAGGGACCTGAAGCCCTCTTCTGACATGCAAGTGTACATGCAGAGAGCTCAAATATTTAAAAATTCAAATCCTTTGAATGTTCTTACTCCAGAATTGGGTAGATGGGCATGTTAATGAACACAACGTGTATGTTCCCAATGTGTACGTGTGTCAAAGTATCACACTGGACTCCAGAACTATAAACAACAGTTATTTACCAGTTAGAAAGGAATTAAGAATTTGAAATGAAATCAGGAGCATGGGTCCTGCATCCAGACGGCAGGAGGCAGTGCAGCCAATGCAATGCAAGGCACAACCCTCAAGGGCCCTCCGGAAGCCCGTGCACAGTTTCATAACCTCCACTCACAAGCTGTTGCTACATCATAGGACTTTATGAAACCTTAATTTCACAATTCACATGTAGAAAGCTCCACTCTCTGTGACATTCTAATAATAGTTGCAGTATATTTGTAAGAAGTGTTTTTAAGAAGTATTAAAATGCTAAAAGAAAAATTCCATTAGAATCACAAACTGGTAAGATTTGCTTTGTCTAAAGCAACCTCATAGCGGTAGCTCAGGGCCAGACTTGAAAAGGAGAGAAATGGGTCTGTTTGGGAGGTTAAGAAAGAACATGAGGCAAGATAGGGAACTGAGGACAACGTGAGACTTTGTGTCTTCTTAGGAAAAGTCTGGAGATCCTCCAATTTTCTTAATAAAAAAAAATATGTATCTATCATCATTCTGTTCTTAAGTTTTATAATTTCTGATGATGATATTAAAATTTTCCAATTATACTAAGATTGATTTTTTTTAAACGTATGCCAGTAATTCAAAGGGTCATTGAAATTGGAAATATTTTAAATTAGATGTATTTGTGTGTGTGCCATGCTAGAGTATGCGCATGTGCACACGGGTGTGTGTGTGTGTGTGTGTGTGTGTGTGTGTGTGTATGTATGTGTTGGCACATGCATGGAGGTCAAAGAATGACCTGTTAGAGTTAGTTCCACCATGTTGGTTGCAGTGATCCAACTCTGGTGGTCAAGCTTGGTAGCAAACACTTCTCTTTCTGAGCCATCTTGATGGTCTCATTTCTGTGGAGGATTTTTTTTATAAGATTTATTTTTATGTGTATTGGTGTTTTGCATGAATGTGTGTCTGTATGAGAGTACCATATCCCCTGGAAGTAGAGTTCCAGACAGGTGTGAGCTGCCAGGTAGGTACTGGGACTTGAACCCAGGTCCTTTAAAAGAGCAGCCAGTGATCTTAATTGCTAAGCCATCTTCCAAGCGCCCTGCCCCCATTGTTTGCTTGTTGCTGTGGTGCTGGGAACGGAATCTAGTTCTTGTGTGCATTAAGCAGGTGTTGCAGCCATGGCGCATCCTGAATTACGAAATACAACAAGGAAAATTACCTGGCAATGAAAGTTACCTCAAACATGAAGGTGTCAACTTCCTCTCGGATGTCTTCGTGGCTTAATCTGTTTCCTTCCTCATCAGTCACACTCAAAAGCAAGTCAAGAAAAGCCTTGCGCTTAGTTTTGGAGGGTATAGGAGCCCTGCCAGCACCTATCCGTTCTTCCTCTTCCTTCTTTTCATTGGCCCGTTCAGCAATGACCTGTAGGATTTCAATAATGTTGAACCAAACTTGCACTTTTGGTGAGACATAATGGTTCATTTTCCTATGGAAACATGCCGTCTTCTTTAACTACCCCCCCCCCCCCTCCAAGGCTTTCCCAGTTCTTTATTTCAGTGACAACTTAGGCTCTTGTGAACCAGCACCAAAGCCTCTGGTTAACACCGAGGATGCCATGTGGTGAAACTCTTAACTACAAGTGGAATGACAATCAAACTCGGAGTTTTCAAATGCTATTTTTGCAGTCTTTCTGACAGGGCGATAGAGTCGCTGTCTACTAAACACCCCCTAGGGATGTGAGGGAAGTCGTGAGGAACAGTACAGACGGGAGGGAGAACCCAGCTACAGATAACACCGATTCTAGAATGGTTACCCCAAGTTATGTAAAAAGGCAATAGCAAGCAAATGAACCAACAGCTGATCCCAAATCACCCTGCATGCTCGCTCTTCAGTGAGCCCAGAATGCTCTGCCCTTGAGTGCTCATGGGACTGGATCCCCTGCCACTTTCAGGTCTCAGGTGATAGCCACAGCAAAGGTCTTTTTTGCTCATGTCTGCTCTTGTCCCTAACACTCTGCAGGCACCTGACTTTTCTTCATAAGCCCCCATTTCACTTATTACATGACGAGCATTGTATGTTTCCCTACAATCTCAAAGCCACCAATCCACTTAGCAGAGCCTGCCTTTGTGTATTCTCCCCAGATCAAGAACACTGGAAAGCATTCTAGAATGTTCATTAGATACATCTGAAAGGGTTTATGTCTCAATATATGTTTTTCAATATTTGCAAAATGAATGGTATTTCCTATGTAGTCTAGAATTCATTACTTATTTTTACTGATGTCGATGCATGACAATTTGGGAGGAAATGTAATTATAAAATGTGACCTGCTTTTCCTGCCACCTGAAGCTTGTACTGTGGGCAACTCAAGGTGTTATCTCATTCACTTAACATCCACGTGATCCATTGGTGGCTTTTCCTTATCACAAAGAAGAAATCCCAATATACTTCAAGCAATAATTAGAAGAAAGAAAGGAGGCATTTAAATGGGAACATTTCAACACCATTGAATTGCATTTTGATGTATAGTTTCAATTAATCTTTGCTCTTTGATAAACATGTCTTCAATCCAAAAGTGAATCTTCTTTGCTTAAACACAAAACCCTTATCTCCTCTTTATTTTTCAGTTTGGAAAGAAAATAGTACTATCAAATTAATTAATAGTACTATTATAAATTTATAGTGTAAATTAATAGTACTATCAAATTCACTGGATTCTACTCTGTGCTGAGTTCTATCAAATTAATTTTCACTGGATTCTACTCTGTACTGAGTCAGATGTTCTTTTATCTGAGAGCTACTGCCTTCCCAAAACATTTCCCAAGAGACTTGTGCAAGAGTCTCCATCCTTTTCCTCTCTCATCCAGAACCCTGTTGGTTAATAAGCATTCAATCCATAGATGTTCTTTAATCGTTAGAGATGACCCGCTCCCCGATACTACTCTCTGAGACGATAGGGAACATTCTTGTTTAATTCGTTTCCATGTCCAGCACTGGGTATAACACTTGATGCTCAGCAAATATTTCATTAATGCTATTTGAATATGTAATTAAAATGTAATATTGATCTTTTTCTGTATTTCTATCCGATTTAACTCTTGTGGAATAAATATTCTACTCTATGGCTTACATTTGGGTTTTTTATAAAAACAAAAGCCAAAACGAGACAAAAAATCCTGGACTGAAGAATATTCTAACATTTGCTAATATGCTGTGTAACGTTGTGAAATCATTTAATTCCATGCGATTCTATGCTTTGTATATATTAACACACACACACAAGAGAGAGACACAACTTACATTGTTGGTGAAAGTATGTAGGGTCTTGAGTCCCCTTTTGTGTTCCCATCCTTCTTTAAACATGAGGTACCAAAGGTCAAGCCAAAGCCAGGGCATCTTCATTCTTCTATATATCATATCACTCATCCTATAAATGGGATAACGTCACTTTTTATATCAGAACATTATCTCCTGACCTTTGGTGCCTGGTCTTGGTAAAGGTAATAAATGAAATGTTGCTGACTAATCTTCAGAGCTAATAAAGATCCACATTTGATGCTAAATGATGAAATAAGAGACAAATATACATACCATGGCACTGAAACAAATACTAGACATATTTGAGAAATTATAGAAATCCCCTATGAATGGGATTTCTATATTATAGAAATTATAATTATAGAAATCTATAAATTATATAGATTTTAAAAAATCTATATATCTATATATAAATTATATAGATTTCTATATAATTATAGAAATCCCAGAGATGGCCTCTGGTCAATACTTTTGTTTCTAACAGTGTGAGTTCACAGCTTCCCAGGAGTGTTAGTGCATTTGTACCAAAGGTTTAGTTGAAATCTGCCTTTCTTTAAGCTCTCTACTCTCACCCAGTCACTCTTTTGAAGCCAGTGAGATGGCTCAGCAGGTAAAGGACCTGCTACCCAGCCTGATCACCTGAGTTCTAACCTTGGGATTCAGATGACAGGAGAGAAGAACCAACCCCAACTAGTTGTTGTCTATTTTCACAGGATGCATGCACATGCACACACATGTGCACACACAAAATAATTTAAAATGATGTGGTGGTCTTTGACAAGGAATCACATATTAAATAGCAACCTGCCATGACGCTGTTCCCAGCACTTTCCTCTCATTTTGAGTGACAGGGCAGACAGTCCACTTCTCGACCTTCTTTAGAACAGCCTCAGTGACAGCTCTTTAAAGGGGCCTTTCCTGGGCACTAATTTCTAGTACGTATCTATGTTTTGTAATATGATAACAACTAGATCTTTTCTTTGTCAACAACTGTTACAGTTTCTAGGTTTCTATTTCTTGGTTCACTCTCCGGAGCTATACTGCTGTCTGTGTCAGTTTAAAGCTACCTGGCAACTGTGTGTGTCAGTTTAAAGCTACCTGGCAACTGTGTGTGTCAGTTTAAAGCTACCTGGCAACTGTGTGTGTCAGTTTAAAGCTACCTGGTAGCTGCTTGATTGTAGCTGTTCCATAAATAGTTGAAATTAGTTGAACAATGAATTAACATAGTATAAATCAAATCAAATCCCATTCCCACCTCTTAATAGATAATTCCAACCACTTTTAAAGTTAAAAAAAAAAGCTGCCTTGATTGCAAAAATCACCACCCACTCACTGCAGAAAAGATGGAAGAAAATAAATGATATCAAAACTTTCCCAGTAGAAAAGAAAGTCACACACCAAACAGTGATAACCACTGTTAGCTACAGATCCCCTAGAGCAGTGGCTCTCATCCTTCCGAATGCTGTGACCCTTAAATACAGTTCCTCGTGTTGTGATGACCCCTTATTTTGTTGCTACTTCATAACTGTCATTTTCCACTGTTAGGAATGGTAATATAAGTATCTGTGTTTTCCAACAGACTTAGGTGACCCCTGTGAAAAAAAGGTTGTTCAACCCCCAAAGGTGACACATCCTGCAGGTTGAGAACCGCTATTCTAGAGCATTCTTACAAATACCTTATCTATAGTAATGGTTTCTGGGCTTTTTACACTTTTATATCTTTCTTTGGTCATTTGGTATCAAGATGCAGTTGGAGAGTCTACATTTCAGTAGCACTCAGACATACCACAACTAACATTTACAACAAATTCCCTGTTGCTAAAGTTAACACTAATGTTACGAGCTGAACTTTTTTGTTGTTGTTGTTTTAAAACTCACTTCAAACTCTATGAAAATACCACATGGATAGATGTGATTAGCAATGGTTTTCAAGCCCAGATCAGCAACAACTTTAAGGAAAATGAGAAGACCTTCCCCCCACACACGTACTTACTTACACGCTGTAAGGACACACACACATACACACTCACCTATACACTGTGCGGACATACTCAGAATCATCGTTACTTTGAGCTCCAATGTTCTTCCCCATAGCTGTTTCTATAAAACACAGATGAGAGACACCCGTTGACTACCCAGTCGGCTTGCGTTTGCTGGGTGGCAAGGGACACGGAGAGACACCAAATCCTGTTCTGTTCTCTTCCGTTTGCTCTTCTCTTCCCTTCTGTGCCTCCTACTTCTGGTTCCTGTCATCCTTTACTCTTTAACCTTTCAGGCAAGGAGAAAAGGTGGTTGCTCTGGTCACCCACCTAGGAATGGCTGCTGCTTCTTGGGGAGACTCATATCAGTAAGACCTGAAGGATCCCGGGTCTTTTGTAATCAGTCGCCTCTGCCTCTTTTGTCCTACTCATGGAATCTTAATTTCTATTTAGCCATTTAATCTCCATGGCATAAGCCCATCTGACTCACCACAGATTATATCCAGAGCACAAAGAGTGATGTTAACAAAGCAGTTAAAGGCGTCTTGGTTGACGTGTTTTTCAAGCTTATTAACCAATATATTTGCTTGCTCATTCATGACATCCAAGAAATCCTCCAGAATTGTAAAATGGAAAGTAGGCGTTAGCATCTTCCTCCTGGTGCGCCATTTGCTCCCAGTACTGCAAGCACAGCACACGAGTATCAGTCTACCTCCTGGAGCTGTATTTGCTACGAGTACTGCAAACGCAGTACGGTATTATCAATCAAAGAGGAATAAATCCACTATGTGGCAGCTATGAATCCAGACCAGTCAATACAACTCACAGTATCTCAATGACCTCACTCGAACAAGAAAAATAGGCATATATGATAGTCTCACCTATGCCCCCTGGTGTAGATATTTTGGACCCGTGTTCTATGATGTTAATAGTTAAAATTATTTTCATAAAATATAAAATGTTGAGACAATTTTGCCCACTTCTAAGAGGAATTTCTGACAATCAGTTACTCCCCTAAGCTTTATTCTTCAGATACCCACGTGCTCCATGACTCGACCTTAATTTCTATGGTTGGAATCTTGCAAAACAGTTTACAGTGAATGCCTTTTCCTGGATGAGCCCTCTTTTGGGGAAAGAAGCTTATTTCCAGGTGCTAGATCAAGGCTGACTTATGTACTTATTTGGGGTTGACTGACTTTGCTGCTAGCTTCTCAAGGCTCCCCTATACCATATATGTTCACGCTTCTGCAGACCTTCCTCCTAATTCTTGGGGTGCTTTCCACACTTACTAACTTGTAACTTCTGTTTGTAAGCATGCCTGGCTAGGGACTATCTATTACCATGGCTACAGGTTACCAGGCACTTGGAGCCTCTCATTCAAACAATCAGTCATTTTCTTACTGTTAACTCTTAAACTCTGGAACAAATAGCTGAGGTGCCTATTTAACATATCAAAGTAGACCTGACCACCAGGATCTCCCAGCATCCTTCCATCTCCAGCCCAGGGTCTACCTGCCCTTCTCTGTACCTTTGCCCCTTTGGTTCCTGAACCTGGTTCCCCTCTCCGCATATGGCTCAGGAGCATGTCAACTCTGGACTCTTCCAGATGTCTCTGCCTCTTGCTATGCTCTCCCTTTTTGCTACAATAAACTTTCTCGTCCACCATACCTAGGAGCAGTCACGTCCCTTTCTTTTTCTTTCCTTTGTTCATTCACTCACCTTGTAAGAAGTCCTAGTCCCAGCCACGGCTGCAGGAACTTGTACATAAACGATTTATCAATTTGCTTCGAACTGGCCAAAATCACCTTAAGAAGAGATTTTTTTTTTAAATGAAGGATTTAGGTGTCAAAACAATTATTAGAGGATCAGACCCAGGACACTGTCTGCTTTTCAGATCAATACTTTATCAACCTTTATTTTCCTCAGTGGCTCATTACATTCTTATGCTTCAAAGAAATCAACTCAAGAGTTTTGAGCATAAATAAGTTGTCATTCAAGCCTGGGAACTAAATGGAGCAGAGAAAAACAAAAAGGTGAATTCCCTGATTGTCTTTGGCTTTTGTTTTCACTATGGGAAATTCTTTGTCTCCTAAATTTGCACTTATGCAGGGCACTTAATGACTTTGTTTACAGCAACTGGAGCTAAGTCATCATTAAAGCCAATTTATGAGCTTTTAAACACTGGTCAAAAGTATTGTCCCTGGTGTCCTGACCATGGGAACCTTGATTCAGAAACATGGACAAAAAACATTTCACTCTTTAGAACCAAATTAGACTAGCTACTAGCCTTATCGAGAGAAAAGGGGAAATTCACAAAAAAATGAAAGCAAAATCACACTTCTTATTGAACCACATATGTAGTGGGCTACTTTCCCCCGCAATAAAGCTCAGTCATTGGGCAGTATGAAAAGTAGGCGGGGTGAGGAAGGGAAGGAGAGAGAAGCAGGAGACAAGATGGTTGCGGATGTACACATGTCTCTAGCAGTCTAAGGTACTTATAATATCTGGGTTAGATAATTGGGCAACAATTCTAATTGTGAGGGCATCTTGTTAATTGAGCATTTCCAAATACATAAATCTACTGGATAACCTTTAAGCATTAAGAGTCTTTGTTCTACTGGTACTGCGGGCATAGCGGGAATGGTCTGGGCACAGCCGAACACTGTGGACAACGTGGTATATTGACAGAGCCAGCCATTATGCTGGCATCTCATGGGTGCCAGGGCCTGCGCATCTAGCTAGCTGGAGCCCGGGTCAGAGCCAAGGAGCAGCGGAAACATGGTGGCTGCCTGGGAACAAGCTGGACCGGGCTCTGTTTTCTAAATATTACTCGCAACACACATACACTTCCTGGTCCCAATTCTCCATCCTGCTTGACCCTACCTTGCCCTGCTAGTCCACCCAGAGCTAAAGATTTGCCTTTACTTGAAAACAGTCATGCTACATACAGCCTTGGATATAAAAGGTGAGCATGATGTTTCTTTGCTGATACAAATTTAAAAGCTTTTAGAAGTCTGCTTAATCACCTTTAAAAAAAAAAAGATAACCTTTAAAATGAAGACTTAGAAATGGTGGCGCAGCAACTTACCAGTACATTGATTAATAAATAAACCAATCTAACCCCACCAGTGCTTATTCCCACAAACTCCCTCTCCTGCTGTGGTTCCTCCAAACAATCATGTTGTTATTGATTTAAAGGTTTGTTTGTCTTTCATCTTACTATTCCATTACACATTGGTGATATAGGGAAAAAAAAGCCTTTTCAATGTCGATTCTCAATTATTTAACACCGGTGTCTCAGTTTCACTGGAAAGTTCTGCTTCAATATGACCGATACCCTTGCCTCTGCCAATGTTGAGAAAATAAGGCAATACTCCCTACTTAACACAAATGTCCTAAGACTTACATGCATTTCATTTTATGGAGGATGCCTTATTAGCCTCCTCTACTCAAGACATAAATCTAATTGTTTTAAAAGATTTACAAGCTTCATGATAAAACTTCCATTTACAGCTCACCCCAGGCAAAATTCAACTCACTGTTCCATGCAGCGATCTTGGATATATTGTTACTAATTCTTTCATTAAACCTCATCAATTAGAATTGTCTTTGTCACCCCCTCCAAGCCTCCCAAGATAACTTCAACAGCTTTTAAGCAATATCAATTAACTTTGACCTTCCTTGGAAACTCCCAATGTCGCCCCGTCTCACCCTATAGTGAGAAAACGAAAAGGACTGTCTTAAACTCACCTCAGAAGACAACTTCTATCATGCAGCGGTTACAGCTGTAAGCCTAAGCCTTGGGACAACAACCCACTTTCTTGATAATGAGATTTATGTCTCTATTTATTTTTCTCTAACCGTGCCTCTTTCTGTTACAGCAGCCATTGGACGGTTAACCCTCCCTCATCTGTCACCTTATTCAACGGGGCTGAACCAAAACAATCCATCCTTCCAAATCTCAAGACACATTCACTTTTTTTAAAAACAGACCTCAGAAGAATGGGAAATAGCATTTACAGGGTTTGGATGACAAATTTCTCTTTGCTTTTTTCTCATAAAGATCTCTTCCCTACAGACCTTTCTTCCATAAATACAAATCCTGTTTCTCATATGAGCACTTGACCATTTTCTCAGATGGAGCCAACAAGTCAGACGAAAGGAGCCATTGCATAGCATCATGATGCTGGACTCTGGCACTCTCCTGTAAACCCTGTAGGAACCAACACCCAACCAGCAAAACCCTGTGCTACCCATTCTGCTGCCTGACATCTCCATGACTAACCTTTCAGTCTCTTGACCATTTCTCCCTGTGTGGCTCAAGCCATCCCATGTTTATTTCAAGACTCCTTCTTGTCATCACTATCTGAAACATCCCTTTAGACAAATTCAATAGACTCTTATTCAATCTACACAGAAGTAACCGGCCCATCACAGAAGAAAACCATCATGCCATTGCCTATTTGTGTCTTTTCTTGAACAGGCTGCTGCTTTCCATTCCTTGATTCACTGAGACGCTAAAGCTTTACAAAAATAACTTCAGTAATCACAGACATAGTTTCAGCAAATCATCCAGTCATGTACCAACTGTCAGCCACTGACTGGCCCCACCATCCAAAAAGGAGTTAACTCCCATGGTCTTTAGTCTAATGATCTCTGGCAAATAAATGTAGCTTGTGTATGTTTCTTTGGTTTTTATAAATTAGTTCATGTTTGCATTGGCACTTTTTAAGCCTTTATCCTTGTTACTGCACAAACCCATCAATACAGTAGAACTATTTCTAGATACCTATTTCCTGCCTTCTCTGTAATGGGGGTACCCAGAACAATTAACACAATTAACACCCTACTGGTTCATGAAAAACTTTTATCTCATTTTGCCAACTTTGGACATTTATGTCTGTTATGGCAGTCCATATAACTGACAAAGACAAGCCATAATTAAATGATCCCATTTATTCTTCAAAACTCAAATATATAAATGAAAAATGGGAAATAAAGAATTTCTTTATTTTTCAACTTTCCTCCCTAACACATGTGGGGAAATATTATTAAGAAGCAAAAAGTTAAAACAACAACAACAAAAGCTCCCCATGGTTTTATGTAAACTCCCTCCAGAGCTCATCAAGAAGCTGCATCCCATTCCATTCATTCATTGGGGCTAAGGCATCATATCTTTACTTTCTTCCTACACACCTTCTCTGGGCCTCAGCGTGACTGAGAAAAGCCACACCATAGGCTGGCACGAGAAGACCACAACCTGACAACAGAAGAACCTTCTCCAAAATTTAAAAGGCATTCCACCTTTTCCAAGAATCACTAAAACCATAGTAATGCCAATTCAGGCCAGTCTTCCAACATATTCCACTATTACCAACCAACCATCAATGGCCTCCTTGATTGACATGCCCCTTAATTAATAAAACAAAGGGCTTACGGCTGTAGGAATAATTTTTCTGAGATTGCTGCCTGTAGTTTGCCCGTACAAATCAAATTTTTGTACCATCTATAGCAAGCTCATAATGTGACTGGAGAGCAGTTATGTCATGTTCTCATCCTGTGTAAATGCTGTGTACTCTGCCTGCATAGAATTAACTGACCTTCAAGAAAAACAATGGGATCAATCATACTATACTTTGGACTCCCAGTGTAGTTCACTCCTATGAGCTCATCTGAATGCTTAGCTTGAATGTATCGTATTCCCTAATTTTTCTTCATAATCCACTCATGCCTCTGACTCAGAACACTGTACGTGTGCCTAAGATGTGGCAACTAGACCTAAAACCATTTCCTGAAAGCAGCAAGGCTTCAAACGTAAGATACACCACACACACACACACACACACACACACACACACACACACACACACTGTTGAAAGTGTGTGACTTTCATTGTCAATGTGACTAGACATTGATAATGTCTGATTGTGGCTTCATGTGCCATTCTGAGTTTAAAGGGGTAGAAGAACAATTTTTTTCACTTTATAAAGTTCTATAAAATATTTATTAAGATAAAAGTTCCTCACTTTTTCTCAATACCATAGTCACCGAGACGTTTCATAAATGGAGAGAAAACCACTCTGGGAGTTTGAATGAGAATAGCCTTCAGAGGCTCATACATTTGAATGTTTGGTCACCCATTGGTGGGACTATTTGAGAAGAATTAGAAGGTGTGACCTTGTTGAATGTGGCGTGCCATGGAAGGTCAGCTTTGAGTTTCAGAAGTCAATTCCCAACTAGCTCTCTGTCTGATTCTTGTGGATTGAGATGTGAGCTCTTAGCTCTAGCACCATGTTTGCCTGCTGTCCCCTGCTTCCCCCTGCCCCTGCCCCTACCCCTCTCTCCCCTTCCACTGTCCCCTGCCCCCTGCCATAATGCTCATGGACTTTAACCCTCTAGAACCAAGAATCCCCAAATTAAACTCTTTCTTTTAAAAGTGACCTTGGTCATGATGTTTCATCACAAGCAAAAGAACTAAATAATAAGAAAACCTTTGTTCTAGACATCAGGTCAAAAAAACTTCAGAAGACTCCCCGCTCACTCTTGGGCAAACAACACCAAAGTTTAGTTTCTTTTCTTTATGCTCCATATCTTCAGTGCAATAATAAATATATCACTGATATATTAACGAGGCCCTGAACACCATGATGAAAACACCCCTATTTTATTAGTCATGAATTTTGAACTCTTAAAAAAACTGCCTGGTACACGAGGCTTAATGCAGAGTCATTGTACTAGCTATTTAGGCAACTAAGGCAGGAGAGGGGCAGGCAAGTTCAAGGGAGCCTGGACTCTCAGATGAGGTCAAGGCCACCTTGGACAACTCAGTGTCTCAAAATTAGAAACTATAAATAGACCTCAGTGGAAGAAGATTTGCATGACATGCAATGGCGTTAGATTTAATCTCCAGTACAAAACACTACAACCCCAAAATAACAACAATGATCTCCCTCAGAAATTTCTTTTAAAAGCAGAGCAAGTATATTGAGATCTAATAAGAGATACACACAGCCACGGGGAGTTATTCTCCCAGGATCGCAAACGAATTGCAACAACAAACCACTGAGTAGCCTGCACAATGCCGCACAGATGTAATGCTCTTTGGAGAGAGTGCAATGAAATTGGAAGATGTGTTTGTTCCTTGTGTTCTGATAAAATTCTTGTCTCACAGCCTATCCCATGAACTATCTATCCAGTGAGATCCTATATACTCACCTCTACATTCTCTGCCTTATAGAGTGCCACCAGGGGCACTGGTCCAATCCAAAGTTTAACGACTGGCAGGTGTCGAAATTCTTCTGTGTAGTGAATTATCTGCTGAAAAAATTCTGGAAGAAAAATGTTTCTGTCTTAAACTCAATCAAGACGAGAATTTGTTCGTTGAATGGTACAGACATTCATTATCTCCTTTCAACGAATACACAAGACATGTTTTATATCACTATTAGAGGAAGCTGGAAAGGGGGTGTGAGTTCAAAGGAGTTGTACAACATTCCTGTAACTGAAAGGTTATTAAAAAATATATATCCATCCTTCAGATAAATGTAACAGAGCTGTAAGTTATTATAAGATACTTATTAGGATGTGATATGGTAAAATGTACATTCTTAATAAATCAATGCCCAATACCATGGGCCTGTAAAAAATGATAAAACCTGGCTTTGGCCCAAGACACAGAACTTGACATCTGAACCATTGGATCACACTTGAAAAAGAGACCTCAAATGTCTCAGGTAAAAGTATTGTTGAAATAGCAGGGAAAGAGCTGGAAAGATGATTTAGCCTGTAAAATTGTCTGCTGCCATGCATGACAACCTGAGTTGGATCCCTGGAATCACGGGGTGGAAGGAAAGAGTTGGCTCTAGGTAGACGCCCTTTGACCTCTACACATGCACTGGGGCATAGCATGCATACACATACAAATACACACTAACTAACTACACACACACACACACACACACACACACACACACACACACACACACACATTGTTTTTATTTTAAAGTTTTAAAAATTAGAGCTGGAGAAATGGCTCAGTGGGTAAAAGTACTTACTGCTTTTTCTGAGGACCCAAGGTCAATTCCTACCACTCCTAGCAGAGCACCTTAAATCCAGCTACAAGGAATTGAACATCCTTTTCTGACCTCCACAGACAACTGCACACATGTGCCATGCATTCACAGAGATACACACATATACATGCATATATGTCTGTCTGTCTGTCTGTCTGTCTGTATGTATGTATGTATGTATGTATTGAAATATGTTTAACTCATGGGTTGTATCAAATCATTAGTTTCAAGGCATTCTGCTTTATATTAGCATTGTGTCTTCCTTGGTCTGATGTGATGGAGAGACAGCAGCTTTAGAATCTGTGGTTGGAAGGAATCCAAAAGTTGGACCCTACGGGTAAAGTTTAGATGTCAACTGGAGTTCACATGTACTGGCAGTGAGGTCACCGAGGCCTGAATCTGGACATTATCCACAGCATAAAAGGCACAGCCTCGTGTCTAAGTATAATTCAGATCAGAGGTTGTGTCTCAGTAGGTTCTGATAGGCCTAATTTTGCTGAGTTCACACTGAGTACAAAGGGCCTCAATAAATACTTGATTGGCAATTAAAAGGCTTATTGTAAACACGTACGTCTTAGATGAAGACCCAGTAATTTGTTCCAGATTACATTTTAATCCTAAAATAACTGCAAATGTTATTTCTCTAAACGAAATGAGTGAGAGCAACAATGAAACCCTTAGCTCACAGAGTTCTTAGCAACTTTCCAAGAAAGTCAGTTTCATAACTGAAAGTTGGGCAACTCAAGCACACATCTTCCAGTTCAGTGCTTGTGGACTGAATACACGATCCCTTTGTGATGGGCCGTTCTCCCTCCTCAGGCTTACTCTAAGGAGAATGGCTTTAAGGAATCCCAGCAGCTCAAAGTTTCTTTCAACTGGTCTTAGTCACGGAGACATCTACAAAATGTGAGACTTTCCAAGGGTAAAGTTGGAGAGGTTCTAAGGCCAAGAAATTTGATCCCAAACATTTATAATCCCAAATGAGGGAAATCAGAAAAGAGCAAAATATCTAAAACCCAAAACCCTGACAATAAAATTACAGAAAGATAATTTGTGAAAATGTTAGGAAAGACATTTCCTTAAAATTATGAAAAGTGATTTACTGCAAAGGTAGAAAAAAATAAAACAAAATAAAATAAAAATGCTAGAATGCTTCAGAGGCCACTCTGTGCGACACAATAAAGCAACAGTAACACATGGTTTACAATCAAAACACCCAGACATATAAACAAGGATCACGGGCAGATTAACTGTGTTCGGAAAGAAATGGTTCAAAACTAAAATATATAAACACATATCACTACCACTGTCATTGTGTGCAACTCCCTGAATCATTGTTAGCATCTGAAGTGTCATGGAGACAGATGGGGACAAAAAAGTCCCATAGTGAGGAAATGCAGGGCCCAAAGAACTGAGGCCTCTAGGTTGTCTTTTGTGGGAGCAAATTTCTTACAGTGTTCTTACACATACACACACACGCAAACACAAACACTCTCATACACATTTATACACACACATACACACATACATTCATACACACACAAACTCACACACATGTACATACACACATACATTCAGGCACAACATACATACACACACACACACATACACACACAAACACACACATACATAAACACACACAAACACACACATACATAAACACACACTCATACACACATACTCACAGATGCACATTTATACACATACACACAAACATTCATACACATACAAACTCACATACACATATACACACCCACATACACACATTCAGGCACAACACACATATATACACACATACACATACACATTCATGCACAGCACACATATATACACACATACATACACACACACATACATATACACACACAAACACACACACTCACACACACATAAACACACACTCATACACACATTCATGTACACATTTATACACACAAACATACATACACATACACACACACAGCCAAGGTTACATAGTAACCCTACCTCAAAAACCAAGCAAACGAGAAACAAGCACACACGTGCACACACACACACTCTAACACACACATACATACACATACATACACTCAAACACACACATTCACACATATACATGCATGAACACACACACAATCCTACACACACCATACACAATGTTTCCTCAAGAAGTCAACCTTAGGATAATGTATTTGTGCTGAGACAAATGTGCAGACAATGTGTAAGCTGAATTAGAAGCCTCGAGTCTTTGAGCAGTCTAGACTGTCAGAGGCAACAGCAGCTATGACAAACGAAATACTTGCACAGAAAACTGGGGAAGAGGAAGCAGGAAAAGCCAGGGGCATGCTAAGCAGTAAAGTCTGAAGGCTGGCAAGCCCAGACTTCTGATGACCAAGGTAACTGAAGAAAATCTCAGAGAGACACCAATTTGCTTTCTGCATTGTGTCTTCTGTACTCAAGGGTGTTAGGTTTCTGCTCATTCTAAAGATTAGTTTTTCTTATCTGGGCCGCTCAGATTCACTAACTTCCTTTGAAAAACTATTTACCACACACTCAAAATAATGCCTTACCAGGTCTTGAGGTGGCTAATTTTACTTAACGTGATGGGACTCTCTGTATATAGCCAGAGACACTGAATTGTTTCCTGAGACTCTGGCTTTCTTCGGAAATCACCCTTTTATTCACGGATGGGCATTTGGGGTTTTGTATTTCGTCTTCCGTGATTTTCACAGTGGAATGGTTAAGATATACTCTCAAGTGTCGGAGTGGAAGGGGGTTAGCTTTATCTTGAGTATTAGTCAACTAACCAGGGTGGGTTTTACCAACATGGTTTTAACATAAATAAATGAGTTGTTGGATTACTTCTCATAAGTCACACCAATTGTTAGGTGGTGACAGTTTGCTTGGATTTCTGCTAGATAGTATTTTGGTACAAACTTTCCCATGATGTCTCATGTTATTCAAGTTAAGTTGTTGTGACAGTTTTTGTCCAGGGTCACAGAAGTGGTAATAAAGGATCTTAAGAAGATTTAAATGCCCCAGCATAGGGGAATGCAGTGAGGCAGGAGTTGGGGGGGGCGGGGGAGCACCCTCATAGAAGTAGGGGGAGGGGGGGGGGATAAGGGGTTTGCAGAGGGGAAACCAGGAAGGGGGATAACATTTGCAATGTAAATAAATAAATAAATAAATAAAATAACCAATAAAAATTTTAAAAAATAAAATGAGATGCAACTATATTTTTAAAAAGAAGATTTAAAAAATTATAGCCATCCTGTAAAACAACTATTAATAGTTAATGTGAAGAAAAGGTGGTCTCTGGTGCAGTTTCTTTTAAAATGTGCCTTCTGGAAGTTTCTTCTCCGTTCTGGGTGTTCCAGTTTACACAACCGTGAAAATTAACTGTTAAGACTGAATACACTATCCCTAACACAGAGCCACAGATACCACTACTCTTAAGGACTTTCTGACTTAAGGTATTTTTTTTAAAGCAATAGAACAAAAACTTTTGCATAAAACATCTTTTTAAAAAATTATCTCAAGTTTTAAAAATTAGAAACAACAACAACAAAAACCTCTTCAATAAGTAAGGTTTTTGAAACTAGTCATATAAATTTGCCTCAAGGCCTCTGCAGTGGAGTCTACTGAAGTGCCCTTGAAAGACTTCCTCAGAATGATCGAAACACAATGGCCAAGAGGATTTTAGTTGCATATTGATCAAGTTTTACTTAGAAAATACTGAAATCTGTTATATACACGTTTGCTATGTTCCTTATAGGATGACAGACACAAAGCAATTTGGTGGACACCAGAGTGGAAGACGGGAGAATTAGGAATCTATTCGGGGGGTGAGGGGGTTAGATTTCTTCTTTCTTTTAGCAGCCAGTGCTGAGTCTGAGGGTCTGAGGGATGTGAGGACCTCAATTGTGGCAAGACACAATTGGGAGGGAGGAAGGGGTAGCAGTCCATTGAATAGGCTTCTCAGACTGAAAGGAGCCTAGCAGCCTTAGGGTCTGAGTAGACATTACCTTGTACAAACACATACCTATGTTGTTTGGCTTCATAAACAGCGCGTGTCCCACCAAGGGGTAGGCGGGGGCCACCGACGGGATTGGCCGCATCTGCTGCCATTTCTGCGCATAGCTTACCAGCATCTGCAGGATGTTGAGCAGGATAGTGGCGCCGGCCACAGAGACTGCGCTCGCTGCGCCCCAAAGCAATAACTTCTGCCCGCTGAGCCCTAACCACAGCCACAACATTTCTATGACTCTCCTCTTCTCTCTGTGTTGCCAGTGAGAGGGTGGTGATCAGGGTCGCTGCAGTGTGCAGGGGAGTGAGGTCTTTTCTTTCTCCAATTCAGGGGACAAGTTCGGGAACTCGGGGATGTAGGAGCTCCAGACTCAGCGAGAGAAGCCCCGGGGCATACCAGCTTCGCTCAGTCTTCCTGCTCTGGAGCCAGGAAAATCTGTAGCCGCCCTGGGGAAAAACTTTCTGAGGCTGGCAGAGAAAGCGCCACAGGTTGGCTGTGATGCGCTGCAGGAGTCTGCGTAATACGGGCTAGCCTCTGGAGTTCAAGGCGAAAGTGAAAGACCGGAACCACTTCTGAGCTCTGAAGTTCTGAATGCACGTGAAAGCTCTCAGTGTGGAAAGATGACGCTGGCAGAGGAAGTCGAATTTAGAGTGAGCTTCGGGATGGAGAAGAAACTAGAAATTCACATCACCAGTTCTGGACACCCTGGGACCTGTTAATGTGGACTGTTTAGGATTTTGCAACTCCCTTTCTGTGTGGAAGGATTATGGATCTCCTAAGCAGTCTGTTTAAAACATTCAAATGAAGAGTCCTTGGTGTCGAAAGGCAGTCTTTGGAATTCTAAATTCACTAGTCCTTGCGCAAACCTGTAACAGTTGCTGCCTTAGGGCAGGGCTGGCTGCCCAGGGGCATGGAACACACTCTAGCCTCTGCTTTAAGGTCAGGCACAGCAACCACCTTCCCATGACCTAGAAATTTAGGGAAGCCACATATCCAGTGAGTGTCAGCTGACAGACTGAGTCACCAGAGCTAAGGGAGAGCGCAGTCTAGGCACTTCCCTAAATATTCTCTGATCAAGGGAAAACAGAACTCGAGAGAACAAGGGTGGGAGATGGGATGGGGTGTTCAGAAGAGGATGAAAGAAGGTGTGCAATGAGGAGAGTTGGAAACAATAATTATGGTTCACAGTCAAAATGAAGCAAAAATTGCCTAGCCTGCAGAAGAGAAAGGCCAGAGAGAAAGCGCTAGAGGGGCTATTTTCTAGCTATGGATGGAGGTGTCCACCCTGAATACTAGTACCGGTTCTTCACCCAACTCTCCTCACCCAAGGTGGGGACTAGAAGTGCTCTTGCCTACGAACACTGGATAGAGCGCCAAGAAAGTTGAAATCCAAAGATGGCTTGGATTCCCATTTTCTTGAGTTATTTTCTTACAGAGACTGCATGGTTTGCCCACAGTCACCAGTGTGACCTCTGTGACCTGGAGAAAACACACCCGGGGCTTTCCTCAAAGTTACATTTTTTTTTAACTGTATGCGAGCATAGAGATCAGAGGACAACAACAACCACCCACCATGTGGGTTTGGGGGATCAAACTCCCATGGTCAAGTTTGACAGCAAGCTCTTTGGCCAGCTGAGCCATGTTGTCCACCCCTGCAGTCATTTTATTTTTTGTTTTTAAAAAAGAGCCATCAGTGTGTATTGACATGAAAAGAAGCTGACAAAACATTAAGGGAAAGAGCCAAAGAAAACAAATAACAAAGCAAAATATACATTGTTACATAAGTATTCAAAGTAGCATATTCCATAGTGTATGTATCTAAACACTAATGTAGAACATTAATATATTTCATAAGATTTAGTAATATAAATATAAATGTTTTCTATGCTGTGAATAATTACGAATATTCCTTCTCATAGATATCTTTTGACTCAACTATGTATGTATTTCCATTCAATATATGTGCCTATGAGTAGAAGTGCTCGATAATATTATAGAATATCTTCAGCCTTAAAATTGCCTGTTACTGTATTTATTATATTCCATGATTCATAATGCACACACACCAATATATCATTAATGTATAAATAGAATGGAAGAAAACTTTTCTTTGCAACTACACTGGGCAGTCAGGGTGGTGGAAAACATAGAGTTTTTGTTTTTTTTTTTTTTTTTAATTTTCTTCTGCATTATTGAATCACTTTCAGACATCCTTAAGAGATACCATGTTTACTTACTGTTGTTAAGTATGTCTCATGGGCTTTAGTTTCCTCCCCTCTAAAGGGAGTCCTAAAAGGACTGAGCCTGAGCTGTAGGCTCAATTACAGCTAGAGAAGTAGAAGATATGCCTCTATGTGACTTGCTGCTAATCTCTGTGGACAAAGGAGAATTCAAAGACAAACCCATCTCTTCAAAAACAAGTTGGGGTGTGTCTCAGTAAGGGACAAACAGGGACATGGGTAAAGGCAAGTTTCCAAACATGGAAAGGCATGAGCGCTACCATACTGTCAGGGTCCCTCTGAAGAGCGCTGGCTATTTTCAGGGAGGTAGTTCAAGATAATTTCTGTGCTTAGGGTCGAGCAGACAGGGACTGGATGCCAAGCTTAGGAGCTTTGTCAGTGTTGCATAAAGGAGGAGAATAGGCATTGAAGAGTTGTCCTAAGGGGTGGAGAAAGTGGAAAATTTGTAGATATCTCCCTCCCTCCCATTCTCTCCCACTGTCTATCTACTATTTATCTACTATTATGAATTTTCTGGGAAAAGTCTTCTGTCTACTTGGAAATAAATAATCTGGGAATAGTTGTATACATGTACAATTCCAGCACTTGGGCCATGGAGGAAGGCTAATCTGGAGTTCAGAGCCATTGTTGTCTGCATACAGAATTTGAAGCCAGCCTGCGATTACATGAAGCCCTGACTCAACAAAAGAGCAGGGCATCCGGCATTGGTGGCACATGCCTTTAATCCCACCACTGGGGAGACAGAAGCTGGCGAATCTGAATTCAAAGCTAGCCTCATCTACAGAGCGAGTTCTAGGATAGCCAGGGCTACTCTGAGAAGCCCTATCTCAAAACAAAACAAGACAAAGCAAAACAAGACAAAACAAGAAGGAAAAGAAAAGGAAGGAAGGAACAAATGTTTGTGTGTTTGAAACTGCAAAGTGAGAGACAGTTGCAGAACTCATATAAAACTGGAATGTAAGGACGCTTTTATAAGTCCAATGAAATTCTTAAAAACTCTTTTAACATTTTTAAAATTTTATTAAAAATTAAATGATTAAAACTCCTGAACAATCATTCATCATTATAAGAAAACAATGATAGTAAAAAATATACTGAAATCATTTATGGCAATAAAAATGAACCTCTGGATTAGTAAAGACATTCCATCCAAGCTCAGTTAAACACAAATAAAAGATGCATGCTTCTTCATATATCTATATCTGTATCTATATCTATATCTATATCTATACCTATATCTATCTATATACCTATTTACCTACCTAGATATTTTTTTATAAATCTAGATATTTTCCATTAAATTTTATATTTTCTTGAATTGTTTTTTAAATCCCCTCATTCTTTCTTTGGCTTGGAATAAATTAAATGTATTTTATTTTATGGAGTTGCTAACCTGTGTTTGACATTTTTTTTCTCAGAAGTGATTTTCCGTTTTCCATTTTTACGAGACAGCCTACGATAAGAGTCATTTATGGAAGTAGAATATTCCATATTTCCCTTTTCAGTCTAAACACCACTACCCTCACACAAGCATAACTTACTAATGTATGCATCCTATTTCACCTATAAATGAAATACCATTGACACGGGCATGGAAATAAGTTCCTGGCAAAGGTTGCTTTTAGATTCCTCAAGACCTCTGAGGTTTTAGATACCATTTAACAGTATTTTGTTTTCCACTCAAAATGCTTGGATGATTAAAAACTGTACCTGTTTCCTAATTTTGATCCATTCCTTTGCTGATATAAAGAATATATTTCCAACTGCCTGTGAAGGCGAACATAGCAGAGCTGCCATTAAATCACTTCCGTGGCTCTTTGAAAAAAAATAATAATTTATCTTGGAGTCACTACCTTATTGTTAGATGTGCTGTGAGCCACCTCCCTTTTCAGATTTTGGGTTGAGGAAGAAACCGTCAGATGGCACCTAGGGATTGTTAAGAAGTGAGCTGATTGGATGTGAGAGCACAGTAGATAGCTCTCTTAGCAACGGTAATGGACCACAGAGCAGCCAGCCAGGCAATGGTGAGCAGGACGGTCGGTAACCACTCTCAATCCAGACGCTGAGAGCAGCTGCGTGAAGACTGATGTTTTCTCTGAGGTGCTTCCACAGCTTATGATGAGAAATAGTTCAGATAAAGCCCAGAATGCTTCGGTGTGAAAAACAGAGCCCTAGGCACATTCCCTAGCCAAAGAGAGTTTCTCTCCTCAGAGTGACCAACTGGAATGAAGTATAGATACAGCAGCTTGACCACTATCCACTCCCTGCATGTCCCTGGCATGTCCTTAGCATGTTCCTAGAATGTCCCACCACTGCAAGAACTGGAGTAGAGAGGGTGAAGTAGAAACTCTCAAGTAGAACAAAGCTTTGAAGTCACTTCCGATCTGTCATTCTAGGTGAAAGAGCAGATTCAACTCTTCTCGCCACAGAGGGGTCAATTTCCAAACATCTCTCAGTAGACAATGATCCTTACTTCTTATAACAAGAAATGTCCAGAAAACAATTTACCACGTGTTTAAATGCTATATGCATACACACGTATGTAGTAAAATCTCACTTTAGATTAATAAGATTCACATTGATGTAATATAATTAGCTGATAAAAGGGGGAAGATATGCTGATTTGAGATGTTTGTACATGAGAGCCAGTCAGGAATAAAAACCAGAAAGGGGTCTGGCCTCCAACTCACTTTTATTTGTCTTCTTTGCTCCCCTGACTGTAGGTGTCAGATTGGACATATGGTTGGAAGAATCCAGAGTAGGAAGGGGCAGAGGGTAGAGAGAACTGCTGCCTTCGACGGGGCTCAGGGAGATTGTATTAAAGAAGTTACTTCAGAGTCAGAGCAGAGGTAGGTTGGGAAGATGTAGGCAAGGATGCTGGTGTTACCATTTCCTCTGTCCAGTTGTCAAACATGTCAACCTAAGTGTCAATGTTGGAACCGTATGCAACGGATTTTAATTATGCTTATATTCGTCTTTAAATGTGGGATACTTTTAGACATACTGTCTAAATTGGACAACAAAAACTAGTTTACCATTTCATTTTAACACAATTGGCTTACAATACATTTCTCAGATATTCAGGACTAACCAGTCTGTAACAAAGGCATGTGAAATCTTGTCATTATGAAACCCGTCATTTTATACATTGCATACGCTGTAATTATTTTAAAGTCAGCACAATGAAAAGAAGAGCCAGAGTCATTTTTCAAACAGACAAATTGTCTCAAATGTGACTACTATTTAGTTTTGATGGAAGGAATCATTAGAAGAGCCAGACAGAAATGGACATGAAGGTATAGAGTTAAAAATGGCGTCTTCTTAGGAAATGCACTCATATTATCTGTGTGCAAAAACTAATTATAAAGGTGAAATTTAAGGGAATATTAGGGTCTTTTAGGCAAAGCACAAGAGCCCAAGGAGCCTCAGGCCTACTTCCCATAAGGCTTAGGGATTTCAACTTTTATTCTTTATAAAGCTTTACAAGTCTTCGAAACTAAGTTACTTATTTTTCTGTGGTCCTCTCAGGTATTTGACAGTCTCCTGATACCATCGAGATGAGTATATACACCAGGTAATACTTGTTCCTCTGCTTTTCACGGTACAAACGGTGTGGCCAAGGCTTCAGAGCTTCTAGCTAGTCCGTAATTCTGGAATGGTAACATCACGAGGCCACTTGGAACCTCTTTCTTGTAGTCAGCGTTGCCCTCTGATAAGATTTAGTCAGATACTGTGAACCTGAAAGCGGAGACACAGGTAAAGAGTAAAACTCAATCTCTAAAGAAGGCTGGTCTGTCTGTTCCCTGCTATGTTGCCTTAAAAAATAAAAATATTTTATTTATGTCACATTTGCACGAATTACAAAGCAGTCATATGCAAACATCATTTTGTAGAATCCTAAGGGAAAAGGAAACCCAGGTGCATTCTCCTATTGCATTCTTCCACAGCTGAGGGGTTTGCAGAAACTTTCTCCACAGAGGTCTGTGTCTAGGGCTCAGGAAGATGGGAAGGGAGGTCCTTCTGAGCTGGAGCAGTGGCACCTGCCATGACAGATACACTCCATCCTTGGAGATAGTTATCATCTCAATTTATTTTCCTACCACAGAGCAAACTGAAAGCTAAGACAGTAGCTCCCGATGGTCTTTGTTCTGGAAGCAGAATTAATAAGGAAGCCACATGCCTGTTTCCCAGGCCAAAAACAAACAAACAAACAAACAAACAAACCCTTAGGAGTACAGAAACATGTCTCTTAGGAACCTTTGGTCTCGGGTATGGAAGTGTAAAAGATCTCTAAGCACTAATGAGGATACTGATAAAAAAAATAATATGCTGATTTAATGTTTAAACGATTAGCCATGAATATTTAAAACTAACCCAGAGTCCAACTCTCTCTTTGACTCAACCTCTCTTTGCCCCAAAAACCCATTAGATGTGTGCCACTTGGTATGTTGCAATTAACACATCCAAAGAAAGCTAATTAGAGCCTTTCAATTCGATCTTTCATCATTACCAGGACTAGCCATGGCTCAGTCTCACAGGTTGGATACCGCCCCCACCCCAAGCACTGGGGACATCCCTGAGCCTCCTCAGCTTGTGAGTGGTGGCAACAGGATGGAAATAGAATAGATTTGTACATTACATGCTATGCTCACTCTGAGGACAGACATACAGTACACTTTAAAAACCAAACCATCCTATCCCCACTAGAACTGTCTTCTGCCACTAGCACAGTAGGCCCAGAAAAGGTTTTACTTTTATGTAAAACCCTGCACTGCAAACCACTTAATGGGTCTGTATTAATTTTCTCAAGCATTGTCACATTAGATTTTCAGAGAGGATCCAGAATAAGGGTTTCATTTAGAAAAAAGGAATAACAAAATACAAGGAGGTGACAGTGGCCTCTCAGAAGGCAGCCACTCCTTTGCTCCATTGCTTTAGGGGAGTGAGGTCTTAGGTCATTAAGAGCAGTGTAGGTGATGGTCTGGCATGGTGTCTGAGCTCAGGCCAACCTTGACCACATTCCTTTGCTTGTCCTTCCTGTTTGGTCAAAGCAGGGGCTTAAAGTCTCATAAATAGTACCATTGTGCTCCCTCCCCCCCCTCTCTCTCATATGTGTGTGTGTGTGTGTGTGTGTGTGTGTGTGTGTGTGTGTGTCCATATTTCCCCCTCCTAGTCCTAACTCCTCTTCATTAACACCCTCACTGTGTAGTAGCCCAGGGTGGTCCCCATCTTTCCATCCTCCTGCCTCAGCGTCTTGAGTGCTAGCATGGCTGCAGTATGTCACTACACCCAGCTTCTACTCTTATCTTTACATGTGGAAAACACTAACCTGTCGAAATACTTTGACCAGTCCAAGTGTGAGCAACAAACTCCACGGGTGTCAGGGAGCCTTTTCGCGGCGTATCTGACTGTCAGGAGAAAAGGGAGAAGAGTAAGAGGGACAATCTGTATTGTTTTCAGTCTTTACTTAAAACTGAAATCAGAGCTAACACAGAACCTACCCGGAATGTATGTGTTGTGCTGGGCCTGGAAAGCTGTTCCAGGACAATGGTCCTCTCTCGTAGGGGTGACCGTTCCATGCTGTCAGGCATTGCGCTGAACACACGATGTTGTGGGTGCCTTCCCCTGTACTAAGTGGGAGACAATATGTTCTTTTTAAGGAGAAACAAAATCCTTAGGACAACCAAAAAGAAACCTATAAATGTTTCAGTCATTCATTCATGTCTTCGATCACACACTTATTCGAACATTTTTCACTGACACACTGCTCTGTTAAGGTTTGCTATGGAAGCGTCTGAACCTGAGTCTGTGTGTGGAGAATGTATTCACATCACTAAATTTAATAAAGCTACAATACAATAGGAGGTAAATGAAGTCCAGAGAAATAAATAGCGCATTTTTGAAGCATCAGACTTGTTTATGTGACAGCTGTTATCATTGATTACTTTGTCTTAGGATTAAACAGCCTACCTCCTAGCGCTTGCTTTCTGGAAAGTCTATTGATCCATAATGTGTGTGAGGCAAAAGTTTGTTTTCTCTCTCTCTACTTATGTTCCTACAAACAGGACACTTCTGTCCCGCATATAAAAGTGTCCTATGTCCGAGTAAGTGAGGAGTCACTGTAAGTCTGGGGGAGGCTTGGATATACACACTGCCAACAGCATTTCTTCCCAGGCCCACAATTGCATGGCTGAGCTGGCCTTGGGCTCTGCTTTGAGCAAGCACAGAAAAGATTACACTGATTATAATTTACTGAGCTCTTAATTTGTGCAAGGCATTGGAAGTTTATGAATGCGTCTAATGCTTTCCAGGACTCCTGAATAAGGAGAAAGAGAAGGCTAAGATTCAGGAACCCTGAAGTAACTTGTCAAATCTCTGTGTGGCTACACTGAAGCACAGAGCTGCCTGCCTCTTGCCCTTTGAGCTCTTCTGTTTACTACACCAGCCAGAGTTTCAGGTCTTTCCTTGGCACCCAGACTTTCTAGTTTAGATCAAGCTGAGGTTTTACTTCACAAAACAAGGAATCAGTCTCCTGGATCTCTCCAGAGTCTCACAGGCCACTTCATTTCTAGAAGCAGATTCCAAAGGCATGTTGAGCACAGCTAACTAGCTCACCCTTAGGTAGGATTCACTTCTCTGGATGTGCCAAGATTGTTTTCTCACAGACTATAGAAATGGTTGCAATTGCAATTCATCTTACAGAAACAGGGCGGGATCCGGAGGCTGCTGTGTTCTGCTCCCCAGTCTCAGAGCCTATTGGGGGTAACCGGCTCCGGGAGGTTTGAACGGTTGCTGGGGAAGGGACATGGTCAATGCCAGTTTGCCTGTAAACACAACAACATAAAAAAATGAACACCAGAGTACACAGAGGGGAAGGGTGCAATCTGAGCTCCTGAACGGAACAACTTCCGAAACAGTGCTCATGGCTGCGTTGCATGTCAGAGATGAAGCCAGGGCAACAAGTTCCACTCACACCGACCTGATTGGTTAGTGGTAATATCAGCCTCATCTACTGAGTGGCCAGTGATGCTGGGTAACATGCAGGATAGGTGTTCAGGACAGCTCGCCTTCCCCCAGGATTTGACAAGTTCATACAGTGAGAGTGAGATCCGTGCAATGCAATGGGATCCAGCATACAGCAAAGTGCTGTGGTAAATCCTGAATATTAATGCCATTGAGATTTGGGGAGTGGAAAATCCATGAAGGATACAGTTACTTATAAAAGCACAGAGCTTGAATGAGGACAATCGCAAAGCTTTGTTTAAGATACTAAAGGGCAATGTGGAATCCATGAGGCAAATTATGTTTGGTAGGAGAAGGCCGGCCACCAGGAAGAAGCAAAACCTGTTCTCTATACTTTTTCATAGATTCGATGCTGGGATGTCAAAGTGATGCTTTTGCTTTGAATCTTACACACCAGGTACAAAGTTTATTTGTTGAAGGGTTGAGAGAAAAATCCTAATTAAAAAAGAAAACAGTAATGACAGAAGAATATAGCTATCGGACATCAGTCTTAAAAAATCTGCTGGGTTTTTTTTCTTGCATAAAAATAGGTAAATGACTTAAATATGACTCCTGCCGTATAGCCTATTTTTGACCAGTAGAGGTTACCAGAAAAAGACAGAGGTGCCTATACTACCTGTGGAGCTATAAATAGGCACGACCATTCTAAAAGGAATTCTAGCAAAATATGAATATTATAAATATTCATAGCCTCTAGCCTGACACGTTTGCTTCTAGACAGCTCCAGTAGGAAACAATTTAGAATGTTCTTACTCCAAGTAAGACAAGATGATCGTATAGATAACACAGATAACAAATGAGAAATTTCAGTAATAGAAAATACTTACTAAACAATTATGAAACCATATGATTATTTTTTTGGTCATTAAAATCAGTCTTTCAAAAATTTGTACTGTGGGAAATGCAAATGTTATCATGGCAGATGAAAAAATTATAAGATGAAGTGATGTGTTATAGGACAGGTGACTCTAGCATAAAGAATAAAGACTAGAAAAGAAACAGTGCAAGCCTACATAAGATTCATAGGACATTCACCAACACTTAGGACTCGAGTGATCAATGCACTCCCAGGTCATCCTGTCATTGCATAAACACCACATTGTGGATCTACACAAGCAGCTCTGATGCCAGGAGTCAATACCATCGTAAGTGACCACTGTCATATATTCAGTCTGTAATCTACTGGAGCATTATTGTCCAATTGTGCATTACTTTGCTTAAACCTTTCAATAAAAAAGTGTTTTGTAATTGGAAGCATTGACTATCAGTTTTACAGATGAGGCCTCTAAATTTAATCCAAGCTCCCCCACTGTCAGTTTAATTTCCCAAGTTGCCTAAGCTGCAGCCATTTAATTTTCTTCCAACAGTGTTGGTAATTTTCTACCACTTGATTTTGCTGGAGCAAAATCAAGCACATGAACCCATTTTGCAACCCCATAGGAAGAACAACAATATTGAACAACCAGACCCCCCAGAGCTCCCAGGGACTAAACCACCAATTAAAGAGTTCACATGGAGGGACCCATGGCTCCAGCCACATATGTAGCAGAGGATGGCCTTGTCCGGCATCAATGGTAGGAGAGGCCCTTGGTCCTATGAAGGCTTGGTGCTCCAGAGAAGGGAAATGTCAGGGCAGGGAGGCAGGAGCCGGGTGGGTGGGTGGGGGAGCACCCTTATAGAAGTAAGGGGAGGGAGGATTAGATAAGGGGTTTCCAGAGGGGAAACCTGGAAAGGGAATAACATTTGCATTGTAAATAAATAAAATATCCAATAAAAAAGAAAGAAAGGGGAAAAAAGAAATCTGGTGTAAAGTCTGATGGAAAGTCCTTTCTCCAGAACCATTAACCCTAAATGACAAGTACCCCTGGCCTTTGCAGCCTTAGACTGCAGAGAAAGAAACAAAGACTTACAGTTTGGTTCCTCTCAGAATTTCATCACTGTAGACAGTGGGGGTTCTCAGCCTCTGTGAGTCTGAAGCAATTGAAGGCAGTCTCCTATGCACTGGTGTCTTCTTGGCTGAAGTCTGTGGTCCCCGGGTGTCTAGAATTCGGCCAAGTCGATGACGGGAAGATGCTCCTATCCCTCCTCCAGGCAGTTTGTCATCTTGCTCATTTCTGGGGAAAGAAAATCCAGTTAGTTACTAGTACCTAAGTTTCCTGGAGTAGGAAACACACGGCACACAGATCCCACTCTCTCTGAAGAATATGTTGAAGGAACAAACATTCCTATGGCTGTGTAAGTAAAGAGCAGAAGGGAAAGGGTTGGCAATCCAATAATAAAGCTTGAAGGACAAGAGCTCACATCTCTGCTCCTGTTTCCTCTTCTCTCCTAACCTAGTACACAGCAGTGATAATTCTGTGGCTGATAATAGAGGAATCGGTTTCAGTCCTTGCAGGCGGGGTAATTCCTCCTTCATACTTACTGTGTTCTATCTGCAGAGTAAGTGGGCCTGTGCTGAAGCGGTTTGGCTTGGATCGTCATCACACCACTCAAGTCACAGTAGAAGTTGCTGGAGAAGCGATGGAGCTGAGGAAACTGAAATCAGAAATCAGAATAGTCGCATCATCAAGCGGTACCCAGGGTTACACTGATGGATGCCTGTCAGGAACCAGCAGGCAGCAAAGGGCAGACACTTAGCTAGTGAGAGGAAAGTGTAACTGAATAGCAGTTTAAATAAAACCGTAGATACCATCTTTATAGAATTCATCTTCCTAAGAAACAAAGCAAGGAACATTGTGTGGGATGAATCAGAGACCTAAAGCCGTGGCAACTTTGAAATTTATTTCCAAACAAGAAAAGCAGAGAAGAGTTATCATAAGAGCCTTGTGCTAGAGAGCAGAGGTAGCCTGGTGGACCCCGCAAAACTTAATACCTCAAGCCGTTTAATTAAATGGAATGTATAAATAGCGTGTGGTTGTAACAGAAGCCAACACGGAGTATCTACTTGATGCTACACAGTAGTAAACAACTATTAAAAAAATTATCTTTAATCTTTTTTTTTTTATAGTCCAGTCGTTATCCCCTCTCCTTCTTCCCTCAGACAGTTCCTCATCCCATTCCTCCTCCCCTCATGTCCCTCACCCCTCACCCCCCCACACACATGTCTCCGAGGCGATGTACCCACCCCCACACTCCACCAGGCCTTCCCTTTCACTGGGGCCTCAAGTCTGTCAAGGGTTAGGTGCATCTTCTCTCACTGAGTCCAGACCCAGTAGTCCTCTGCTATATATGCGTTGGGGGCCTCATATCAGCTGGTATATGCTGCCTGGTTGGTGACTCAGTGTCTGAGAGATCTCAGGGATCCGGGTAGGTTAAGACTGCTGGTCTTTAGGGTCTTCAGTAGTCAATAACTTAAGTCCCTTCTTCACCGTGAACTACAAACCCCATTCAGGCTGCTTCCACTCATTCTTAGGATGGTTTTCTGTTTATATTCTCCCAGCTAGATGTGTGGGTCTGCCTGTTGGTTGTTTTGTTTTGTTTTCTCAGTTTAATAAATCTTATTCATCATTTGGGCTTAATTTATGCTTAGCCAGCTTTGTAAAAGACGTGGTATGTTTTCTTTCCCTCTGAACAACACAAATCTTATGATCTAACACAATTTAATTAAATTGGGTTATATAAATAGCTTGTGGTTATAACAAAAGACAACACCAAGTGACTCTTTGAAGCTACACACTAAGAAAGACTTAAAAATCGTTCATTCTTAGAGCTCCCAGCCACACAAATGTCACAGAAATGACTGTGGGGCTTGCAAGAAAGGGGCTCGCATTATGTCAGGCTCCAAACTTACGCACACCTTATGTGTAAAGCACAAACCCTTGGCCTCTCTATTAGCAACTGTATCACGTGAGTGTGCGTGGATGTGTGGGTAAGACACAATGGTGTGCAGCTAAAGAACAGAAAATGTCAACCAGTCTTTTTACTCTGGTCCCTAATACAAGATGGGCAGACTTGAGTATCATTTTGAGACTCTCGGATACCCCAAAGACCTCCCACCAAGTCAAGCCTCTCTACCCTCACCTGCTACTCCATCTTTAAATAAAGACTAAATCATGGAAGACTGCCTTGGAGGCTCATATGCAGACTCTGTGCTGTGAGCTCTCTCACGTTCCTAGAATTCTTAGATCATATACCCTTATCTTTGACACACAGAGACTAATGTGTAGAGGGCTTAACACATCTGAGACAATACTCCATACAAGTCTCTTAATTCCAAAAACCCCCGATTTTGCTTTAGGGCCCGGTGGTTTGCAGTATTCTGTCGTTAAAGCACTCAGTCCGAATACCAGTCTCAAATACATCTGTTTTCACTGACACCTGGGCTGAAATGGCCTAGGTCTAACCCAAAACTACACCATCCTATTCATCCCTTCATGTTCCTGCTCAAATGTCATCCCCCCAGAAGCTCAACCCTCAGTCTCTAATCAAGATACACGACACTCTCCTCAATTCCTTGATTTCCTCCATCTTTGTAGTGGGTTGACCTAATGCTAATGTCGGTTCCTTAAGACCTGGTTGTCCTAGAGGTGAGAAGAGACTCCACCCGTAGACCCTAAGTGACCCTGCCCACAAGTTATTTCTAAATGGTAAATGAAGACATCAATAGCTAATAGCTGGGCAGAAGAAACATTGGTGGTTGTTTAGGTTTCCCAGGCTTGAAGTCGAAGAAGACCCATGAGGGAAAGGAGGAGGAGAAGCCACCGTGGGTTAGGTGAGATTAAGAGAACATGGCCCTGATGACTGGCTAATTGGGGTTAAGAGCAACTAAGTAGTAATCAGGGTTATCGATAGGAAAGTAGATTCCAATAGAATAGAGGGTTGATATCTGCCCAGCTCTTGTGCTGTTTAAGGCTTATTGTAGATATAGAGGTTGTGTGCGTCTTTTATTCAAGAACTAAATGATCAAAAGTGGGGAAGAACCCCAGGGTTGAGGTTAAAAAATTCTTCAACACCACCTTCCCTCCTCCTTTCTCCTTTTCCTTACCTCTCTCCTTCCCTCCCCCTTCCTCCCTCCTTTCTCCCCGATCCCTCACAGAATGTATGGCATCCAACCCTGTGTTATAGTTTCATCTCGCTAAGTTAGCAACTGGTTTCACTCCTCCATGCATCTTTCTAGAAGCTTCTAGGGGTTATGTCATAAAAGCCATGAACGAGTGCCCCATGACCTCTGGGAATACTGTTTGTCACTTTAGCATAAGATGTGGGAATCATTTATAATGTTCAGTGTGGCTAAAAACTTAGGGAAAATATCATTTGCTCTCTTAAACTGTACCTAATAGGTCCATATCTCAAGGCAAAGCTTGGGTGTCCACTAAAGAATGTTGCGATTCTTTTAGACACCACACAACAGCCATGTTGCATCTTATTGACAAACCCCCAAGTACTTTTTTTGTAAGTGGTTTACACTCCTTCTGAGGCAGCTTTTGCTGTCTTAAGTGATTTTTCTTTTCTGTTAAGGACGCCATCAAACATGGTGATAGGAGCTGTCCAGTGTCCTCAACCACAAGACAGTGTGAGGTTCATTAGGGAGAGAGGTGAATGGAAATGTCATTCTCTACAAACAGATGCAAAAGACATAAAAATAAAGAAACATGTATCAGTGCACATACCTGGGGTGGGTTAAAGTGAGGGGCCAAAGATGGCTGGAGAGTTTCAGAGCTTCGGGATGGGGGGACACTGCAAACATCCGTGTTGAGACGAGACATGAGCATGTGTGGAGATCTATTCTCAGCTACTTTCAGTTTTTCCTTATGTTTTTTCCCATCTGCGTCAACAGAAAATGACAAGAAATATGTGTCCTGGGTTACTGTGAATTCATGCTGTAGACACTGACTAAACAGCCCTGAAGCAGAAGGCAGAGACTCCAGGGAACAACTGGCTACAGCAATGCTCTTATCAATGGTAGAACAGATTACATTGTGGGACAAAGAAGAGTCTCCAGAGCAAGGATGTCCCTTCTATATGATTAAAGATACTTCTCATTTCAGTCATGTTCTGGGTCTAGCCTAATCATGAGGTGGGACGTGAGGAAGCTGTAGCTATGTGGTCTTTTCTGTTCATCCTCGGAGGCCAAACTCTGTAAAGAAGTACCTGTGAGTGCAGATTCCCAGGTTTTCCTAACGAGATCTTCCAGTATTTCTACCACATTTGTCCAAACGTCATCAAACACTCCTGCTGCCACGGCATCTCTGATACAGTCATCAGGGGAAACGGGAGGAAGCCCACGTCGGTGACTCTTCCTGCCACGCAGCATTGGGTTTTGTTCAAGAGGCTCATCCCCACTAGGATGAAACTCAATCTAATTAGTAGAATAGCCGGGGTTACGGGTAAAATAATTATCTGTGGTTTTGACCTATGTATCTATCTATCGATCATCTATCTATATTTCTATCATCTCTCTATTACATATCTATCATCGATCTTGTAAACATATACATTGTAAACATGTATGTGTCCATATAAATCAATAAATCTAACATTCTCTTGTTAATGAGCTCATTGGGTTTTTTTTTTAAATATATGACTTTAATTTGTCAATTGTATGTCAACAGAACTGAGAAACACCAGACAAGAAAAAAAATAACTCTTCACTGTTCTCTTTTATTCTCTTTTTCTGAGTCTCCATTTCTTTATTTTTGCTGTGAACTCCATTATTACTTTCACTACCTGAGGACTGAGTCTATTCTATCTTTTCATGTGTGAAATCAGGTTATTGAAAGTCTGTCTTTATTTCTAAACACACACTTAGTCCTGCCATATCTACTTTCTGAGCTGCTGATCTTGAGGCCCGTCCATTTTTTCTGTGTGGTGCCTCCATATCCATTTGTCTTGAGATGAACTATTCAGGAGTATCTGTCTAATTTCTCTCCTGACGAATTCTCTGGATTGCCTATTGATTTCTATTTGATATCATGGTTATCAGAAAAGATGCTCCATATGACTTAGGGTTTCTAGGACTTGATTCAATACCTGGTTACTTTTTAATATCTTGATTTTAAATCATGAGAAAGAAATTTATGATATGTCACTGTTGCTTAAAACTAAATATTCATTTAGCACCAAGATTGGAACTTAGTCTTTGTCCCCAGGAAGTTAAGTGTAGGGAACCTGGAGTCCCAAGGCATGAGGCTCAAATGTCCTTGTTCACTGTCACTAGCATGCTAGACAAAATCCTTCCTTCTTATCTACCAAACTGATGAGAAGAAAGAAATGCCTGGCTCTAGCATTGACATGTCCTACCAATCTAACCTCTTTGGGGTATATTTCCCTCAAAAGAATAGAAATCTCTTATAGGTAACAAATACACAAAATATTAAAAACATTCAATGAATTGATATAATACTATGAAGTATGGAAAATAAAATCAATTTACTCCTGCTTTCTGTCAAAAGCAAAATATTCTTCAATGTTTCCATCCACATGGTACACCTCTTCTTTCAGGGATGAACATGATGTGAGGTCAGCCAACTCTGTGCCATCGGGGTCTGTCAGGGCAGATGCTGAGAGTACCTCCGGGACTATCTGAGAGCCAGAGATACACAGCCTAGGAGCAAAAAACATTCTACATGGGAGTTTGTACAACACAAGAATGTAATGCTTGCATGATGGTGATAGGCTTCTAAGTTATGAACAAGGTACACAGTCTCTGAAACATCCCAAATAGTACATTTGCCAAAATAACTATTTTCTGAACCAGTAAGTGTATGCACATGTGTGTGTGTGTGTGTGTGTGTGAGAGAGAGAGAGAGAGAGAGAGAGAGAGAGAGAGAGAGAGAGAGAGTGGGGAAGCCAGGGGACAACTTTGGGTCTTGGTTCAAGAGATATCCACCTTGTATTGTGAGATAGGTTCTCTCATTAGCCTGAAGCTTTTCATGGAAGATAGGCTCCCTAGCCAGTGTGCTCCAGGGATTTGTCCACCTCCACCTTCCCAGCACTGGAGTTACAGGTACCTTACCCACACCCAACTTTCTTCTAAAACATTTAATCTCAGAGAGTCTTTAAAAGGTTAAAGTCTTTCTAAAGTCATAAACCAATATATATATAACTCCATCCTTCTTGCATGTCTGAACCAATGGGACAGCACCCGCCCCCGACACACACATACATGCACAAGTGGCATTAAAGTGATTCATCAAAATGAATGTTAGTGACCAAAAGAACTGGACAAAATTTTATTTGTTTGACTCATGTCTTGAGGCTTAGAATTGATTACAATTACAATGAGGTGTTTGATTTCAAATCAGGTTTTACCTTTCATAGTCTTTGCAACATGAGCTGACATGAATTCCCCTGTGCTTATGTGTTTATTCAATGTATGCATTGCATATATGCACACACACAATCATATCTAAAGACAAAGCATCAATTTAGTATCAGAGCATTTTGTGAAAAACATTGTGCCTGCCCCTGATTGAAATCTTGATCTTCGTGCAAATTAGTTAGAACCAAGGCTCGAGGAAGAGTTCATATAGGAAAGAGAGGTACAATAAAGTTAGAAAATATTTTGGGGTTAAGTTTTTGAGACAGAGGCCACGTAGACCAGGTTTGCCTTAAGCTCACAAAGTAGCTAAGGATTACCAGATCCTTCCACTTACTCTTCTAGTGCTTAGATTAACACGTGTGCACTACCATGCTGGCTACAAGCATCTTTTGTACAAGCAACACATAAACTTACTCTCTGATGCTGCCGACGTGGTCAGGGGCATGAGGTAAAGGTTTGTGACGAGCAGAACTAGGCAGGCTCCCCTGGAAGTGTTGGAAACCTTCATCAGTGGGTGGGATGAGTTGTCTTCCTAACACCCTGCAAGAGAAGAAAAGCTAAGAAGCTGAGGGTTTCCTTTATCAGACAAGGGGAAAATGTTTCATGGTTTCAAATAGGATGCAGTACTGGCTCTGAAGAGCACACAGAATATGGTGTAGTGTGCACGGGGCTGAGAGACTCATCATTGTGTGGGAGAGCAGCAGAATGGCTCTGTTCAGTCTGGACTAAAAGAGTGAGAGAGGTGTCCAGTCCCTTCGCCTCTTATGTCGTTTTTTGGTTGATCAGGTGCAAATCAGAATCACAGTCAGCTTGAAAGATTAATGAATGGCTTAGAGAAAACGTATGGTCAACTTGAAAATCTAGGATAGTGTTTCTCAACCTGTGGGGGTTGCATATCAGGTATTTACACCATGATTCATAACAGTAGCAAAATTACAGTCATGAAATGGCAACAAAATAATTTTATAGCTGGAGGGAGGGGTCACCACAACAGGAAGAACTGTATTAAAGGGTCACAGCATCAGGAAGGATGAGAACCACTGTCCTCGGGCAAGGAGGTTCAGAGAAACTCACTCCAGACCGACATTTGCATAGGCCTGGTGAATAAAAATCCATAAACTACACTCTTGGCTTGTGTTCTTTCTCTTTGTCTATCTTCCCTTCTTTGTTTTCATAGGAAAATGAAAGATGACAGTGAGAGAAACAAGCCTGAGGTCCTGACACTGGGGAAGGGCACCACGCCCAGAAAAGTGTCCCATAGTGCCTACATCATGTTGTGAAGGGCCGTATGAAGAATTGTTTAAAACTGCCTAGGCAAGACTTCTTTGGTGTTGGGTATTTGTGGGTTTTGTTGTTGTTGTTTGTTTGTTTTTAAAGCATTGTTTCATTATATATCCAAGGCTGGTTTTCAACTAACAATCTCCCTCCTGCCTTAGCCTACTAAATACGAGGGTTACAAGCATTCATTGCCGTACCTAGCTAAGATAATATTTTTAAGTCCCCTTGTCAAGCTAATCAGAAAAGTCAAGTGTGTTAGTGTTCCAATCCGTTCTGCTCAGCTCAGAACTTTGAGAACACAACACTAAAATGGATTTCCCCTTCTCCTTAGTACCAAGGCTGAGTGAAGAAAGCAACGCTTCCTACCTACCGAAACTACATACTTTCCATCTTGAATATAAAAAAAATAACAAATGTCTCCTTTGGTATGAAGAAAAGTAGAGAGGGATGGATAATCTAAACCCATCTAGCAAGTTTTTCAGCAAGTGATCACTTAGCCCCTGGAACACCATGGTTCCCATCTCCCCACTCCCAACCCACACCATCTACTCTCCCCAACCAATGCTGAAGCTCCCAGCCATGGCAGGTGCCTGCCACTCACACAGTGAACTTGGAGATGAAAGGACACTCCTCCGACTTTTGTAACCATCATGTATACAACATCTCTCTGAGAATGACCTAGATTTTCTTCTAACAAGTTAAAAGGCACGTGTCAAGTTTTCCTTGGTATCTAAGAATAAGTTCTGCATAAACACTCTGGCTGCGTACAAGTTCTCAGTTACAATGTGTTGGCAGAATAAAGGAAAATCAATTATGCATAGCTCAGAGCCACACTCCAGAAGATGTTTCTGTACCTAAGATGGAGGGATCTTCTTCCCCATTCGTTGCATTCCGCCTGGAGATTCTGGGTCTGGGGACTCACTTTCCCCTCAAACAGCAGTTCCTCCACCTCCCAAAACAGCTGCTGGACCTTCTGTGCGTTGACTTTGTCAAATTCCTGAAAGAGAATCAGATATTCAAATACCCCATTAATGTCCACACCACTGTCATCCACCTGATCACAGGACATAGATACCTCACTAAAAGTTACAGAACACAGGCTTTATAATCAATATTTATGAATAGGAGAGCACTAAGTAAGGGGAAGTAAAACAAGGTAAGATTGTGGGACCAGTATACTGATTTTTGCTTTTCTGATCAATAATATCTTACATTAAGTCTCCCATTTATAAACTGTTAAATAATGATAAGAGTCACAACATCAATTATAAAAACCTTTAATATTCTCATAGATACAGATATGCATCTTTACATAGCCAGCATCTCAGGGAATGGGGTTGGGGGATGACATAGGAGACTAGAGATTCTGTAAATCTTAGCGAAACCAGAGCTGTAGCTAAATATCTCGCTCCTCTGAGAATCTCATAGTCACAAAATACCCAAAATAGAGTCAGGCCAAGGCAAAAGTGAAAAACCTGGCTTAGACTTCTAGGGGCACAGGGTACAGGTAGGGATGCCAGAGTCCTCTAATCATGGAGATATCTTACAGTGTTTGCTATTCCAAAACTTTCTCTTACTTGCATTCTTCACCGTGGAGGCTGTGTCTCAGGTTTCTGGCCATAGGATAGTATTTAAAAGTTAGGTACAGTATAATGGCAGGCAGGGGCATAGAGTGGGAGAAAGAAAATAATCAACAGCTAAGACTCTGGGCTGGGCATTAATCCGTTTTCTCTATACTTTCAAGTGTTACAGTATAAATACATAAATATATAATATATACAATATACTTTATAATGCTTAGATAAATGGTAAATAGATTCTTTTTGAACATAAGAAGCGATTCTTAGGGCTATGGAGATAGCTCATTGTGTGATGTGAGGCTAGTTTAGATCCCTTTGGTGGGGGGTGGGGTGGGGGGGATGGGGCACAGGTAAGTTGCTCCCTGGGCTAACTTCAGCTTCAGTGAGAAACTCTGTTTCAGAAAACATTGAGGAGGGTGGTAGAGGAAGATATTCAGAATTGACCTCTGACCTCTGAATGGCATCACAGTTAAGTGTGTGTCTCTCGCACAGACAAATAAATGACTGGAAAGTAATTCCCCATAAACCATCCCTTCGAGGTTGTTGAAACTATCAAAAGACATACATCATCTCTCCAAGAAGAGACTGAGCTCCTCTCCGTGGAAAATCCCGTAGTGGAGCTCTGCGTGGAAGAACCCGGCCATGAATTGTGGGCCTCCGTGGGCGTGCGGCTTCCGCTGGATGAAAAGGATGAGGGGGACTCGCTGCAGGAAGGAGCACGGAGATCGCATGAGCTGGGAATCATGGCCATTCTACCCAGGCTTGACTTCTCTGCTCAGGCCTGCTTCCTCATTGTCCCATTAAACATATTTGTGAAGTTTACAGCAAGCTGGTTTAACAGTCATTTTGTCAAGCATCGTTTTACTTGCTCAAAAACAAAACAGTATTACTGATCCTGCCCCGCCCCCATATTTACTATGCACATCTTTGCTTGGGTCAGTGTTTAGAATGATTGTTTCTTACCTGGAGAATTTATCAATGGCTTTCTGCACGTTTCTGGTAAAATTCGTAGGTAAAGGATCTTTGCTCTTTTCAGAGTTGTGCTTCCTGAATCCTGCTGAAAGCCCCCTTCTGAGGAGAAAGGAAAAACAAGGGAAGTCGGGACAGAGCTAGAATGTGATCACACTGGTTTGTAATTCCCCAGTGTTTGGGTCACTCCTCTTACTAGAGGCTTCGGAATGCCTTGTTTTTATTTGTCTTAGAATCAAGGTTGCCAGCAACCTATAAGGATATTTACACAATCTGAAAATACAGTAACAATCGTGAAGAAGTCAGAAGACACAAAGTTGTCCAGAATAGTTGACTATACTTCGGACAGTTCTTTTCCAAGGCCTAAGGCTTGGTTGGCAAGTGGAACATTTTCTGGGTTCATGCTATTCTTTAACCAGGTCCTTTATAAAACCCAGTGAGCATGCCAGCCAGTGGTCATTAATTCCATACCAATTCTGAAATCCACTGAACAATCTGAATCACTTAGAAGCCATTCATACATGAAATTTTACTACTGTCTGGTATGCATTTTGGATTTTCAAGGGCTCAACATGTTAAAATTTAATGAAAAATTAAAATATTTGAAATCTAAGTAAACTGTTAAACCAAAGCGACACAGTCCAAGTTAATCATTAAAATGCCCCGTCAATGAACCTTCTAAAACATTTACTTCCTCTTTATCAAAATATCTTCTTCATGTTTAGCAGTGAACCACTTGTGTTTGCTACTAGAAATAAGAAATTCCATACAAATAAAGCACATACTAACTTAAGGTAGGGGGAAAAGACAGACTTTCAGCATTTCAAATAAAGACACTATTTGGTGTGCTTTAAAAATAAAGGCTGGCTTTGTTTTTAATTAAAATGTTAACTAACTTTTAACATTTGTATTTTTAATATAAATGGAAATACCCCGCCTTTACATACCTACTTAAAGTTCACCGTAAAGAAGGGAATTCTTTTAAAAATTAATACAATCTGCAGAGGTTAGCCAAGAACATCTGCCTTAGACTGATTTTTTTTTTTTTGTACAATGATTAACAGACCGGTGGTGTTATTTTCCATTTCTACTACCTATATGTCTTAAATACAGTTAAATAATTCTGAGGCAAAGATGTTAACAAGAAACAGAAAAAAGAACTTAGCATACTGCATGCTTTTGCTCTCTCTCTCTCTCTCTCTCTCTCTCTCTCTCTCTCTCTCTCTCAGATGTTGCTTGGACTTGAATCCAAAGGCTCTTTGTATATGGCAAATGTTCTGCCACTGAGCCATACTCTCTGCCCAGCTCCCATGCTGATAAACCACTTTCTAATAGCGCTGCTCAGATGTTCCCAAGCTATCTTTAAAATCACATTGTGGTTCGAGTTTTAGGTAATCCTAGAATTTCTTATCAACCAGCTTTTCAAAGACCAACTAAATATCGTGTCGAATAGACGTATTTTGAACAGTAAGGAGCATAACTTAGATGTGAGCTAACACGCCATCATTCAGACGGATGATGCCATGATGGAAGACTGTAACGGTTTCTGATGCCTTTTTCATAGTGGACTCGCCCACAGACTTCTCTTCCCTGAGGCTCAACACGCACATCTGCAAACTGACAACGCCCTCCCCTCATGCTAGAAGCATCGAACCCAAGTGCATGGAGAAGATCGGATGCAGGGGACCGTAGGATGGGAGCAGCTGGCGGCATTCAAAACACAATCTACAACGAGTCTTTTGCTTCTTGTGTTATATTTTTAGGATTTGGTCCTTAGGTTCCCCTGTTCTCTAGCCAAACCCTGACTCCGTGCATAACTTCGAACATCTTAATCCCCTGTGAACTGTCCACTCCTCAGACTAAGTGTGCAAACTTACAGGGCACAGCCTATCCTGTAAGTAATTTAAAACTTACATCTGGTGCGATGTCTGTTAAAGTCACGATACCCAGTCCATAGACATTTGATAGTTTTATGTTAGTCCTTTCCTTATGCTTATATTTTAGAGATAGTGACAGTTTTCTTGTGTGCCCACTTGAAACCAAGATGTGGGTTTGCCTGATGCATGTGGAAGTTAGGGCTGAATAGCGATTGCCAGGAGTTCCCCCAGAGACTTTATTTAGTACTGTTTTTATTTTTTTTTTTTAAGGTGGACTTTTGACAACCTGAAAACCTTGGGTCAAACTGTCCCGTGGAAGTTCAAATGTTAAACCGTTCTTGCAGCCTTCAAAACACCATTTCTCTGTTCAAAAGGAGTATTTGAAGTAGGTACAGCCTTAAGATTAAAATGCATGATAGTCAAGGTTTTTTTTTTTTTTTTTTTTTTTTTTTTTTTTTTTGGTGGTGGTGGTGGTGTGTGTGTGTGTGTGTGTGTGTGTGTGTGTGTGTTTTCTTTCTGCAGGCTGGAAGCTGAGCAAGGGCCTCCTCCTGCAAGCCAAACAAGCACTCTACCCATGAATTAAAACCAGCAAGGATCTGTTTTTCAACTGTGTAGAAAACACACCCAAAGGCGGCAGGGGTGGGGCTGGGGGAGAGGGGGCGGGGAATGATCCTTCAAAATCTAGGAAGCAACCCTAGTTCTGGGAACTGTTGGAGAAGCCTTCTGGTACGCAGTAATGCTTCTCTGAGCTACGTCACTTGGGAAGGCCTGCTGATGCCAGCATGCTACAATTTCATGAATGAATGCAGGAAGGAACGCACATACCAGATGGATTTTGCCTTTGTAGGCCGGAAAAAAAATCACGCACTTCTCACAAAACCACAGCCATGAGCTAGAACTCATTGCACTCAGCCCGGGTGAACTTACCCAATAACAATCAGCCCCAGGCTCTGGCTCTTGTCCCACAGGCCGGGCCGGGAGCCTCGGGGCCTGGGCAGCACTGTGCGGTGGCTCCCCGTGCCGTTTCCACGCGGGGCAAAGGCTGCAGCATGTCCCCGGATCCCCGGGACCTCAGCTCCGCGCCCGCCCAGCCCTGAGCCCCGAGTCCCGCTAGCGCTGCGCCCGCGGGGTGTCCGGGACTCGCGAGCCCGCAGAGACGCAGCCAGTGGCGCTGGAGGGGCCCATGGGCGCGGCGGATCCCGGGGCTCCGCACACGGCTTTTCTCTCCGGACCCTCAGATCCAACGGAGGCTGGATGCCACAACGAGGTCTCCCAACCCTCCCATCCTTCCTGCCTCCTGCCTCAGCCGCGACTGGAGTGGGCAGAATCGTGGCCAGCACTCCCCGCCCCTTCCCGCCCTCTCTGGTCCGGACCTCCGGAAAAGCTGGCCACTGCTTCTGCAGATCACAGATTTCTGTATCCAGAGACCAGAGTTTTTGGAGGCCTCCCTGAGCCCACCCCACAGTTCTCTCCAAAATATTGATTTCCCAAGCCCTGATATTTCTAGCCTAGCTTCTCCAAAATAGCATTTACATTCCTGAGAGAAAGGAAAGAACATCCCTCCTCTCAGCATCTATGAGATGTAAGGTTTCGGGTGAGAAGGCAAGAGAAGTTTAAAATATCCAAGGCCTAGATCTAGTAAATGCAAGATTAATTAATCGGAGCTTTAGGTCTGATGATACATAAGATCAGCACCCTTGGCTGGGCAGTCTCTGCTCCTGCAAACAGATCCTCAAAGTCACACAAACCAGTCATTTTAATGTAAGCCACAGAGCCCCTTTGCTGTTTGACTCATTGGTTTATTGCATGTGTTTGTTTTCTTGAGAGTTTTGAGATGCAGTCTCTCTTCTTGTAGCCCAGTTGGTCTACTGACTATGTAGCCAAGGCTAGTTTCCAACCATAGCAATCCCGTTGCTTCAGTCTCTCAAGTGATCACTGGGGATTACAGAAGTGAATTACCAGATTCATTTGTGTGCATGTGTGAGCAGATGAGTGTATGTGCAAATGCATGTGCGTGCAAGGGTACATGGGTGTTTGAGCATGTGTGCCTGTGGGCGTGTGTGTGCACACGCGTGGGTGTGAGTGTGTGTATGTCAAAGATATCTACTTTTAAACATTAATATATCACAAATTTATGGCCGGAGTGAAACAACGGTTCTAGACATGTGCAGCTCGGTGGTAAACTGCTTCTCTGCGGGCCGAGGTGCAACCTCCATCTGCACAGAAACCAAACTAAGAACCCTAAGCTTGAGGCCCCATGAGGACACCCCCACCCCCGTTTCATGTTAGCACGCCCATTGTTGGCACCCTCAAAGAGCTACATGCAGCTAGGAAATGTTGAGAGCAGGAGAAATAGACTTCCCCAAGGAAGCGCCCCCAAATGGTTATCCAAAAAACAAATGGTCAGTCTTAAAATCATACACATAGAAGTAACATTATATGGATGGAGCAGATTTTATTTATATAATTAGGAATATATATATATATATATATATATATATATATATATCACAGCAATTTGAAAAAATAGCAGCCACAAATTTGAGAGTGAGAAGGAGATACATGGGAAGGGTCAGGGCAGGAAAGGGATGGAAGTAAATAATGTGAGGGTATTTTAATTTAAAGATATTTTTTAAAAGACTAAAAACTCATTTCCCCGTGTTCACAATTGCAGAATTCAGACATGCTGCTCCTTCCAAGGCTGCTCAGGTTTTTGCCTGGTAGCTGATCAGGTCTGGAGAATCCACACTGGCTTCATGCAGTTGTACGCCCAGTGGGTCAAGAAGTGACTCCTACGTGGCTAAAAGCCTGGTTTTCGTTGGGCATCTCTTTTGTGAAGTCTCAAGGCTTCAAATAGTTCCTCCAGCAAGATGGCCACCAACCAACTCGGTCGCACAGGACTCCAAGAAACTAGACACTGTCCACTCCATCAAAGCCTGGCCTGACACCGGGGTAGTGACACTTCTGCTACATACAATAATTAAAGAGGTCATGGAATTGAAGGCATGGAAATAAACCACCCTTCTCATCGGGAAGGATGACCCAGTCCACAGCCATTTTAAATCTATAGCAGTCCCACTAGTCCCTGCCTCTGTTAGCATAACATTCTCAGCATGTCCAAACATGGCTGGGGCTGCTGTTTACAGGCCATTTCCTTCCTTTGCATCCGGAGGCCTGTAAACAAACAGCTCAAACAGACGCTTACAACTGTTATTGCTGATGAATATAGCCTCAACACTTGGGCCCAAGGCAAGATTGGTGAAAACTGACATCTCTGTTTTTATCTCATTTCTGCCACCTTTACTTTAGCTGAAGGCACAGAGAGAAGTCATTCTCCTAAATTTTGGATCCCTAGAATGACATACCACAGGGAAAGTTTGGGGCCTTGCTCAACTCCTTCTGTTAAATCTGAAACTCGTGTCAGGATCCAGGTGATGAATGTGGGGTCTTTGGACCCCTTTCTCGGGTTCCCTTCCCAATGTGGTCATGTTGAATAAAATTGCTTTCTGATTTTTTTTTTTTTACATTACTCATCGTTACTTTTACCATTACTCCTTTTAATTGGCATATGGACTAGGTGGCAGAGCCTCTCGGAGTTCCAGGAGCCAGCCTTTAGTCCTCAAAGCTCCAGTTTCAAGAGGAGCCATCAACCTTCTACTCAGACAGTGAACAACGGTGGAAGGGACAGAGATGGTGTCACTGTGTTGACCTTCTTGTTCAACAAACTCAGCAAAGGGGGTCCCAGCTGACACATGCTAACAATTCCCAATGAATACTCACTTCTGCTCTCTGCCATCTCCCCGGCCCTTATCCACTCTCTGTGTCCAGTCTCTGGTCTCATCATCAGTATTAAAGTGCTTGTGCAATTGTAACCTATTCAATAGATTCAGAGCCTGATTCCTCCCAGAAGTCTGGTTAGGAGGTCCAAACACCTGCGTCTTTTCAGTCCAAGACAGTGGTTCCCTCCACTACTCCTCCAACACAACTTCCCTGTAGCAAATTGCCATTTACTTAATATTCGCCAGATTTCACTGTTACCCCTAAGCTATACCATCATTTGTGAGTTGGGCCTTTGGTGAATGTCAAGGCTTCTGATAGGATTTTCAGGATCTTCGAAAGCCATGTGACATAAGAAAACACTTCAGCTCTGTCTGAAGTCTATATAAGCCAAAGCTTTGACTTTAGCTTCATTGCTTTGTAGAATCTGATTCCTCAACAGAACGCACTTCCTGGTGTTGCCTAGAGAGACAGTCTTACTTTTAGAGCCTTAGACACCCAAAGTGTGGGATCTGAGCCGAAACAGTGAGCATCTAATGCACGCCTAGACCAGGACTGCTCAATTATGCATAGCTCTTGCGCTGACTCCTATTTCCTGAGGATACTGTTCAACACCCAAATAGTTCCATTTTCATTTATTTCTATGGCATTTAGTTCACATCTTTGTTCCAATTTCAACATCTAGAACAGTGCTTCTTGCTTAAGTAATGAAGGGATAAAAATCTTATTTAATGGATCTAGACCATCCACCACTGCCCAGAAGACAAATGAGATACATTTATAAAAGAATGCTCATTTATAAGCTGGACTGTGCTCTCTCTCTCTCTCTCTGTCTATCTCTCTCTCTCTCCCAATTCGTTCTATTTCTATGAAGAACTGACTAATACCTAATACTCTGGAGAAAACAGGAGAAATGAGTTCGGTTATTAGTAAAACCAATGCTGAATGGTTCATTGTGACAAACGTACCTTAATAATAGATGCTAAAAATAGAGCCTTCTTAAATATGAAATTATTGTTAAATTTGAAAACTGTACTTAATACTTGCACTAACGTTTTTTATTCTTTTCCCCAATTACTGCTTATCCAAGACTGATAGGAAACTATTGTAGCCCAATGCTCAAAAAAATCCAATAGATGGCGCCACGTCCCTTTTTTGTCGTTAGGTTCCTTACACAGACTGAATGTCTTTTTGTTACTGCTTTACCTTTTGAGGTTTGTTTTGTTTTGTTTTTCCAAGATTTAGGATTTACTAGTTTTTCATTTCAGAAGAGAGGGAGAATCTTATTTAGCTCAGAAACCACTCGTTCTGTGTCAATTATCTGGCGCACTCGGCACACAGGAAGTGCCATCGTATTAGAATCTACCATGGGTGGACGGAGAGCTTTCAATTTCTCAGGCAACTAGAACCAGGAGCTTCATATCCTAGTCTTATGAAACTTACCCTGCGTGATGCTCCTAAAGAGAGGAGGAAATCAAGGTGAGCAAATTGTCAGGGGCAAGCGGTTTTATACACACTGGCCCAGTCTGACCTCCTATCTTTACCTTATAAACATTTGTCTCAAACTCATTAACTGAATTGCATTGGGGTTCTTTTTCTTGTATGCTTCTTTTATTTACAAACAACAAATATGTTCCACAATATTTACTAACAGTTTGAAGGCATGTTTCGTATGTCAGGTCCTGCTATAAGTGCTTGCTATAAGAGAGTACACTCATGTTTCACAACTGTTTATTGTGAATGAAAAAAAAAAAGAAATAAACAGGAAAGGAAAGGACATGGTATGGTGGAGGGGAAATTTTATTATAGACATGTGGGAGAGCACAGCCAGAGGCAGAGGATTCTGAGAGTCCAGAGTGATCATGGGAGAAGAGAGGGGAGGGGAAGGATTGGAGAGAGAGGAGGACCAGGTACTGCAGCCTAGAGGCCAATGGTACAAAAAAGGGTAGGTAGCCAAAATGGCTGGATTAAATAGGGAAAAGCCTCTGGGCAAAGGGCAGCCCAACCTCTCCGCTGGAGAGTTTAGGTTAAACGAGTGCGGGGTATGATAGCCATACCCTGTAACAAGTAGGAACTGAGGGATGCTGGGAGAACTGGCAGCCAGGTCTGTTTTGATATGCCAAATAAGTACCTCAGTTGTTTGTCTGGGTTTGAAACTTAACATTGACATCCTGTGCGGAATCAGGACAAATAGGTTCCCGGAGTCTCAATCAAGCTAGGAAACCCAGAAGTGTTACAGCCCTTAGAAGGAAAGCAAGGAGGTGTGGGTGGCCTGCGCAAGACAGGTAGCCAGGGTCCTGGGTCTCATCCACTAAAGCAGCAGTGCCAGCGCCAGGGCAGGGGTGACTGAGGCTGGTGGTGGTGGTGGGTGGTGGCGGTGGGGAGCCTGACCAGTCAGGCAGGTGGGAGGTCCAATGATAAAAGCTTCGGGAGAGAAACCTCTTCCCCAAGTGACATCTCAGTAAAACTCTCAAACGGTAAAAATAACCATGTGGATAGGGACTTCATAAATTTTGAGGAGTCGGGTGGGATCCAGCAGTAGATGCCTCCCATTGGCTCAGTTTTAAACGCTAGGGATGCTCTATTTGCTTGAGTAAGGACTCCTGCTGTTTTCCCTACCTGACTGATTGCCATAGTCTTCTCAGTGGGCTGTCATGATTACATGTTCCAGAGCAGGTAGACACAGGCAGGGAGAGGCCCGACTCCTAATGTTCTCAATTCTGGGATTCACTGGGTCTGAGCTCACTTAACCTTCTGTCTGGTGGTATGGTCCATTTGTGCCGCCGCTGCCCCCCATCCCACCCTCCCACACACACTGAGGGTCACTGTGATTAATACCATTTTTCAGGTAGCCGCATGGTGTATTCAACATATAACTCAATCTGCAGCGTACACCGACAGAGCCTGCTCTAGGTGACATGAAGACTCTATGGGCTGCATTATTCAACAACAAACGAATTGCTAACTTGAGAAGCGATCACAAACGAAAAACTGTAAGATTTGTTACAAAGAAAGAGAGAAAAAAAATACAATTTCTTTGACGTTTACGATTTTACCCAAGATCACAGAAAGATGCAAGATTAGTATATTACTCACAGTAAAACACATGGCCAAACTCTGAAAAGAGATGGTGAAATCTATAAAGGACATGATGAGTTGTTGGATAGAAACACCACATTGTCATTATTACAATCCTTTATCTGTCAAAGAAACAGAAATTTCACATTCAACTTAATACATTGGAAAAATAAATTCAGTGGCAGTCTATAAGAGCCAGAAAGATGAATTCAATGGCATTTGGTAAGAGCTACTGGGTTGGTTTTTTTTTGTTTGTTTGTTTTTTGTTTTTTGTTTGTTTTGTTTTTTTAGACTTATTTTATCATGAGACCATGGAAGAAGAAACAACATAAAATAGATTTCTGGGGGAAAAAAACCACAAACAGTTCAATTTCTCAAGTTATAATGTAAATATAATCTAATTTTCTAACTTTTTGCATTGCTGGGTTTTATTTCTTCATGTTAGTGGCACAGCCAAACACTACAGCTTTGTAGTAATTCCTAGATGATGGCTGATGAGGACTGTATCACCTCACATAAGTGAAGTGTTAAAACGTAGTTGAAACTCATGATTTTTCTGGTTCACTGTTTGTGAATTCAGCTATTGTGAAGATTTATGACAGCCACACTGAGCCTTATGTCTTTCACGCTCATTCACACATAATCATATTTACTAGATTTATTGCACACATTTACACCAAGGGCTTAAAACTGGGACACTTGGAACATGCTCAAGAACTGTTCATAAAAATTGTCACATGTGTGTGGGGTGCAGGCTTCCAGCTGAGATAACATAAGATGACATCGTTCTTGTTTCTACTCTCGTACTGTGAATCCTTGTCTTAGGGTGGTTCCCAGGTATAGACTTAAGTGCTGTATTATGCTTGTAAGCACACGAAAGATATGCTGTGCTGTGTATGAAGAAACTACAGTGTCGGGTAAGGTTTCTACTGGCACAAGGTATGGTTGCTATTGAGGGTTGTAAGGTTTCTGTTGGTGAATCACTTATGTGTACGTGAATAATTTTTGTATTCATAGACACAAACACACATAGATAAGATTAGATAAGATTATATTGATCAAATCATGAAAATGTTGAGTCTAGGGTCTCACAGGAATCAAATTGTATAGTTTCTAGGAGCAAGCTTCTAAGTTCTGGGATGGCAGATTTGTACCAAGAAGCCCAGTTCCACAATTCATTGTTTTGAAGCTACTCTGGAGAGCACCACTGTAGGACATAAGTAGACTCACTCTGTGCTCTTATTCATACTTATTGATACCCATTGCTATATAATCTCTTTGATAAAATCTATTGTTTAGCTTCAAAAGCCTGTTAAAATATGGCAAACATATAAAAACTTCCAAACGTTAGGAGACAGCATCCTGAATCCAGCCATCTCAGGAACAAATTCCATCTTGCTGGCAGAGCCAAAACTGAGTTCACATTCCTAGGCCCCAGAACTATCTCCTATCCTGCTTCTTCAGATGTTTCATGTCTGTCTGTTAACCAGTAAAGAGGGAAGCTGCTGATTATCTAAACTAAGGCATATAAGTCATAAATACATTGCCCATCTTGACTTAATTGACTACATGCAGCTTGTTCTCTCCTTTCTTCCCTTATCATTCTGAATTCTGGACCAGGAGGGGACTTGACTGCAAAAGATGAATCAAGGATCCTGAAACCAGGTGACCCAGATAAGGTCCAGTCACCAGAGTTAACTTCCTTGCTTAACCCCTTTTCTCAAAATATGATTAGTCAATGCAACAGGTCACCCCACTCCCCCCTTTTTTGGGCTCCCATCGTATAAAAATGTACAATCTTCCTTAAGGACACAGTTCAGATCCTGAACTTGCCGCCTCTCTGCACGCACAGAAAATAAAACTTTCATTTCTAAGCTCTGTCTCCGGAGTGAGTTTTTCTCAGCTTCTACCTGTAACCCATCACAGGGGAAAAAAACAAAAACAAAAAAACCTGTCAACGGAGATAATTTAAGTACTGTAGTTAGTTCTAAGTCTAGAGACTCTTAGTTCAGAATGATGCAATACGCCCATGTCTTCTGTTCCCACTGATCGCGACTGAGTTCTGTAGTTCTCCATTTTTAAGCTGCACCTGTATCCCCCGAGTATTTGTCAAAATGCAAGTCATTAGACCTTGCCTTTCTCTTTCCATCCCAGCAGTTATGGGGGTGAGAATTTGTGTTTCTCACAAAATCTCAGGGGTTCTGTTCTCTGTGGACCCAAGCTGAGACCGTGAGAACCATGGCTCCTATTCATTTGCTTTATGATTCTATCTTTCTGTCCCATCACAACCACACCCTACCCCTCCAAGCACTGGATCCCAGGAATCATGTCATAGTTAGCCTTGTATTCAAACTTCAATATATATTAGCTATTTCATTGTTAAATTTTGTTTGCTTGCTTACTGATGGTGTATGTGTGCACATGTGTGTGCATACGCATGCACACAATCACGCACACTTTTGCACATATGCATTAGCATTCCAGGGCACACATGAGGTTTTCAGAGAACAACACGAAGGAGTTGGTTCTCTTCTTCCACCGTGTGAGTCCCAGGGGTCTAACTCAAGTCTTCTGATGTGGCAGCAAGCACCATTACCTACTGAGCCATCTTGCCAGCCCTAGTCCCTGATTCAAGGATGGTGAAGAGGGCCTAACTGAAGCTTTCCTCTTGCAAAAGAAGAAAGTAAGATCTACAACCGGTCACTCCCAACCAGACACATGAACCCTCGCTTTAGCACAGGAAGTGGTCAGCCAGGCTTCCATTTCCATAATTTCCTACCATTACCCTAAGTAAAACCTACTCTGTCTTTGGGTGGGAACATGAGCTGAAGAAGGCTCTTTCCAGCCACAGAACAGAACCACTGGATTCTGCATTAGGTCAGGATAAGTAAAGAATACTTAGGGCTGAGGGAAAGTACCCTTGACAGAACACAGAGGTTCCTCTTCTTGCTGCAGGACCTTCTTTTTGCTGAACAAAGTTGAAAGGAGAACTTAGTTTGCAAGACTCTAGGTGTGACTGTGCTCTTGGTCTGTGCTTCCTGCCTCATGAGAAGCGAGAGTCTGGACTTCTCCATTGTGTACAGACGGCACTCAGCAAAAAGCCAGGCCTGAAGATGCTTCACAAATTCTAACTTCACGTACAACTGTATTTTACGTTGACAAGCAGAAAGTAATTAGAAGGTTGGAAATAGAAAATAAAGAGAATAATTTTCAGTGGTTTATTTAACTCAGAAGTTGGGATGTGCCCACCATCCATAGCATCTCAGGACAGCACTCACCTGGGTGAGAACCTGGAAGTGCTTGTCATGAAACGTGAAAGACATAACCTCATGCTTCACATTCATTAAACTGTTATGTTTCTGTATTGCACATACAATAAATGTATGTAAACATGTAAAATAAAGTTTAAAAAGTGTGATGCTTAGTAAATACATGAGATATAAAAGAAAGAAAAAAAGAAAGAGAGAGAGAGAGACAGAGAAAGAATTTTTTCCTATTTCTGATGATTTAATTTTTAGACATACACAGGATAACTTTAAAGAATTTCCTTTTATTAAAATGCACCATAATAAAAGGACTGGAGAGATGGCTTAGCAGTTAAGAGCACTGGCTGCTCTCTCAGAGACCAGAGTTTGATTCCCAGCATCCATAGGATAGTTTAAAATAGGCTGCAGTTCTAGTTCCAGGGAATCTAACACCTTCTTCTGGACTCCTAAGGCATAGCACACACACACCTTGTAGGAATATGTGCTAGTTGGTTTTATGTCAACTTGATACATGCTAGAGTTACCTGAAAGGAGGGGACTTTAATTGAGAAAATGCCCCCATAAGATCCAGCTGTAGAGCATTTCCTTAATCTGTGATGATGTGGGAAGGCACTGTCCATTGTGGGCGTTGACAGCCTTGATATAATAGTTCTGGGTTCTATAAGAAAGCAGGCTGAGCAAGCCATAATAAGCAACCTAATGTGCAATACTACTCATGGCTTCTGCATCAGATCCTGCCTCGAGGTTCCTGCCGGCTTGAGTTCCTGCCCTCATTGCTTTTGATGATGAACTCTTATATTAAACTGCAAGTGAAATAAACCCATTCCTCCCCAAGTTGCTTCAGTCATAATTTTTCATCACAGCAATAGAAACTCTAAGACAAACTGATACCAGCATAGTGGGATATTGCTGAGACCGATCTGACCATGTTTTGGGGAAGATTATGGAAGGACTTTAGAACTTTGGTATAGAAAAGCCTCTGAGTGTTGAGAACTCAGTGAGATGTTCTGTAAGGGTCTGAAAGGTAAATATGTTTAAGGCAGTGGAGACAATGGAAACCTGGCTTGTGACATTGCGGAGGAAAGCAAAGACTACCAGACCTTATGTGGGAAGAATCGTGGTTTATGATCAGCTGGAGCCTAAGAATTGGCTGTGGTTAACAAAAGGCCATAATTACTCAAGTAAAACCTTTGCTTTGTTGGGACAATGGATGCTAGTCAGCTGGGACTGAAGAATCAGCTGTGATTAAGAAGAGACCAGCATCGCTGAGATGAAGTCTTCTGGGAAGTGTTTCCTCAGGGTCAGCACACAGAAGCAATGGTTCAGAAGCAGCCAAGGTTCTGCCTTATGCTGGCAGTGGAACATGATGGTGTAAGAGTCACCCAGGTGGTACTGGTTCTGAAGGTATCAAAGGGTCATGAAGAAAGCAACTGAGGCCTGACGTTATATGGCAGAGCTGGAATCCCTGAGGAAAGACCAGAAGCTATAGGTGAAAGTGCAGCCCAGTTGCAGCAAGGGACCCCAGCATGTTTTGAGATGCTAGTACCATGGAATGACCAAGAAGAGCAGCTTTGGTGGTGTGGAACCAGGCCTAGCCTGGAAGACAAGCTGTGTGTGGTGGGGGGGCCAGAAATCAGAGCTGGAGAAGTAACTCAAACTCCTTGGAGAAGCTCGTATGACCGTGAGTAAATACAGATAATTAGGCATTGAGCTATTTCCACTTTTGGAGTTTGGTTTTGATTGAATTTCATTATGACTGTGCCCTGGTTCTCTTCCCTTTTGAAGTAAGAAAATCTATTTTCATTTGACACAGGGGCCTTCAAGTTGAATTTTAAGAGTGGATTCTAAAAGAGATTGAATTTATAAGGATTAGAATTTTTAAAAACTGAGACTTTTGAAATTTGGAATGTTTTTATCGTATTGGTATTAGCGCACGGTCTCAGGGGAGTGTCAGAAAGGAGAGGTTAGCCGTGATGTGTTTGTGTGTCAAGTTGACAAAGGGCCAATTGTGATGGCAAGTTCAGTGTCAACTTGACACATAATAGAGTCATCAGAAAGGAGGGAACCTCAATTGAGAGACTGCTTCCATAAGATCCAGCTGAAGATCACCCTCTTAATTGGTGATTCATGGGGAAGGAACCAGCCCATTGTGGGTGGTGCCATCCCTGGGCTGGTGGTTCTGGATTCCATAAGAAAGCAGCTGAGCAAGCTACAGGAAGCACGCCAGTAAGCCAGTAAGCAGCATCCCTCCACGACCTCTGCATCAGCTCCTGCCTCCAGGTTCCTGCCCTGCTTGAGTTCCTGCCCTCACTGCAGTTTGTTGGTGAACTGTTAGACGGAACTGTGAATGAAAGAATCCGTCTTCTCCCCAACATGCTTTGGTTGTGGTGTTTCATCACAGCAATAGTAACCCTAAATGAGACAGTGGACAAAACATCCACACACCTAAAAATCATGTTTATAACTAGTAAGAACTGGAATATAATACTGTACTGAGATAACAATGAAAGTATAAGCCCCGGCTATGAAGGGTACCTTAATCTTGACTTCTAACCCTTACTTACAAATTAGATTTCTGTCTTTCACAGAGATAGTAGGCAAAACCAGAGCAAACATTAACTCAACTCAAAAAGAAATTCTGGCTGACCTTATTTCTGGTAATTAATTACCATTGCGGGGCTAGCTGGCTTTGCAAAGTTTGTGTGAGTTAGTTAAAAACCTTCCCATAAGAGGTCTCTTTAATAAAAGGATTTTCTTCATTTTAATATGGTGTAATTTATACATCTTTCATGTTTTTAAGGAGGAGTTATTTTTCCCTGTTAGTAAAGCAATCTTTAACTATCCCAAGAAATGGTTATTTTAAGTTTTCTATAGAGCAGTGGCTCTCGACCTTCCTAATGTGTGGGAACAGAGTTCAAAGAATGACTCACAGCATCTCGGGGAACCGTGAGAGAAACCCCAGGAAAAAGGCAGAGGGCCTTTTACCTCAGGTGCAGTTTGTTCCATGGATTGCTCTTAGATGTGACTTTGTGCCTCCTATGACAAACATTTACATTTAATTTATAAAACGTTTATTCTTATTGGATGTCAGATCATAGCTGGTCAGTGTGCCCTGAACCAAGATTTGGCCTTCTGCTTTGCTTTTGTGCTTCCCAAGATATAATCTATAGCATGTGTCAGGAAATTGTGTTTAAATTTGTCTACCCTGAATAGGGTCTGAGAAAAAACTGCATTGTTAATGTTTGGTACTGCTTACTACCCTTTATTTACATGCTTTCCTGATCATGATTTTTGGACTCAAACAGCCTTCCTTGGAAATTTGCTTTCTTTGACACATTTGTGTGTATGAGTACACTGAAACTGAAATAAGATTGTCTGTAGCCTCGGACTGAAGTTCAGCCAATTTTTTCAGGTCCTCAGATTCCAGGTTCAGTAGACAAGACCTGCACAGGTTGGCTTAAAAGTTGACACTAATGCTGCGACCCCTTAATACGGTTCCTCGAATTGTGCTGACCCCCACCTATAAAATTATTTTCATTGCTACCTCATAACTTTGATATTGCTAATGTTCTGAATCAAAATGTAAATATCTGATATTCAACCCCAGGTTGAGAACCACTGTTCTAGAAGATTCATAATATAATCTTTCCTGCTTATAAGTACAATCCAGTTGAATTTGTCTTGAGTATGGATGGGTGAAACATAGGTAACCAAGTTTGTTTTAAGTTTTAAAAGATATCTAATGGACTCTGAGCCATTGAAAATATTATTATTGATTAGTACATATAGAAAAGGTGATATATAATATATGTGCATATATAAACAGTAGGGTTTTAGTCAGCAATTCAGAAATTCAGAAACATGAATTTTTCTGCTGGAAATGGATAGAACCATTAAGCAAAATTAGGTTCAGAAAGAAAAATTGTATACTTTTCTCTTATATGGAGAATATGTGTTTAAGACAGGAAAGTAGAAAGGGATGGGGAGAGGTGGGGGTAGGACAAGAAAAGATCTGTCTGTCTGGAAGAGGAAAATGAGCAAGAAAGGGCCGTAGTGGTTCTGGAAATGGTTAGAGTGATTACATTTATGTACAAGAGACTAATAATGACATCTACTATTTTGTTCAATTAATATATGCTACAAACAACAGAACAGCCATTGTTTTAGATAAGGCAGTGTTACCAAATACCACAGACAGGATAGCTTAAAAATGGCCCTTTGGCCATGGAGGCTAGAAATCCAAGATCAAGGTACCAGTGACTTGGTTCCTGGTGAGTGGTACATCTTAGCTTTCGGAAGCTCACCATCTCTGAGGGTGCTCACATGTGCTTCTCTCTATGTCCAGTAGAGAGTGGAGAAAGATCTCCATTTTCTCTCAAGAACTCAAGTCCCATTAGGAACATAGCACCTGTCTACCCTTAATTATTTCCTGGGAAATCATTATTTTATCATATTTAATAAATAAATTAAATGTTAAGTAAATATTAAATAAATATTTAATGAATAAATAATATTTAATAAATAATTATTTAATAATATTTAATAAATAAATATTTCCAGTTTAAAACATCAAAATATTGGATATCAAGGATTCAACATATGAGCTTACAATGGACATCCAGCCTTTGTCAGCAATATCCACAGTGCTGTCTCGGCAGTAACCAAACATCCATACACACAGACTGCTTTTGGCTTCACGCTTACTCTCCAATGGCAAAACCAAGCTTCCTTGTTTGCTGTTACTATAACTTTTAATACATTTTTTTCCTATTAAAGTAACTATTAAATTGTTAATTTTCCCCCAAGAAATCGTTATTATTTTCCAAGAACAAACTGACTCCAAAGATTTATATGCATACAACCACCCACTGTAATTGTGGATTTATTTCTCCTTTTAGTTCTGTGGATTCTTGGCATCAGTCTTTTTAATACTCAAATTTTAGGTTTATGTTTTGAACTAAAACACAGTTTTGACTCTGGGACAAATGCACTTCATGGCTCTAAAAATGATGTCACCCTATGTTTTAAAATCCCTCTCTCCTTCCATCTGAGTTTGATTTCCAGGGTCTGGTGGACAGAGAACATAAACATATTTCTTTTTCTTGCATCTGTAGAGGAAACTTTAGCAGTGAGTTTGTTAAATGCTACATCCTCATATTGCTTGTGTGTGTGTGTGTGTGTGTGTGTGTGTGTGTGTGTGTGTGTATGTTATTAGTGCTTATCAGTTAGAAATTTTTACATTTTCTCATAGACTGGTTCTTTTATTTTTATGAAATAGCCCATGTGGCTTGAACTAAGGCCTCCTATATGAAAGTCTAACCTGCTCTGACATTCTAAAGCCCACACTGACTCTCTTGTATTTAGAATGCTTTTAAATACCAACGTTTCTCCCACACAAAAACATTTCTACTTCCTTGTAAGTAAGCACTGTGGGTGGTAAACAGCACTAGACTGTTGCTTGCAGCTTAAACACTCACAGAGGATTATGACGTTTATTTCTGAAAGCAGACTGAGCTGAGTCCTGGCTACCCCAGGATTCCTTAATCTAATCAGGAAGAGAGGATCTGAACCAGCTGGGGTTTCAGAGCCAGGCTAGCTGGCTGATTTCCAGCTCACCTTAACTCCTGAGCTTTAGCAGTTGTTTATGCTAAAACAACTTCATCTTTGGCTGGGAGTAGAATGGGGGATGCTTCGTAAGAAACACAGTACAGGATGTGACGTGCCTGTCCATTCATCTTCCAGAGGAATCTTAGCTAATGATACAGTCACTCCTTAGCGATTAAGTTGCAAGAGCAACTCATTAATTGCTTATAATAGAGGAAGTCAAGTTGCCCTCTGCTTCATAGTCACTGTGGGATAAAATCTAGCATTTTCAGCAAGGACAGTAAGCATATAGATTCAAAGTGTGTTTGTAGCACATACATGTGTGCAGTGCTAGACTCAAAGTGGGCTAACTATGTTACCAACTGTGATGTGCTGAACAGGAAGGAAGACATTGAATTCGATATTGATCTTGTAAGTCACAAACACCCTGAGCTCTGGGACATGGTAGACGTGTTCCCGTTAAACCGAGATTGGCTCTTAACCATAATAAAGATAAAAGTGTTTTTGTTTTTTGTTTTTGTTTGTTTGTTTTTTACTATAAGAAGAAAAAAAAAACAGCAGATGCCGAGGGTTTCCACAGAAGATTCTGTGTTTGTTTTGCTTTTGTAACATTTAAACTCTTTAAAAGACAGAAATTTCTAAAATGACTGCTACAGGGTACAATTTCGTCTTTCCTATGAGTCATCTCAAATCACAGTTCTTTATGTCAATATCAGTCATAAGGTGTGACCTGTCCCCTCACCCTCCAAAATAGAAGTAACTTACATAAAGGAATAAACTATCTATTGCCCTTGTTACTTACAAACCCTTATCCTTCTGTGGAGATTAAGGATTCAAGTGACGTGACTATGTTAACAACTGCTCATGAATCTTCTGAGAGGTATCGAAAGAGAGACAATGTTGAAGGCCGCTAGGAACTTGGTGCCTGCCTCCACCTGTCTCACTGTCGAGGGACTAACCTCATTTTCCAATGTTACGTTTAAGCTGTTGCTTTCAAGTGTGTGGAAACCTCTTGAGTTGCAGATATCTTCCGTAATCTCAATGGGTTTGGAAAAAACAAAACCAAAAACAAAAAACCAGTCCCTTGTTTCAGTGATACTGCAGGATCTAGAATGCTTTTGGAATTAAACACGTTAGCACAGTCAAGACATATAATAGCAACCATCCCACCCCTAGGTTGCAGAGGAGCTGATGCAGTGGGTTAACACTATCCATCTCCTAAGTAAGACAGTCGAGAAGACAAGAGAAAGGGCAGTGGATCAAGTTATCCTGATTGGCTGCTCGGAATGAATGAGCTTTCCTCAGTTACCCGGAGTAATGTTTAATATGTACTAGGAAGGTGAGGTGATAGCAGCAGCGAATGACTTCTGCTTTGTGGAAACTATTAGAATAGGATTATTAAAAATGAAAATCCAGATTCCAAAGGGCAATGCCACGCAAGAAATGTCACGGTTGGAAATTTTGTAACGTCAGTTTTCAGCCTTCCAGGGAGCTGAAGAACAGGCCGTCATCTTGTCCTGTTGAAAATATGGTGGTTGTAGAACACAGTGAAGGAATCCTTTAAACTTTAGAAAAACCATCATATTTCTAAAATAAATAAAACAGTTTTGAGGATCTGAAAAAAAAAACATTTTTTAAAGTTTCAAATATTTATTACCTAGTGATTTTAAGTTCAGTATATATAACCATTGCCCTGGCTTTATTTAGCTTAAAAAAACAAAACAAAACAACAATAACAACAAAATAATGTCCTCATTAACTTCTTTTACTTCTCCAGAATCAATGGACAGAGTCTGAATTTTTCAATATGTTATTAATTGTGTTCATTTGCTTATTTAATAAAGCACACACAGTGTTTAATGAAGCACATTCTACTAAGTGTGTCTGTGCTATGCTATTTATTAGCCTCTCCTGAATGATTCATCTTTTTCTTATTCTAACAATTTTCAGGTTTTGCTCTACTCCAAAAATCTAACTCACCACAGGTCTTATATAGAACAGGTATTTATGACATACAGTCTGGCAGTTCACATTTGGAAGATAACACATTAACTTTCACTGTAGATCCTGGCTAAACTCTACTCTGTACAAAGGATGCTGTGAATGATAAATACTATATCTGAACATTGTAAAGCAACAGTAATGGCTACTTATGGAGTGCTTAGTGCTAGCGGTGTCAAGAAGCAAAAGGCAGGCACCAGACGAAGCCAACAGAGGCCCGAGACTAGGATGTGCAATAGGTGGGAAGAGGAAAATAGTGTTGGGAATAATGAGAATAACTGGCTAAGAACGTTACAGCATACGTCTCTTCTTCTAAGTCCTGCAATATCTCTGACAGGGGACTATTATTCCAAGTTTAACAGACGGGAAAGTGAATTGAGTGATGGGAATAGCTATTATACTAAAAGGACTCCTTCTAAAAATACTATAAAATTGGATTTAGATCAACATCAATCTGACTTTAATATGTCTGTTAAAAACCTGAGCGAATTGTAATTACTATGTAACTCTGGATCTTGATTACATATCACATGGTCGTTGTTACATACTTAATACAGCCAGGTTCTGTGTATGTAGACTGTTATAAAGAATGTTTTTAAACTTGCTCTTTAAAGGTATAGTAGGAGACTAACTACTAGCTCAATCAGAAAGATTTTAAATAAAACAACAAAGAGAACAATTTAAAGTTAAAACCAGCTACTGCTTAAGTGGTAAGGAGAAAACTGTTTTATGTTTAAGAAATGTTTTATGTTACGTGTTGAAAATCATGTAAGTTTGTGTGTCCATGTATTGGCATGCATATATCTACATATGTGAATGCATGTGCATATGTATATATGTGTTCTTGCATGTGTATATGTATGTGTGTGCATGTGTGGACACGTGTGTGTATGTGCATGTGCATATGTGTGCACATGTGTATATGTATGTATACATTTTCGTGTGTGCACATGTGTTGACCAAAGGGACTTTTGTATTATGTGTTGCTTCTTTTAACCCGTGCAATATCTTTGACTGGGAACTTTTATTTCTAGTTTAACAGAAGAGAAGGGAATTGGCTGATGCGAAGCAAAGTCATTTTGTTTGTAGGGATAGGGTCTGATCTGGCCTGGGGCTCACTGATAAATCTAGGCTAGCTGATCACCAAGGCCCAGGCATTTACGCATGTCCACCTGCCCAGTACTGAGATTCCAGACACTTGCATGACCCAAACTTGTAACTTACTTTCCATAAATACTGAGGGTGGAGCTCCTTGAGTTTGTGTGGCAAGCACTTTACTGACTTCTCTATTTCCCTAGCCTGGGAATTCTGACTTCTAATGAAAGGCACGTCATATGACTCTAAAACAATGTAAAAGCCACTTAACCCTTGTAGGCTGAGCACACAAGTCATCCCTGAAGGAACAGCACTTCCCAGGAGAAAGCATTACTTACTCTGAGAAAATACCAAGAAAACCAAATAAAAAAAGGGCTCAAGAACAATTATTCTTTAAAAAAAAAAAAAAAGACAATTTTTTTCCTGTTTTTTTGAAATTAAAAACTCATGAAAGTGGACCATCTGAGGATGGAAACATTTTTATTCGTTTATTTATGTGTTTTTGCTGAATGCTTTTGTGGGCATGTGCTGCCGTAAGCATCACGGTACAATGTAATAAAGAGCACAAGATGGAACTGGGTCACACTGTTGTGGGGTGAGAATGGACACTTGCTGTACTGTACAAAGGGCGGGTAATGACTAGCATTCTGTATTCTCAAAGTTTTAAAGGTTGATCCCAGCATAAAAGATGCACTTTCTTCTTGGTGTAACATACTAACGTATGTGCTATGTCAATTGCTAGGAATTCTTTCATTTGCCGAATGAATCACTAAGCACTTTACAGGGAACAGAATTACAGAAGGAGACCGTGAAGGGCCGGTGGGACACAGGGCAAATGGGGTGCAGTCTAGAGAGCAAATGCATAGGGGAGTGAAGGCAAACATCAAACGTGTTAGAACACATGTCTAGGGGGACAAGACAACAAGACAGGGAGAGAAAACTTATTTCTCTCCACCTTCACCTAAATGAAGCCTATGTACCTATCTATCTATCTATCTATCTATCTATCTATCTATCTATCTTCTCTCTATCCACCTATCATCTACCTAGCATCTACTTAATCTATCAATCAGACATCTATCATCAATCAATCATCTATCTTCTATCTATCATCTATCTATCATCTATTATCATCTATTATCTGTCTATCAATCATACATCTATCAATCATCTATCTTCTATCATCTATTATCATCTATCATCTATCTATTTCTCTATCATCTATCTATTGATCTATCTGTATATCTACCTATCTTCCTGTCTATTATTTAACCTATCTTCTCTCTCTCTCTCTCTCTCTCTCTCTCTCTCTCTCTCTCTCTGGCACCCTTTTTCTTTCTCTTTGTATATTTCTCTCTTTACTTACTCTCTCTCTCTCTCTCTCTCTCTCTCTCTCTCTCTTTCTTTCTAGTTACCCACCTATCTAATCCATGGTTTCAGATTTTCTTCTATAACTGAGTACTATGATCTAAAAATAGGATCTGTGTCTCTCAAGGATGTGTTTCCATTTTTGTATATGTTCATATTCTCTCTAGTCACTTCCCTCCACCACCACCACCGTTTTCACATTAGCCACGTCTCTCTTCCCATGTCTATTGGCTCTTGAACATTAAAGTGTTCCGTTTTAATATTAGCCAAGCAGTCCAACAGTAATGTCCTAACCAACAGATGAGCTGGCAAGGAGATAATTTAAATTCATTTCCTAATAATATTTACTCAGTCCATATTATCAACAGCATAAAGGAAAAATACATAATACTTCAGCCTAGTCCTCTTTGTCTCTACTTTTTGATGAGAAGAGAATCGGGTGTGATGAAGAGAAAGAAGCAATTCTATATCTACAAAGAAAATCTTCCGTTCAGGCTTGTCTGCTGCCTGCCACTATCAACACCTTTGTCTTCAGCTCTTAAGTGTAGGCACACACACCATCAGGAAGATTTGTGGAAAAACACAATGTTCAATTCGTTTTTAGTTCTGAAAGCAACTGAAACTCAATTTTTTTCACTTTTCGGTAACATTGGATGCATTTGCTAGTGCAGGTTAGCTTCTTCTGCAAATACCACCAAATGCACAGTTATTTAAAAAGTCATTGTTGTAAAGGTTTTGGAAAATACAAACATGAACTAATATGTGCAAGGATTGGAGTTAATGCCACTTCCCTTCCGGTCTAGTCTGCCTGCTCTAATGTCTATTTGCTCAATGAAAGTGCTGAGCCTAGAGTTTAAGGTCACTGTGAAGATCTGTTTGCTCATAAAACATTAATTGTATGAATGCTAAGGACCAGTTGCTAATAACAAAGGCCCAATTCCTTAGGTAATTAGAGCAGCATTCCAAGTGCAATTGATTTTCCTTATTAGGAGGTAATTGATTGACAAATTTCAAAACATAATATTTCAAATGAACAGCTTCATTCGACTTACTATTACACAGCTCCCAGCACTAACAAAAATGCCAGGCACTTTCCTGAAACTACGCATTCATACCGTGAACAGCTTTCTTCTGTAAGCATTTAAAAGGATGAAAAAGTTTGTACACGCTTAAAAACAGCCAGCAGTATGATCTTGTTAAAAGTAGAATTCACTGTCACTCTAGAGTCTCTAGTTATTTGGTAAGGATAACGTTGATTTTCAAAGGGTAGGTGTAGTGTGTGTGTGTGTCTGTATCCGCTGAGGAAAGTGGCCTCCAATTCCCGTTCTGTTCTGATGAAGTCAGTCCCTGTTTCTGTAGTAACACAGGGCCCCAAGACAGAACTGAAGACCTCTGGGAGAAGTAATCCTAAGCATCAAGATCTCCTTTGTAACAGATGAGGTGATACATATGCAAATTAACTAGGTGTTGCATAAAGGAAAGCCATTCCTCTTGGGATCTGATCCTCAGAAATTGGAAGCGGGGCCACTCAGCCATTTCTTAACCATTGCTACTATACTGTAGAGTGGGTTGCCTGGACACCTGGTGTATTTTGTAGCAGAGAAAGGTGCTTGGGAAAAAAAAAAGTCTCCTGAAAATTATGCTCACCGTCTAGGGTTCATGGCTTCTGGTGGCAGAGACCCAGCATACAGTCCTGTCCCTCACCTCTTCTCCCCTGATCAACAAGATGTTTACTCTGAGGATGTTAAGGAAAAGTTTCTCATAGTCTATGTTGAGAATGATCAGAATGCCTGAGAGTGAGCGGAGTGAACCTGGGAAGAGATTGTGGCAGGCAGAGGGTGGGGATCAAAACTGGCAGACTGGTACTCACCCTTCTGGGTCATCCTGGGAGTCGCTGTCTGAAGTCCATTCCTCGCCAATGTCCGGCAAGGTGAAGAACAGAGTTTTGGGAACAGGACCTGGGGCCATCCATACACTGGGCTCTCTCTCTCCAGGAGCTGGCAGCTGGCGGGGGTTCCGTGGACTCGAGGCTGCGCTGCTGTTGCTGCCCAAGGGGATGGTGACAGAAGGCAGGGTCGTCCAGTCAGCCCTTGGGCTGGGAAAAGCCACTGAAGCCACAGAGCCCGCAGAGCCGCTGTAGGGGGCTAAGGGTGGTGCTATGGAAGCTCCTGAGCTGCTGGGCAGAGATCCGGGACACCCTGCAGCTTCTACCCTATGGGTGGCTGCAGAGCTCCTGGGGTGCGAGGCAGGGAGCAGCGGAGTGTTCACAGGGGTGAAGGGCTCCCGTGAGGCCGCAGTGTCTCGAGGAAGAGATGGAAGCAAAGTCAGGGTCTCAGCCTCTCTAAGCGACGTGCTGGCGCTGGACTCCTCTGATCCTGTGGCCGCTGCGTCTCCAGGGTAGCTGGAGACCGCCCTGGATGCTGTTGAGATCTTGAAGATCTTGGCGAACAGAGACCCCAGGTCCAACACAGCGACCTTCATGCCTTGGTCCTGGAGAGGCTACTGTGACTGTCACGAGGAGATCAAGGATGCCAGGTGCTGGGCTGCAGAGCTCCATCCACTGCCCCTTGTTGCAACTGGATCAGGTGACCCTGGGGACGAGCAGGGGGTCCTGGGTCCTGGCACACTGCTTCCTCAAGGTCTCTAGGTTTTTTTTCCCACCCCCAGGAAGCTGTTGTTTTAGCGTTTAGCTCCTTATGGGTCTGACAGACCCTCTCCAATGGACCCACAAATTGCTGAAATTGTCAAAGGTGACTGTCCCACAGTGTAGTAAGACGTCCAAGGGACGAGGGGCACAGAGCTCAAGAAGAGGACTAGTGTTTGATGCACAGATTATGGGCTAAACTCTCTGGAGATTCTCTGGCTGGCCCCTGGGGCTGCACAGACGGTTGCTAAGCTAAACAAAACCCCTGCTAAGCTCTCTGCTAATTGGACTCCAGACTGTAGCTGGGCTGTGTCCACAATAGAAACACCAACTCCCGTCCTTGAATCCTGCCTTAAAGAAACAGTTTCAAATTTCGCCATCATCCTTAAGCTTCAGGCTGCCCAGGAGCTAGAACATTGAACATAATCCCTGCAAGCACACACATCGGTTCCAGAATGTTCTGGAACTCATTCAACTTGACAAGGTCAAATATACTATGCCCATAATCAGTTCTTCGATATGGGAAGGGCAAAGAAGAAGGTGAATTGAAGGAATATGCTTGAAATGGGCTCCACATCGTTTACCCTGAGATTATTTTCTGTCCATCACTGAAGATGTGAAGATATCTTACGTGGAACAAATGGCATTACACCTAATTTGATTATATATGTGTATATTATATTTATATATATAACATATATATAACATGTTATATATATGTTACATAATAATATAATAATTACATTATATTAATAATATAATATATTATATGATATATTAATATATCAATATATTATATAATATATATCATATTTTATTATGTTATAAATTAATATAATAAATTATATATAATGTATTATATATGATATATATGATATAATGTTTATTATATCATATATATTATATAATATTTATTGTATAATATATATATTAGAGTATATGCCTGTGAATGCCTGCAGCAGGGTGAGGTCAGTGTTGAGTCTTGCAAAAGACATAGGTAGGGTTTATTCATTGAGATGAGGAGTGTTCAGCTTTGACCTCTGTGTACTTCCGTGTTTAGCAAGTTCTCAAATGGCGTTCTGAGCTACAGTTATTTTATGCCTGTTGGTTAACTTTGCTTCTCTGCTTGTTGTAACTATGACAATATTTTGAAAACATTTCAACCCTATCAGCTGAAGACCAAGCCTCCAACTCATGAGCTTGGGAGGGTGTTTCTTTTCAAACTGTAACACAATAAGAACATTGGGCTTTATGTTTTCCTATAGGAAGCTCATTTTCTACTTATCATATTGAAAATGGCCCATGATCTTATTGGTGCCTCCTACCCCGCTAATAAACATCATTAAGTACTGAGATGCAAGAAGATACATTGTTCTTGAAGTGTGATAAAATGAACAAAACAAAACAGATACTTATCTATATCACCTTGTAACAGGTATAAGCCCTTAGACACAAGTCCAGCGTGTGACCGCCATCTTGGTCAGCATCAGCTGAGAGAAAGCAGAACATCTGCACAGAGAAAAAAGTGGGGGCACAATAAGGCTCCATCTTAATTAGATTCTAGGAATAAGAAGAGTATGCAGTTATCGACATGGAAAGCTTGGAAGTAAGGATCAGGATGAGGGGAAGAAGTGAGTGCCAGATAAACCAAGGTCAGGAGTGGTGAATTCTAGGGACAGAGGTGCTGGGGCCAGACCAGGAAAGCTGAGCCAAGTGTAGGCCAGTGAAAGGCTACCAGAAGCAGACTGGCATTGGCCAACCACTACTTGCCATGTTTTTGTCATTCTCCTATGCTGCAACTTGTCAGGTGGTCCCCAAGCTGTGGAACATACATCAGGGCATTCATATACTTCACATAGCTCCTCAGGCATGCAGTGAATGTTATGTGAATGGCTGGTCCTTTGTCCTTACACTGTCTGTCTGTCTATCTATCTATCTATCTATCTATCTATCTATCTATCTATCTATCTACAAACATGTATATATGTATATATACAGACACACACACACACACACACACACACACACACACATATATATATATATCACAAGCATACATACACAGATTAATATAATTCCTACAGTAATATTTTTGGATCATAGTTGACCTCAACTGAAACCATATGATGAAAAATCTGGGTGACAGGATCATAGTATAATCAAATTCAGATGAGGTCATTTGCACGAACCCTAAGCCAACAGGGCAGTATACTCTGAGAAAGGAAAGGTTTCAAGAACAGTCATATGGGGAAAAACACCCTATCCTCTGTGGTGACACATATATGGAAACCACAGTCTGAAAACTACTGTCCGGGTGGTAGAGGGAGAGAAAAATCCTGATTTGCAGGTTTCCAAGGGATTGCAGCTCTGCAGATGCCCCGTGTAGGATTGGTAGCCTGCAGAAGTGTGCTATTTGAAGCCATCTTGATGTGGTAATTTGTTATGATAAGTTAGGGTAGTACTTTAGTGGAGAAGAGTCTCTCACCATCACAGTATTTTACTTGTGCTTCTAGAAAAGTATTCAGTGGCCATATTGGCTCTAAACAGCTGACTAGAAACTTAAATGATGATAGCAACTGTCTTTAATCCATAGAGAAAGCGACAGAACGGAAGATGGAGGAAGTTCCACTGCCAGTTAACTAATGGATATGGCTTTCTGAAAAGCTAGCCTCATAAACAAGGAGCAGTGGGTGAGTGATTGACCCTTTTGTTTTTGTGGATACTGGTTCGGAAAAATGATCTGCAATCGCAAGCATAGTAAACCCTTCTAAGGAAGACATTGGGTCTTTTACAGCCATTGTTCATCCATCAACAGCTTTTCAGACACATGTGAGATGTTACCAGGCTAATCCTTAATTACCAGCAGCATGCAGTTTTCATGACGTGAGCCTTAGGTGATGAACCATGATGCTCCGGCTGAAGCCATTATTTCAATAATAATGCAATGAAAATAAACGATTTATGTGCTGGGACCATTCTCATTTTAGACAGGCTATAAAAAATGTTAAAGTGTTTTAAAAAACATATCTTGGTTAGCTATGAACTTGGCTTATTTTTCTTCTGATATTTAGCTATGACATCTAGAAAATATTAGGGAATTATAATAATGTTTCTACGAACAAATTTTATGTTTTAGAAATTTAACATTCGATCAAAGCAAACAAGGGTAACTAATTTGTTTACAAAGTACCTGTCTCAAGTTAGGAACAATCTTGTGGGACTTACATTTCTTTATAGAGTAGAGATCACTAAACAGAGCTTAAAATGTAAAAAAGCTTCCAGTTTTTATTTTCTTCTAGTGATCCTGGGTTACATTGATTAATCAGAGACAAAGAACTATAAAGAAATTATAGCTTTTTTCATTTCTAAGTTCATTCAATGTTGTCCAACTAGGATGCTTTCAATGAATGTGTCTATTTTCCATGATAAGCACAACAAATGTAACTTTAACAAGACCCTGGGGTAACTTGCTTAGTTATTTGATTAAATTTGTTCTACTGAGAGGAAAACATTAAAATAGGAAGAAAAGAACAGGTTTATCAACATACTACATTCAGATAGAGGTTACTTGTGGTTCACAGCAATATACACTGGGACCCATGGTGGATCCAAGGAAGCAGAGAGGAAAAAGGACCAGACTGGCAAGCAATCCAGGAACATTGAATCCCACATCATAAAGAAAGCCCTTACCAATGCAGCCTTGAGCAGCGTGACCCTTAAGTTGATCACAGAACAGAACAGTCTTTTGCTGTTTCTGGGATTGTTGAAGTAAGTTATCAACATCATATCAACATCATCAGAGACCCAAGACCTTTCTCTCCTTTTTGTTGCACACTGCCTGGGTGTTAGGACAACACCTACCTTTTCCTAAATAGCTACACTGAATGTAAGAGGAAGGTTTAGTTCACTGTATCTTTTGAGGAGCAAAATAGATGCCAGAAGTTTCTTAAGCTAACATCCATTTAAGTCTCACTGTCAAGAAATAGACCTAAGTCCTCCCTGAACTAATAGCCAGTGAAGAGAATTAACATGCCCAGCTGTGTCCCCAGGCATCAGAGGAGGCTATACTGCTGCTTCTATTGTCACTTGAACAGTCTATGAGCCATAAATCAAGAGACGGAGAGGTTTGTTGTATAATCAGCAGGATCTGTTCTAGACAAAAAATACCTTCAAGGTGCATTCAGTCTGATGCACCAGAAAAAACTTTTATCTAAGCCAAATGAGATGGTCCTTCGTTTGAGAAACTGTTACTCAAACAGTGAGTAGTTGGTCCTCTGTTATTATCAGATGAAAAGGGAAACCACTGATTCACAGCCCCATTGCTGTCTGTACATGTCACGTATACTCAGAGAATCTCCTTATCCTTTCAACTGCTGTCATGAAGTCTTCTCAAAGTCAACTAACAGTTCTGGATGATACTGGGCATGGTATACACAGGATTTCTGCCAGCTCTTAAAAGAACAGTTTTTTGTGCATATGCCTTGGGTTTTCCCCGGGGTTTTCACAACTTTTAACTGACATGGGATAAGAAAAAAGATTGATTTTACTCGTGTTTTTGAAGATTGAGAATTCAAATGACATGGTGGTGACTCTGGTCTTATAAAGATGGCTGCTGGAAGAACATCTGTAGGGGAAGATTACCTTCTCTATCCAGAAAGCAGACAGCACAAAGAACTGGTCCCATTGCTTGCTTTATCAGCGTCCTCCATATAGAGCCACAAAAGCGTCATCTAAGAACCACTTTAGTCAAAGCCAGATCCAAGGCCCTTCCACCAGGAGCTACCTCTTAAAGGTGTTACCTCATCTTAAATACATATAAGTTTCTGAAAACTTAAACTCTCAGGAAGCACACAAACCATGTATGTCCAAGTCATACTGGCATGACTCCAGATGGACGTAAATAAATCCAGGAAACAGAAGAGGGAAGAAAAGAGATGGAAAGTAGGTGTATCCAAAGGTACAGCATTCAGAATCCACTGTGAAAAGACTAACATGAAACCCAACATCCTGGGCACAATCTAGAAGCATCCCTTAAATAGTATCCCTCTCTCTTACATACTCCACTGCTGTGCTGAGAAGTCACCAGTACTTTTAACAAGTGAAAATGTGGGGAGGGGCCATCCTCCTGGCTACTCTCTCCCCCAGGCTGGTAGAAGATAGAAGAGCGCAAACCTCAAGGCCACACAATGTCACAGAAGCCACCTGAGGTGGATGTCATCAGAAGAAACTATGGAGTCACTGAGCTGCCAGGTTGAACTGCTATCAGCAAACTCCACAGGGACTGTGCTTTCTACAGATGCTTAGGAAACAGTTTCTCCAAGGAAGGGCAATCTCTCTTGACTTAGTGTTTGTTCCATTGGAGATCATTTTCCACCAAAACAGGATGAGTAGAACAGCCCCTTGAACCCCTTGCACAGAATGGTTATTTTCAGGGAATGGGGAAGACAGGGCATGGTCTCAGAGCCTCCAAAGTCACACAGCCAAGGTCTGGCGGTTTCTTGCACTAACAACAGCATGTTGTTAAAGTCTTACTGGTCCATTCCCCTAGAGAACAGGTGTGATTCAGGATTGGAGGGGAAAAAGTGGTCCCTAGACTCCTAAACTCATGGTTAGAACTACACATTCAGCCAAGCAAAGACAAGGAGAAGGCCTGGAGTGAAAGCAGAACCGTGCCGAACGGACACATGGAAAGAAGTGGGAATGAGCAAGGTGCTTGGGAGAGTTATCGATACTTCTGAACAGCTGGGTTCATTCACTTTGTTCTTTACCCATCAGATCAATACCATGTAAGTGAGAAAGAATGGGGGACGAGAGGAGAAAGAGGGGGAGGTCATGCAAAACTTGGGATTTAAGCTGAAGTTCTAGAAACTGGAAACTTATGCAGCTGCGGCGTACAGACCTGGCAGGTCTCAGGGTAGCTTTTACAAGGCTGGAGGACGACAAAGGAATCTCTGGAACTCCGTGGTTCTCTTCTGTTTGTTTTCTCTACCATAAACTGAATTACCAAATGGAAAACTTCTTGAGAATAAAAATGTATTATCACAAAATTTAATGAGGTTTTTTCTTTCCTTTTTAAGCATTTGTCAAAAGTTCAATCTACTCTTTACATTTCAGTTTGCTGTTTAAGAATTAACCATGTTTCCATGTTTCGTTCATTCCTCTGAACACTGCAAGCACCACCACTGCTGCAACAGGACTCTCCCGAGTTCTGGGTGGTCAGATTTCAAGGAACGGGGACCGTCATGCATGAGCACATTGTTCTGTCTGTCACACTGCAGATGTGACTAAATCCTAGAGTTGCTCACTGTAAGGCAGGAGGGACACTCACGAGAGTTGACTTTCCAGCTGTGGAGAGGGAAAAGGCACTGGAAAGGAAGAACACCACAGAGCCACAAACCTCTCACCCCCACCCCAGAGCCAGAAGCTGGTAGAAAGCATGGATGTATTAAGAAAAATCAAGCTAATGTATAGCCATGGTCATGAATGTGGGGCATCAGGAATGGAGCGTTGGAGGAGTCAAAAGGGAAGGGAGGTACTGAAAACGTTGAAAATATAGATCTGATAGATGAGATTCTCCCAAAAAATGGGTTAAAATGTAAAAACACAAGGTAGAGAGATAATTTCCATGAAGTTGTAAAAGCCTGGAATACCATACTATATGACATAGTAAGCCACTTGTATGACACAGTAAGCCACTTGTATGACACAGTAAGCCACTTGTATGACGACATAGTAAGCCACTTGAACTTTGTGTAAGAAAAGGCCGACTCCGACATTTCGTCAAGCGGTTCAGTTATTCCACCTTTTCTAAAAGCCAGCTCTGCCTTTATCTTTCTACATGCTTCTCATTTCCACCTGATTCTGGATATCATAGAAATCTCTGGAACACCATGGTGTCCTGAAACTCTCTCTGTAAACTCAGAGATCCACCTTTCTCAGTTTCCCAAGTACTGAGATTGAAGGCACATGCCGCCAGCACCCAGTTCTGACTGCAGTTCCTTAAGTTACTTTACCTTTGTTCCACTCTCTTCTTTTTGAAGCTACTCATCCCAAGTCCTACGGCTAAACAGAGTTCTTTCTGGCACCATCTTACTGAATGTGACCATTAATCTCCATTTCCAATCTAACTAGGCTTACCATCACCTACAAGATGCATTTCTGAGCACATCTGTTGATGTATTTCCAGAGAGGTTCAACTGAAGAAGGAAGCTCCACCCTGAATGTGGCTGACGCTATCCTCTGACCTGCAGTCTTTACTCAATACAGTGGTAAAAGGGAAAAGTGAATGGAGCACCTGTATTTATTTCTTTCTGCTTCTTGACTAGATGCAGTGAAACTAGCTGCCTCCCACCCCTGCCTCCATGCCCTCTCTACCATGATGGACTGTACCCCACCCCCAGCCATAACAAACTCTATGATCTTTAAGTTTTTTCTACCAGTTATTCTGATACAGCAATGAGAAGAATGAATACCATAGGGAGGCTCCCACAATGCACTTCCTTTCTCACTGAAATGAGAGAGAGCCATAATTTATTCAGCTGTGTTGACCATCCTAATCTTCTTTGAATAGAGCAGCTTAACACCACTACAATATCCTTACTCTAAAAACTTAATCAATAGTGAAGTCATTTGTTTCCCTGGATTTTTGAAGAAGACAGTTGAGAGAGGGCAGGAGTCAGGGAGAGACTAATTGGAAGTAGATTCCTGGTAATTTGCTTAAGTGATGAGACATTAATAAATAAGTGATGTTAATGTGGCCTCATCTCCATTAACAAATTTATTTTATTATTTTTCAGCCCAATTATAAAAGGGTATCATTTCTTATGCAAACCTTAAACACTGAGATTTATTTTAAACCCCACATAGATCCAGGTGAGTTTTGTTTTTTTCCAGTGCAAAAGAGAAAGAAGCTGGAATGAGCAGATGGTATGGGGGATGGGATCCTGATTGTAGGAAACAAGACAAGGTCTCGATGGAAATTAGATAGGAAGTCAGAAAACATCCTTTCCTTCAATCCCTTTGTCTCAAACCCAAGGGATATAAACTCCTCCTGAGAACAATTATGAAAAGCAGTCTAGAGAAGCTCAAGACAATGCTTCCTGTGTGGGTCAAATACAAATCAGAGTTTCCACCTTTTGCTAGTTTTTATTTGTATTTGTTTGAACAAGCTACTCTGTGTGACTCAATCTATTAAATATTAACAGAATGGTAAAGAGTTATATTTGAATTCAATTTAAGTTTGGCCATTTGGTTGGCCATCTTAAAAGCAGACAAGAAAGAAAACAAAAGCAAAAATGTTTCTTGCTTTCCATAAATCAATGATTAATTTATAAAAATAATTTGAAAGTATGTAAGTAAAGAGTAAAGAATATTGATAGACAGCACACACAATATTACTAAGAAGAGAAGTAGTTATGCTTATATATGTCTATATGTTTATGTCTGTCTATATGTCTATATATCTCTATGTCTATGTCTATATCTATATGTCTATGTGTCATATAGTATATATTATTATATATTATGAAGTATTATGTTTATCTTATGATGCCTGAATAGAGGAGGTAATTACAGTTAAAGCAAATCTTAGCTAAAATGCTGAAGAAATAATAAGTGCTAACAAGTAACGTTGGTGCATACTGTGAAAACAAAAATTCTTTTTCCATAGAGTCACGATATGGATGATTGTAGACTCAAATTGTATAAACTCCTTAGAACTTAGAGTTGAAAAGAGCTAAGCCATAAGATTTCCTCAGAGAAGCATAGAGAAACATAGGTCAGAGGGTGACCCCAAATCAGTATTCTCCAATCTGGGAAAGACTCCAGAAACAGACAAAAGAAGAGGATTAGAAGTTTTCTTATAGAACAAAAGTACGTGCTTAGTTCACAAGTGCATTCTCAGACTGAACCACAGACAGTACACAAGTGCGTTCTCAGACTGAACCACAAACAGTACACAAGTGTACTCTCAGACTGAACCACAAACCTGCTCGCTTTGTAGACAGTATTTCATTTGGTCAAAGTTAATAAAAATAAAGAGGACTATTCATGAACTAAGGGAAGACAGGGATCCCTGGGATAAGATTTACACTTCTTTTCTGCTCTCATGGATTTTCAGATGTGTCATGGAGCCCAGTGAATGTTAAGAAATGCCAGTGTTGTATGATTGGCTGACAGTTGGAGACTGGGTTGTAAAGAAGCAGAGGGCAGTTAGAGGTCATCACCACCGGCCGTATTGGTCTGAGTCGTTTCTAATGGTCATGTGACCTTCTGCAATGTAGCTCTGTTCCATCAGCCTTTGGCTGCCACGCAGCTGCTTTCTCTCTCCTGTGTAACCTGTCCTGATACTGTTTATATTGCTTATTGTAGTCATGTAAACTCAGACCCAACTGAAATATTTACATCCAAGTACTTGAATGTGTCCATAAATTGCTTCCTAAATTCAGCAAATGACAGTCTTCCAAATGAATAAACTAAGCATTTCTTTAGCTATATACTAAATGATTTTATGCATATGACTTTCTGTAAAATATACTCCTACAGAATTAGTAAATAAGCCATAGTTGAGAAGTCAAATTTAAGTGAATAATTTTTAAATTTTTATCTCATTTTTTATATTTATAGATATTTTTTATGTGTCTGTGTGTGAGTAGGCAGACTTGCATGTGGATCTCCTCAGAGATATGAAGAGGGCATTGGGTTTCTTGCAGCTGAAGTTATAGGTGCTTGCAAGCCACCTGACCTACATGCTGGTCTTCTGTGGGTTAAATTAAGTCACTGAGTTATTGTTTAGCCCCGTTTAATGAGAAGTTTTAGGGTGAGAAAACAGTTCTGTAAGATTGCAGAGTGATAAAGGTTAACATGTTGGATGTTTGTCAAAATCCATAAAACTTCAGCACACAAAGCGTAAGCTTTTGTGTAGGCAAACGAAACCAAAACAACTCCAGAGATTCAGGAGTCCGAGGGTAGAATCAAAACTGTTACAAAAGAAAGTCACTTTATTACATAAGGACAGGTTAATCTCATCGAAGGGGAAGACACTAGCTGAAGCAACTTTGGAAAACAGTTGTTAAAACTAATGAGAAAGGTGTAACATACAAGCATTTTATTGTAGCTGTGAAAGTTGCTCTCCACAGCAGAAGGGTTAACAATTCTTCGATACCCGTATGTATAGAATCAAATGATCAAGTAAAGAGATAGTGATGAGTGTTGGCGAGGATGGGTACAGAAAAGCAAGCTGACGATTATGATGATCACTGTGGTAATGGATTGGAGTTGGAAACACACAAGGTGCTATTGCTTATTGTAAAATACAGATTAGTTAGCCACCTGACCTATGTGCTGACATATTAGATATGCATAGATCTGGAACTATTTATAGATATGTACATACGTGTGAGTGATGTGCACTCACATTTCTTGCTTTGTGAGCATGGGAGGCCTAAAAGAAGGGCATTCGCTTACTGACAAGCACATCCAGGTGTACTAATGCTATTCTCAACTTAAAGGGTTCAGGACTCCTTGTAGATGGCTTAGACATGGAGCAAGGGAACATCCAGGATTATCTTGGAGCACAAAGCAATTCCAAAAGTACAATTTAGCACACACATACACACCTGTGCATGCATGTGCACACACACACAAGCATGAGAGAGAGAAAGAGAGGATGATGATGATGATGACACAGTACACAAAAGGGACAAAGGGACACAAAAGACTACTAAGAAAGCCCCAAAATCCAATGCTGAAACCATTTGAGCTAAACCACCAAATAGTATGGTTAACACAAAATACAAGTGTAAATTGAGTCCAAATTGATTTTTAAAACTGGACAAATAAGACAAATGGAGGAGAATAAGCAAAGCTTCCATGTGGGGGAAAAAAAAAAACGAGAAATAAGTTTTGAAGGTTCTCAGCCCTCAGCAAAGAGCATCTTTCCTAATCCCTAATCCTAATCTTGTCTGCCTCTGGAAGGATCCCTCCTATTGGCAGCAGAGTCAATGCCGCTTCTTCATAGCCTTCCACCATCTATTCAACTCCCTTCCAATCACCACTGAGTGTTTTCCCTTTTAAACATCTCATGTGGGATTTCCAAAGTCAGTTCATTCTAAAGAGTGTGGTACAAGAAAAGAAAGATTAGAGGAGCCCCACAGTGGAGGGGAGTGGTTGACACAGCCAGCAAGGCAGAAGATAGTTAACACTCAGCAAGGCCGCTGTTAACTCTGCATTTCAGCTTACATTCTTTCTTATGTTTCAGTACTTGAGCAAGAGATATTTCAAAAAGCTTTGGATGTGTATTTCCAATATGTCTATTTTTTTTATCATAAAATGAAAACTAAAAGCTTTGTTTTGTTAAAGGTAAAATTTATTCTAACCATTTTTTTAAAGAGGCTAAGGGGCTAAGTTGCCCAATGTGTGTCCTCTCGTGGTATAATAACAACAGCCTGGACAGAAAGCCACTGAAGAGAACTCTCAAAATTGTGTTGAGGATGGGGAAGTGTAGTTCTTCACAGCTGATGGCTTCTGGCGGAGGTGCAGGTGAGGAAGGACTCCATTTTCTTTAAAGGGCTGTCTGCTTAGAGTTTAACCATGCTCCAGTGATTATGGGCAACAGAAGTTGAACATGCTCCTTCTCCTCCTCCTCTTCTTCCTCCCCTCTTCCTCCTCTTCTTCTTCCTCCCTTTTTCCTTCCTCCCCCTTCTCCTCTTTTTCTTCTTCCTCTTCCTCCTTCTCCTCTTTCTCCTCTTCTTCCTCCTCCTCCTTCTCTTCCTCCTTTCCCTCCTCTTCCTCTTGCTTCTTGGGAGTTTACAGGAGGGGCCCAGATGTAGGAAAACTGGGAAATGAATGTGGTCATGGTTCATGATGTAAAATACCCATCTAATCAATAAAAATATTATGCGAAAAATATACCAAAGAATCCCACCAAGACCCAGTGATTTGGCCCAAACCACCTTCTAAGTCTGTGACAGGGGGTAGAAATGCTGCTATCTACAAAGATGCTTTATTGACCAGGGTTCTGGAAGCAAGGCTTTCTATAATATGGTTAAGAAAGTTATTTAACCCTCCTGCAGAGGAGACACAAAAATTAGCAAAACACAAGCATTTATTCCAATATCTATTTTATCAAGTATTAAAAGCCATCTATCATTGTGGAGTATCCATCAAAGAAGACTGCTCAGACATGGGATTACATTAATAGAAAGTCTTTAATAGCCAGTTAGTGACCACATTAGCTGTTTGGGATCTCTAGGTAGCCTCAACCCTTTTTCCAGGTGAGCTTTTAAGCGCAAAACAAAACAAAACAACAATGAAAAACCCCATAATCTGTGTTAACATACTTCAGTTAACAAAAGTAGTCAGAAGCAGAACTACAGAAGCCAAAAAGCAAGGTTAGTGCATTTAGAGACTTTCCCAGAACTATAGACTTTGATGGATTAGGTCTTTGTTTTCATGTTAGCAGGTGGGCTGAGTTTTATGACCTAAGTGGTACTTCCATCATGGAGTCAGTTGTGCTAGGTCTGGGGCCCTACTATGATCTAGTGTCCTGAGACACTATGAATATTATAAAGATATTCTGCTCTTGGGTATGCAGATTTAAAAGCTACTCAACATCTATCAAAACCAACACCAATATAAAATACAAAGCTTTTCTTTTTTTTGTTTTTTTGTTTTTTTGTTTTTTTGTTTTTTCAAGATAGGGTTTCTCTGTGTAGCTCTGACTGTCCTGGAACTCACTCTGTAGACCAGGTTGGCCTCGAACTCAGAAATCCGCCTGCCTCTGCCTCCCAAGTGCTGGGATTAAAGGCATGCGCCATCACCGCCCGGCTAATACAAAGCTTTTCAACTAAAAAATCAAAACCTCTCTTTCTAAATATTTTATCCTAGTTACTATTCAAGTAGCCTTGTATTATAAAAGCAATTATCTTTTATTCTATAAATGTCTCAAAAATGAGCATTATAAAAATCTCATGTATGTCTCTGGGTGTGGTGTGCTACACGCCCTTAAAAGGATCACTCTGGAGACAGAGGCAGGCAGATATCGGTGAGTTTAAGACATGACTCTTTAACATAGTCATTTCCAGGCCAGCCTGAGCTACATAATAAGACTCCATTTAAAAAAAAAAAAGTATGTTCACAAATCTCTCGGTTTTATTTATATAAAGAATATTTTTCAACCCTTTGGAGCTGTGATAAACCTCAGAAATCAATTGGGAATCTATTATTAGAGGATGCTCTTAACTTCCCATGTATTTATTTGGAGTAAATAAACCAGTTGTCATTAAGAGATCTGAAATAAGCAGAAATACTTCAAAACTGAGATTCAGTTGTGATACAATATCATTATCTATACACATAAATAAACAGATACAAAACTTTCAAGTAAAACTCAGATTTATGATGGACCTTTATAAATTGGATCTATCCCTTTACCAACGCCAAATCTTCAATGGAGCTTAATGTGCTGAATTCCGAGACCCAAGTGCAACTTGCAATTTATGATGAAAGGCATTTATCCGTTCTTTCTGAACTGGCCAGTTCAAGATGCAGTGAGATTTAAACATTCCCCTTCTCAAACAGAGTGCATGGTTTAGTTTGTAATCTGGAATATTCTGGAGAAAAATCAATATAATTGAATCCAGATTTTGCTCAATAGCTTGCTGAACCGCGTGATGTACCTTGAATCTAAGTAAAACATTAAAATGAATGGTTAGATCATTAACATGTGTTTGTTAAAAAGTTAAAAGCCTAACAGTCTAAAATTATTTGTGAAATTTACTTGGGCTTTCACTAAAAATTTGAATTCCCCCCTTAATTTTGTTGCAATTTTTGTGAGTTGTGAATGTAGTGATTTTGAAAGCTTTTCATTTGAAAAACAAGTGAAGAGACAAACACCCACAGAATCTACCTACCTTCTGCACACAGGGTCTTTTAATAGGTGATGTGTTATAACGAAAATAATTTTTCTGCTTCTTTTGATGCTATTAACAATTGCTTCAAGTCCAAGGACACCTGCTTCAAAGTCTCTTTCTTCTAGGCAAAATTTGAGAGACTGGTCTTGCTCTTCCATTGGAGAGAATTGTTCCCAGACCCAGTCTCTGTCTTTATGGGCATGAATTATGTATGCTGTATATTCAAACTGCTCAGCCTGTGCGTCCATTTCCTTGAAACCAAGAATCCGATGCACTGAAACATTCCAGTAAAAAGATATCCTCCAACCTTCAAAGTGAGTGAGGAGTACCAGCAGTATAAACACCAGGAGCGTACTGGTACTGATTATGAAAAGGAGTTCAAACGGGGCACTGTCTTTACAGGATGACGTATCAAAAAGCTTCACCGGGAATCCGTGATAGTGATGTGGAGTGTTGCAGAGGTAATGGGTCGATAGCTCAGAGATGTTAGTGTGGGTCTGGTTAATCCAGTTAACAAACCAGGAAATGCTTTCACATGTACAGTCGAATGGATTGAAGCGCATATCTAAACTATTCAGGTTTTGAAAAGGTGGCCCGAAAACATCCTTCTCAACGGATGTTATGAGGTTCTTCTGGAGGTTCAATGACCTTAGAGATGTCTGGTCATCAAAAATGAATGGTAGAAGTGTGTTTAAATTATTTAGTCCTAGATTGATGCTCTTTAGTTCGAATAAGTTCTTGAACACCTCCACTGGGATTTCATCTAAGCCATTGGACTCTAAATTCAAGATGTGCAGGTGAGACAGACCCTTCAGGAAATTAACGGGACCACCAGGGTTTGCATGTTTCCAGAGCCTTGCTAAGTTGTTGTGCTGAAAATCCAGAATCTCTAGATTCTCAAGACCCTCCAGCAAGTCCTCATTTATGTTGGCTATGTTGTTGTTGCTTAAGTCCAGAATAGTCAAGTTACGAAGAGGGCGGAAAGGCGACGGGGAGATATCCACATTTTTAAGGGCCACCCTCCTGAGCATCAGTCTTTGAAGGCTGGGAACTAAAGCAAAGGAATTGCTAGTCAGTTGGAGGCATTTGTTATAGGACAGGTAGATCTCAAATATATTTCTCAGACCTCTCCATTCCTGGCCAGTGAGTTCTTGTTCAATTTCATTGATGCCGAGATCAAGTATCCTGAGTTGGCCCAACCAAGAGAAAGTACCACTTGCTATTTTTGAGATGTGATTTTTCGTTAAGTTGAGAGTGAGCAGAGGAGAATGAGCAAGCGACGCAAATGTTTCATTTGTTAACGTTTGCAAACTTGTGAAAGTTTTGGAAAGACTTAGGTACTTCAGACTCACCAATCCTGTGAAAGTATTGCTTTTTGTACCCGGGATATTATTATCATCCATGTTGAGATATTCCAAATAGCTTAGCCACTGAAAGGAAAAATCGTCAATGCTGGGGTGCGAAGCAAATGAAACACTTTGCTTAGTAAACGCTCGCTTCAAACTCAGGTACCTCAGGTTGGAAAGTCCATAAAAAGAGCGAGGGGACAAACGCTGTATGTTATTGTATTCCAGAGACAGATACCTCAGGTGTGGGAGCCAAGAGAAAGAATCGTTCCCGACATCACGGAGGCTGTTGTAGGAAAGATCGAGCCAGGTGAGGTTTGTCTGCTTCAGCCCGGAGAAAGTGCTGTCGCTGGTTGCTGGCAGCTGGTTGTTAGCCAGAGAGAGATTTCGGATGCTTGTGTTTGAAAGTTCCCAGCAAAGCTTCTCTGTGAGGTGGATGTTCAGCTGGGCATTGTTTAAGAGGAGGGCGAACAACTTGCCAATTGTATGGAAACACCCTGGAGAAAACTGATGGTTCCAAACAAACAAAAAACCAAAGACAAACAAACAAACAAATAAAAAACCCAGATGTAACTGGCTCCATAGGAAATACTTAAATGCCTTTTTACCCAGTCCTCTTCCCTTTTTACCATGTGACTTGGGCAGGAAAACCCACTCACTCTATCCTTAGCTCTTTCTTCACCCTGTGGCTGTAACACCCGCCCGCAGGGTCTTCCCAGGTCTCCCAGGTAAAGTTATGTCTCCCAGCATTTTGCCTAAATCTTCCTGAATCCAGTTGTATTTACTAGACTATATGTGAAAACTGTAATGGAACAGATTCCCAGTGTGTCCTGGTGACCAATTTGGCAAATTATCTATCTATCTATCTATCTATCTATCTATCTATCTATCTATCTATCTTTCTATTCATAAGGGTAGCAAAATGATAATCACGGAGTAGCAATGAGAATAGTTTTATGGCTGGGGGTCACCACAACATGAGGAACTATATTAAAGACCTGAACCCCCAGGAAGGTTGAGAACCACCTATATCTAGATGAATCGTTGCAGGCAGTTATGACTAGTAAGGGAAGGAGAGGCAATCTTCCCCAGGAATGAGGCCCTAATTGGTTATCCGCTGTAGTCAGCCCTAAACAGGTACACATATGAGCAATCCTCAATGGATGCACAGGAATAAACTACATCTAAGAAATAGATAGCTGTGTATAACAGGAGTTCAGCTAAAGATCATGGGCCACAGAAGAACAAGATACTGAGAAATATTCCAGTACAGGAATTTTTTATACTAAGAACTGCTGTATGCCAGATGCGTTACTAAATTCTTTTGCCTCATAGTCATATGAGGTAGTGTTATTGGAAGGCTGAAGCATAGCTCCCTTGACGAACTTATCTGATCACATGATTATTAAAAGACACAGCCTACGGAGGAGTGGCCAACCCAAGTCTGCAGCCTGAGCCCTTGTTGACAACAGTGTTTTAATTTTTATAGAGATCTCAGGAGGAGGAGTTTGATTTTCACTATATAATGAGGAAAACTAAAATCAGTATCTTTTCAAAAATTAAATAATATCTCTACAGTGGAAGAAGAATTAGAATTAACCCTACCAACTGACAATTTCTCAACTTGTTTTTGACTAAGTTGTCAATGGCCTCAAGCAGCAAGGGTTGATGGATTTGTTAGACAAGACTGAACTTACAATTTTATTACACTAAAAATCTTAAGTTTCCATCTGTGCGACACATGGATTGTGCACACCTGGAGGTAACATAGGAAGTAACTCCGGCCTTTACATCCTACCTCTTTAAGTGGATTTGATGACAAATCCAATTTTTGTAAAGAAGAATTGCCAAGAAAATCGAGTTCTTCACTTCGCAGTGCAAGGATTTTATTTTTTGATAAGAACAGCTCTTGGAGGTTCTCCAGTTGGACCTCAGTTCCCAACTTTGTAGATGATAAACCATTATGAGATAAATCTAATTTGATTAGATTCTGAGAGTGAAAAACAGAGACATGATATTAATTAGAGTCTTGACACCGGAAGCAACTCCTTCCAACCTGTGAACCTTGGAAGGGTCTCCAAGGGAAAAACAACTGATCTCTCCTTGTTGTTTTGAAGGCATGATAATTTTTATTGCAATTAAATGTACCATTGCTGTTAGAGTCTTTTCACCCATCCCTTTTTCAATGTTTGTACCAGGAAGTCTCTCCTAGATGGGGCTGCATAAACAAGACCTGAAAAGTGGCAATATCAATAGTCATGTGACATGGGAGAACTGAAATTTCTAGAGAGCCCATCCCTGGAAAAAAGAGTTACAAGTTACTAATGACTCCTGGGAGAAGAAATTTAGCCTAGGGATGAGCCCACTTATTGGGTTATCCAATGCAGAGTGGTCAGCCTTGAAACCATAGACACACAAACAACAACACCAAAAATAGATTTGGTACTTATATACACTTATGCATGCACACCACACACACACACACACACACACACACACACACACACACAGAGAGAGAGAGAGGGGGGGGGTAATAATAATAATCAAAGAAAAAGAGGCTATATTCCATGAGAGTGGTGGTTATAACGGCAGGAATTTGAGGGAGCTGGGTAGTTTGAGGATAGACAGTGGAGAGAGTAATGTAACTTAACTCTGTTTCAATTCTAAACATTTAACAAAACATTGTTACAAGGATTTAGTTTTCTCATAAATCACCTTCTTTTTACCAAGTTTAAGGACTTGAGTTTATTATTCATGATATAAGGACAACTGATCATTTACTTATTTATAATAAGCATTTATTGGTATTATAAGAGATAGCAGCATGGCTTAGTAAACATAATTGTAAGGCATGAACCTCGGGCACTAGTTACAGGAGGAAAAGAAGAAAGTACTGCTTTGAGGAAATACAACCCCTACAGCCAAGGCTCAGGGAACTTCTCAGATGACAGAGCAGGAAGATTACAAAAGCCAGAGGGCCATGAAGTCTGCCAGTGAGTTTCAAATTCCGGCAAAAAGGAAACCTCAGGTAGGTTAGGGAAAAGCCAAATGGAATTTCTATCAGAGAAATAAGGCTTACTTTTATATATTAAGAAGAAAAACTGTGTTTCTCTAGTAATTTCTCTGATCAGATTTTGAGGCATTTGCGTTGAAAGGATTTCCTGCACACTATGAGAAGAAAGCTCAGAGACTGGCCAACACATCACTTTACCAGTTCTTCTCAGTACCTTAAATTTGTACATTGTGTCCTCTGCATCAGAGTAGGAATAAGCCTCGATTCTTTTGTTTGAGGCCACCAAATAAAGAAAATAATTGATTTACAGATGGCTTTAGTTTAAGTGAAGCACTTGAGTTGCTGGTATTATTAGCTAGTAATACATGCTTTTCATATATTTAAAATTTAAGCCAATTTTAAAAGGGAAAAAGCAGAAACCATTGGAAAGGTAATGAATGTTCCAAGATTCCTGAAACCCCAAAGAGCAGGTAGTATTTTAGTAAAACAGTCTGCTTTGTCAACTTGTTACTTTTACTGAAGTCAGAGCTTGGACTCATTGTGTTTCTTACTACTTCCCATTCTAAATTCAGCAGTACCGTGAGTTTATTATCTGTGTTCTCTGGGGGACAGTCAGATATATGTCTGCTCATGATGTCTCTCTTTAAGTCCTGTTTCAAATGAGACAATGCAGGAGATTTCTTACTGTTCCAATTGACCTAAGACTGTAACATACACAACGCCCACGTGTGCACAGGTGGACCCCACAATCGTGATGAGGGTTGATCTGACTTTATATTCTTACCTTGATAGCTATGAAGACTACCATGGGTAACTTGAAAACTTAACGTCAGGTAACTTTAGGTAATATTGTCATTTCTTAGAACAAAATGAATATACTCCTCTTACCTTCTGGTTTTTGAAAGGGTTGCTTTTAATTTTGTGTATTGAGTTAGACATTAGATGGAGTTCTGTCAGGTTCGTGCAGAAGACAAAGGTTTTATCAGAAATCTGAGATAGCTCATTGTGTTGCAGGTTCAATACTTTCAACAAAGGGAGTATTTGGCACAGTTCTGGCTCCAGTTTTGAAATGGAGTTAAATCCTGCATCCAAGGTAGCAAGGTGGCTGTATCTCGTAAAATTGGTAGGTGGTAATCCTCTGAGTTGGTTGTGAGTAAGATTCAACACCGTTATGTTAGAGGGAAGGTCATCAGGTATGTGTGTCAGCTTCAAATGGCTGCAGTCAGCCACATTGTATCTCACAGTGCATTGGTTTGTGGAAGACACCACAAGAATCCACAGGGGCAAAAGTCCCCCGAAGGAGCATATTAGATAAGATGAACGCCCTTTCATGATTCTGCCCTACAAAGGAAATATAAAAAGTAATGGGTGTTACCATAACTTTTGGTGCATTCTTTTAAAAACGTGCCACCCAAATCTATACAAGATCTGTAGATAAGTTTTACACCATACAAGTAGGTAGCACACAAACGATGCACCAAGCAGAGATAATTCAAACAGCATCAATAAGTGAAACAGTCTGCTTGTACTTCTTCCTCATTCTTCCTCCCACTGGAAAGATGAGGAATTCAATCATGCCATTTCCTCGTATTTTATTTGCTCTGTTATTACGATTACTATTTTTTAAAGCCATCTACAAGTCAGTCAACTCCAGACAAAAATCTCCTGAAATTATTTTTTATCAACACATCATAATTATACATGCTTCTGGAACAGAGTGACAATTTCGGTCTGTGTACGGTGTATGCCGAGCTCACTGGAGGGATTTTCTTGTCTTTCGCTTCGAATATTTATCAACATCTCGTGTTAAGAACGCTCTCAGACCTGTTTACTAGCTACAATGGATTATTTTATTTTTAAGCGTAGAAATCCAAGTCATTCCTCTATCTCAGCTGCACCCCTGAATTTGTCAACCCCCTTCTATCCCCTCTGCCTCCCTACACTGGTTGTCACCTCCAGTAACCAATGTTCCATAATTCTCGAAGCTCACCATTCACACAAGAGCATGTGACTTTTGTTTTTCTTTGTCTGATGTATTTCACTGATCATGGTCTCGCTCAGACGCACCCATGTTGTTAATGTCCTGAAGCATTTTTTTTTTAACTATCAATGTTAATTTAACTATGCCATTCTCTCATTTCCTTATATAATTTTCTATAGCTATGCTTAGCTTCATTTAATATAGTGTTGCACTCATAATTTAAAAGAATGTGCCTAAAACTGTATTTCTTAGTTAACTGACTCCACAGAATTTCCCTATACCTCTTTCTGCGGCATAGGAGACTCAAGTTTTTCTGTTTTTACCACATCTTTCCATTCTTACTTTTGTATAACTGTTAGGATAGCATCAGTTCATGTTGCCAAGGGAAGAAATGTTAGGGATTTTTACCTGTGACTATGATTAAGCATCAAATCTTTACATCTAGGTTAATTAGAAAAGCCTAATATTAAGAAATCTCATTCATAACATTATGTTTGTATCATTCAACATTCACTAAAGAATCAGCAAAACTTAGAGGAACATGTGAGGAGCGTAGACCCTGGATTAGCATGGCCTGTGTTCTAAGGGTGGCAAGTCTGTGTTATAGTTTTGGCAAAACTTTCATTTCTCAGACCTAGTTACCAAAGGTAACGGAGGCTCAAAGGATGTAAATCAAGTTGATCTTGTGGTACTCAGCATAAAGCAATGTAGTGTCAAAACCATTATTTGGCTGAAGTAAGAACACCATGAGTTTCGAGTATGTGGTTATGCTAAGTTCTGACTTGTAACATTTCACTTTATAATGAGAAACCCAAATTCATCATGAGATACTCACAGCTAAGCACTAGACAAGACAACAGTGGAAGAAACACTAAAGTGAGTGGAGCATCTGAAACATCAGGGGCTTCACGCATGCTTAGGAGTCCTAAGCTTCTCATTCGCTCACAGTGGCTGAGCATGAATTGCACATGGCTCTCCTCACAGACTGTGACAACCTGTGCTGTTCCCCAACAGTGACGAAAGATCACTGCAGAGGCCAGTGTCCTTTCAAACTGCTCTCAATTTTGCTTTAAAAACCAAATGGAAAGTTCTGAGTTATGAGATGCCCCTGAGTCATTTTTTCAGGAGTATTTGGTCTAAGAATTAGAAATAAGTTTAAGCACTTGCTTGTACATTACTGACAAAACCCATAGGTATTTCAAGATTTGATCTTTGGTATTTTTGTCTTTGATAATTTCTCTCTCTGTCTCTCTCTCTCTCTCTCTCTCTCTCTCTCTCTCTCTCTCTCTCTCT